>VWZP01003418.1:231573-401933 GCA_013396995.1 Dicaeum eximium
CCCGGCCCCGCCCCGCGCACCTGAGCCGGGCCTGGCCCCGCCTTTGGAGCCGCCCCCGGCCCCGCCCGGCCCCGGAGCCTCGCCCTACCCGGGATGGCGGCGGCACCGTCGCTCCCGACAGCCCGCTCTCACCTGGGCCGGACCGGGGCTGCGACCGGCACCAGCACCGGGGCCTCGGCTCCGGGTCCTGCCGCTCTCTCCGCGGGACCCAGGCGGTGCCGCCTCTCCCCCGCCGGGCGGGCTGCGGGTCCCGGGTCCGCAGGACTGAGGTGGGGTTGGGCCGGCACCGGGACCGGCCGGAGCCGCTCCGGGGCGGGCGCTGGGGCCGAGCCCGGCGCTCCCGCTCCTGCCGGGCAGCCCCCGGGAGGCCGCGCTGAGACCCAAACCAAGGCCCTGGGTCCGGCTCTGGGCTGTGCCTAAGGCACGGCTCGGAGCTCAGAGACACAGACTTGCCCTGGCCAAAAGAGCCCGCCTGGAGCACCAACACGCAGCATTTGGGCTTTCATTCAAGTCCAACAAAACGCTGCACTTCACCTTCTCTTGGTGAGCCCGAACACTCAGCACTTGGTCTCTTCTCAAGCCCTGCAAACACAGCATTTAGTCCCTGTTCCTGAGCCCCAGCTCTGGCTGTAGGTGCCTGCTCTCAGGACCCCAAAACGCTCAATTTAGTCTCTACTTTTAAGCTCGAAACCTGATTTAGCATCCCCAAAACGCAGCACCGGGTGTCTCTTTGTGAGCCCCAAAACTGCTCCAGTCCATCGGTTTGGAGCCCTCAGAAGTGCCCCGGGCCGTGGGCGGACCCAGCTGGGCACCAGCAGCAGCTCTCTCACCCCCCAGTGGGATGGGGAAGACACCAGAGACAAAATCCACCTCAGAAGAGTTTAATAATGGAAACCAAGACAAATACAATCATTTAATATTAATGACAACACATAATAACAGTGAGAGCACAAGATACTGAGAACAATAATGAACAGGAAAGAGAGAAAAACCCCTCCACACCCCCCCCTTTAACATTACAAATCCAAAATGTAATCCAGAGCACCACAAACTCCCAGTATGGGGGATTTCTGTATTCCTGTTATTTTCTCTGTGGTCCATCCTGGGGATTTGTGGAATAAGGGAGGCACTGACTGCTCCTCTGGGCGAGGGAAAGGGTTCTGTACTATTTCCATAAACAGAACAGCTGGAATTAGTGCCCTGGGAGCCCAGTCCGGTCCTTCCAGTGACTGCGGGTCACCCAGAGGGTCTTTACCAGCAGAAAATGAAAATGAGATCCTGGTGAATTTCCAGCAGGATTGGACACTCCTGGCCACCATGACCAGTCCATGGAGGTTGAACCAGTTAAAATCCAGGGGGATTTTAAGTTGGATTCTTGCAGATTTCATTGTGCAGAAGCTTCAATTCTTTTTGGCACCTCTTGTTTAAATGTTTCACTGCTGGAAGAGGTCAATTGGTCTTTTTAATGACCAGACTGACAGAGGCAGGGAATACCAACCAGCATTCCCTGAACATCTCCATCACTTCCATGTCCACCTGCAACGAGTGGCCAGAGGACAGGAGCCCAGGACAGGCTCAGAAATGCCAGCCCAAACCATTCCAAGATGATTCCATCATCTCTCCCTGCATTAATATTGCATTGTTTCCCTCTCAAATTTAAATTCCAAATTTAGATAATTTATTAAAGGAATGATTTTAAATTATTCCAGGAATATAAAGGGGAGCATCAAACATACAGGAATCATTCCCATGTCCATCAAATCATTATTAAATTGGAAGCCCATGCCCTCGTCTCTTTCCTTGTTTAGCTTTCCTGCAAATCCTTGGGATCCCACAGTTTCTCCGAGACATCAGCTGAGGTTATTGGAAGGTTTGCTCTGTCAGAAATCCAGGGGGGTTTAGAACACTTCTTCCTCTGCATCTTTATCCTTTTCCCAGGTTTCCTCTAGAATGGTGTTGTGGGAGAAGTTTGGAATTACTAGAAATGCATCAGGTTCACATTTTTCCCCTCTGCTTCTCAACTGTTTTGAAATTCTTGGAATTACCCTCAAATGTGCCCTAAAACACTGCTGTGAAAGGATCAATCAGAGGAACATCTTGAAAAGGGAAAACTGCCTCCAGCAGCAGCCAGAATGATCCCGCTTCTGTTCTTACCTGGTCTCCAGGTGCTCCTGCCAGAGCTCCCAACAGCCATTGCCATTCCTACACAAGAGCTATGGAAGACACTCCTGCTGTCCATGAGGGTGAGGAGGCAGTTTGGGATGTTCTCTGCTGTGGAATCAGACAACAGAGTGTAAATGATCTTGTGGTTCCTTCCAAGCCAAAGCAGCCCCTGGTTCCATGGTATGATCAGCACCTATCCCAATTCCCTCCAGAAACANGATCAGCACCTATCCCAATTCCCGCCAGAATCATCCTCCCACTAACCCAGGACTTCGCTTTTTCTGCACCACATCAGGGATGTGCTGCCGAGTGCCCCGGGCAGGGGACGCCTCAGCATTCCCTGAGATGTCTCAGCATTCCTTATGGTGCCTCAGCATTCCCGGGATGTCTCAACATTCCCTGAAATGCCCCAGCATTCCCGGGATGCCCCAGCATTCCCGGGATGTCTCAGCATTCCCTGGGATGCTTCAGCATTCCCGGGATGCCCCAGCATTCCCGGGATGTCTCAGCATTCCCTGTGGTGCCCCAGCATTCCCAGGATGCCGCTCCACGCCGATCCCGCGGTTCAGCGCCGTCCCGGGCTGCAGTGCCGGGCCCTCCCCACGGGGCGGCAGCACCGGGCGCTCCCGGCCCCGGCCGGTCTCGGTGCCTCGGCGGCGGCTGCGGCTTTAACCCGCCCTGACCCAGCGGGGCCGTGAACACTGCGGGCAAAAATCCCCCGATCCCCTTTATTTCACCCTCCAGGGAACAGGATCGTCGCATATCCTGAGCCGGAAGGGACCCACAGGGAGCATCGAGTCCAAATCCCGGCCCCGCACAGCACACCCCAAGAATTCCCCCCGGTGCCCGAGAGCCTTGTCCAGACCCCAACTCTTCCTCCAGGATCCTGCAAACACAGCAGGGCTGCGAGAAGGATGACGACGGGAGGTTTTTTACATATATTTCGTTATAGGATTGTTCTATAGAACCGTTACCTATCGTTATTGATAACCTTACAATCAATATGTTCCTTATATCTCGCTATATATCCTTAAACGTCGCCTTCACGGCGGCGGCTCCGGTGACCCACGGAAGCCCCGCCTGACCCCCACTCCCATTCCCGCAGTCAGACCAGGTTTCCTTCCCGACTCCAGCCCTGGAATGCCGCGGCAGTCTCAGGTGTCTCGTTCCATAAAGCAAATTATTCACATCGACACAGAGCCAGCCCGAGCTGGTCTCTCCGGAGAGCACCGAACACCTCATTCTTACCCCAAACTGTGCATTCTGTCCTCTGCAGATTAATTCACTTTTTACCCCAAAATGTTCATTTTGGCCCCTACAGAATCCGCCCCAGAGCGACGCCCCGGGCCCCGCTCGGCTGAGGCAGCTCCGGTGCCCCCTGCCCGCAGCTCCGGCTGCTGCCGCCTTCCCGCTTCGTGTTCCGGGACAGGACTGCAATCCCTGTGCCGGGACAGCATATCCCTGGGCCGGGACAGCGATCCTTGTGCCTGGACACCCATCCCTGTGCCGGGACACCGAACTCGGCCCGCTCGGGGCTGTCCCCGCTCCCCTCCGAGCCCGGCGCAGCCGCCCCCGGTGCCCCCGGCCCGGCCCCGCTGCTCCCCGGGCTCCGCTACCGCGCTCCTGATTTTGGTCCCAGAAAAAAAACTCGGGTTTCATTTCAGAGCTCGGACTCGCAGGACTTGCTCCGGCTCCCCCGGGGACCCCCTGTGTGATGTGGGGAAAGCCGGAGCCCCGGCGGTGTCGGGCGGTGCTTGTGAACTGCATGGGGGGACCCGCCGAGCGGGCCCGGCCCGTGTGGGGCTCCAGCCAGGGCGGGAGGCGCCGGGCTCCGGCCCTCTGGGCTTTATTCTCCGGCCCTCTGGGCTTTATTCTCCGGCTCTCTGGGCTTTATTCTCCGGCGCCCCGAGCCCCGCGGCTGAGGTGGAAAGAGGGAGAGGGGGATAGGGGGGAATGAAGAGGGGAGGGAAGAGGGCGGGGCAGGAAAGAGGGAATAAGACAGGTGGAAGGAGGGGTAGAGGGAGATACAGGATGGGACCCCGAGGGCCCCGTGCCTCACCTGGGCCCCTCCGGAGGAGCCTGGCCCGGCCGCCGCCACCCGCACCGAGCGCTGAACGAGCAAAGGAGGGTGCGGTGATTCCTGGGGGTTTTCATTCCCTCGGTCCCGCCCCGCGCACCTGAGCAGAACCCGGCCCGGCCCGCCCCGGGATGCGCCGGGAGCATCGCTTTGTCCTGGCACCACCTGTCTGTGCCTGCAGGGAGATGGGAACTGCAGCGGGAAGTCTCCCATCCCCGTGAATGCCCCTCTCCCTGCAAGCTCTCGCACTGACCCAGCGTGTTTTCCACCTCCTTTGTCCCAGACAGGGAAACACTGGGCGAGGGAAAGGCTCCTGTGCTATTCCCATAAACAGAACAGCTGGAATTAGTGCCCTGGGAGCCCAGTCCGGTCCTTCCAGTGACTGGGGGTCACCCAGAGGGTCTTTACCAGCAGAAAATGAAAATGAGATCCTGGTGAATTTCCAGCAGGATTGGACACTCCTGGCCACCATGACCAGTCCATGGAGGTTGAACCAGTTAAAATCCAGGGGGATTTTAAGTTGGATTTCATTGTGCAGAAGCTTCAATTCCTTTTGGTACCTTTTGTTTAAATGTTTCCCTGCTGGAAGAGATCAATTGGTCTTTTTAATGACCAGACTGACAGAGGCAAGGAAAACCAACCAGCATTCCCTGAATATCTCCATCACTTCCATGTCCACCTGCAATGAGTGGCCAGAGGACAGGAGCCCAGGACAGGCTCAGAGATGAGGCTTCCAGCCCAAACCATTCCATGATGATTCCACCATCTCTCCCTGCATTAATTTTGCATTGTTCCCCGCTCAAATATAGATTTGTTAAAGGTAAAAAAACCAAAAAACAAAACAACAAAAACCCACACGAACAAACAAACAAACAAACAAAACAACAACAACATAAACCCCCACACCATTAAAATTATTTCAGGAATAAAAAGGGGAGTTGTAAAACATACAAGAATCATTCCCATGTCCATAAAATCATTATTAAATTGGAAGCCCATGCCCTCATCTCTGTCCTTGTTTTGCTTTCCTGGAAATCCTTATGATCCTACAGTTCCTAGGTGTATTTCCCTCCTCAAAAAAGGGATGGAAACATCCTGATGCATTAGGGAAATAATTTTTTAAAAATTTTTCTTTATTCCAAGGAATGACAAGCAGAGATGGCCTAGGACACTAGGGAGGAACACCCTCGGCATTCCCTCTCTCCAAACCCTGTGCAGATGGGGCTGGGAATGCCGGAAGGAGCCGGGTGTGCCTCTAATTGCAGAGCGTGCCTTTAATCCCGGGCTAAGCCAGCTGAGCCGTGCGAGCCTGTCCCGGCGCGGGGACAGGACAGGTCTCTGCACATCCCAGCACCCAGGTGCATCCGTCCCCGGCCTGTTCCACACCCTCCAGAGCCGTGATCCCGTTGCAGCAGGATCTCTCCCTCCTCTCCCACGCCCAGAATTTGCCCGCAGTGACGGGGTCCTGTGGCTAACTGAACGCAAATGTGGCAGCCACGTCTGGCTGAACAGCTCCCTGCAGGTGGCGGCGAGATGTGACCTACTTGTCACTGGAATCACGCCGCATTCCCGGAGAGCCCTGAGCTCTTCTGACAGCTGGAGCCAGCCGGGCCCTGCCATGTCCTGGGAGGAAGCAGGACCAGGGAAACTGAGACACCTTTTTTCTGCCCTTCTTTTTCTTGAGCAAATAATGCCAGGTGCAACATTCTGTGGATTAATGGATCCCTCAATCTCCAACCCTGCCCTCTGGGGAGGCAGATCCAGCTTCAGAGCCCTCTCCTCTGCCACCAGCAGTGTGGCAGCAGCCTGCTGTCCCATTCCTCAGGGGAGTCTCCTGCCTTTTCCCTGCGTGTCCCCTGGCTGTGTCGCTGGGGCAGGTGCAGGAAGCAGTGCCTGGGCAGCATTTGGCGAGGGCAAAGGGCCTGTGAGTGGTGCTGCTGCATTAGCCAGGGCCTGCCTGCTGTGCAAAAGCCTTATTAGAGAGCAAAAAAGGCTTTATTTCAGGCTGGAAGTCATCGAGCTTGTTCAGGCAGATGTTTATTTCCTCTGCTCCCTGGAATGATGTCATTATGGCCAGCATAGTTCTGTGCTTCCCCAAAGCTGGGCAAACTGCTCTGGTACTTTCTCAGGCTCCCTGGGCAGCACTCTATAAAACACAGGCAGTGTACAACTGGTTTCACAAGGAATTTCTGTTTAGCCTACTTATTAAAGTGCTCCGAAGGGAATCTGAGGTGTTTGTATTCCATGATTCTTGAGAACGAGTCACTGTTTGTGCTGGCAGGTTTCCAAATAAGGAGGAAAAAAAAAGAGACTCCTGGGTCAAATTCTTGCTCTTAAGCTTTCATACTTACCTCTTGGATGAGTCCTCTGCTCTGCTCTGACATCAATCCTCTCACAGAGCACCAACCAGAGCCCTTCTGGCCTTTGGGATCCTGAGGTGACATGGAAGGGAAGGATCACCTGCCTTTTTTCTTTTTTTTTTTTTTTTTTTCAGTATCTCTAGCGTAAGAGTTACTTTAACCCTCAATGTTTTTCCTGCTGCAGAGAAGTATGTTGGAATTAGGGATTTCTTGGACACTACCATTTGCTGCTTTCTGCTGGAAAGCAGGTAATCTTATTCCAGCTAGGGAAAAATGCAAGATAAACTTTTTAACTTTACAAAAATGTCTGAGCCTAGGAAGGGGAAATGAATGCCTCTGTATCCCTAAAATAAGGTATATTTATACCAAAACCAATTTAAGATGCTTCAACTGCAACAGCCTTTTCCACATAAGTGTCTTTACATACTTTTTTTTTTCCCTTACTGTTAGGGGAACAGAATAAATAACAGCACCTGTGTATTTTAAAATTATGTTGTTAATAAAATCCCGGTACATTTACATAAATGACAATATTAATGTACAATTAAACAAAGCGTTGTAATATTACAGCAACAAAAGAGGACCTACATATTTGTACAGATAGCTGGAGCAGCTACTTGAAAATACTTTCCAAAATAAAGCCTTCTGTGGCAATTCTCAGTGATAATTTTGACCCCCCTGTATGGCTTTCTGTAATAAATAGGGTTATTGGAGCTGGTGATGCTCAGCAGATGTGTACCTAAAGCACAAAGGGAGTGTGCCCTGACCACCCTGTCTGTCAGCTGACTAAGAATCCTTATCCATGCATGCAATTTGCCTCTGTGTAAATCCTTTAGGAACAAGGCCATGTCAGATTTTGATGGATTTGCTGGGAGATGCTGGTGGTTCCTTCCCTTCCCTTTATCTAAACTGTGTCTGTGCTGTGCTTTGGAGCCTGGGCCCAGCTGAGCCTCCTCCTTCCACTCTGTTTAGATACCATGGGAATAAACTGTTGAATTTCTAATAAGGAATAAATAGTTCTCCCCTGAAAACTTGGTTTCCTTTTGTTCACCTGTCTACAACAAATGGAAGTGTCCTGGCAAATGATTTTTGGTTGGTGCTTAGCAAAGCTCAGTGGGAATAGCTGGAGGTCTTTCCTTAATCCCAACCAGCTCCAGAGAAAGAACAAACCACTGAGCTGGACGTTCTTTGGAGGCCAGGGGAGGCTTTTATTGCTATTTTTGCAAATGGTCAGTTTTTCAGCCTCCTGCCAGCTCCTGCTACACCTGAGCCTTCTACAAAGTGTCTTTTGTGATGTCAGGTCTCACAGGCAATGTTCAGCACCAGGCTTTTAAGGTGAAAAAAGTGACTGCTGACACTATCAGACCTTGACAGCAAAAGGGTAGACAGTCTTTTTCCTTCTCCTCAAAACAGATCCAGATTAACAACTGGCACAGTGAAACTGTATTTAAAAACACTAAAACCCCCAACTCTCCCCTCCCTGCCCCAGCTCAGCTCTTCATATTAGGCTTAAAGAGCGAGTAATTTCAGTGTTAGTATTAGTTTCTACTCAGCTTTGAACATACAAAACCTCTCTCTCAAGGTGCAAACAGTTTTGGGGGAAGTTTCTGTCGGTCTGTTCAATGTACAGACGCTGATACTACTGAGGGGAAGTACTTTGTGTGCAGACAGATGGCTCGTGGGATGGGCTTTAGGATCAGGAAACTCCTTCTAGGCAGCCCTTTTACAGGGAAAACATCTGTGTGGATGAACTTAAGCCCATGTATTAGTGCTGGGCTTAGTTCAATTGCCTCTTTCTCCACAGCCCGGAGCCACGCTCGTGCAAAGGGCAGCGCCGATCTCTGCGTTTGGGTTCTTCCCTTGCACCCTCAGCTGGTGTTTGGGCCGTGGCAGCGTTGTTGGTGTGACAGTGTTGTTCCTGTGGCAGCAGCAGCAGCACAGAGAAGCCAGCTCCCCTCCCTCAGCACTGGGGGGTGCCTGTTCCAGGGCACTTCCAGGAAGATGCAGAAGGCAAACGGCCCCAGCGACACCTCCACAGCTCCACCGCGGTTTGCCGGCGCCGGGCCTGCCTCACACCCTGGAGGTGACGTACACAGAGTGCAGGCGGCCGGCCAGGGCTGCCTGCAGGTCCCTCAGAGGGTCCAGGCCCTGCACTTTGCTGTTCCTGCCATAGATGAGCTGCTTGAACGAGTCCTGCTCCAGCAGGGAGCTCATGTGCTTGAGGAAGAAGCCCTCGCAGAAAGAGGCCAGTTCTGGTGCATTGTGAATCTGAGGAAGACAGCAGGATTATTAACCCCTTCTGTATGTCACAGACCTAAATGACATTCCTGAGCCGCTCATTCCTAATGCTTTTCTCCTTTTCGTCTCTAAAAGACAGGTGTAACAGTGAAAAAGCACTGAAGGCAGGACTTTGTGAGATCATTTCTCCTGGTGCTTTCTGCAGGCACGAGCAGTTGGGCATCCAGGCTTTTTTAATTCCTTCCCCTGCTGGCCTGCTGTTGGCAGGGCTGCTGGCCTGCACTCCAGCCCCTTCCCTTCCCTTCCTGCAGCAGAGCAGCTGGCTGATGAGGTGGCCAAGGTACCTGTTTGGCTGAGCCACAACACACAACAACGCTGCTGTGCTGGCAGATGGTGAGCAGGGCTCGGGGCAATCAGGACACGGGTCACAGGACAGGAGCCTCATCCCTACAACAAGGGGCTGAAGGCAAGAGAACAGGGATGCTGCACTCCTGAACCACCACGAGGTGATTTCTGGCTGGGATCTGGCTCCTTTTGCTTCAGGATCAGTAACGAGAACAATGAAACTCAAGTTCAATACGAAAAAGCTCTTTGCACACACAGCCTCTTCCTGGGAATTCTGTGCAAATAATGATCTAAAGAAAAGTACATAATGGCCAGTAGGGAATGCTGTTTCCCCTTTTTACCACTGCACACGGTTAAATTTTAGGTCTGAAAGAAACCAGCCCAATGTGAGAGAAATTAAAAAGCGTCAGTAGGACACTACACACACACACAGAGTGCGAAAAAATCATTACTAGCCCTCTGTGCAGTTTTCTCCTTGTCTTTAAGGGATCTGATCCTGCAGAATTCCAGGAAGGGCAGTGTATTTCTCTGATTTAGGTTATTTGCTACAGAGGTGCGTATCTGTCACACAATAGACTTTATGCTCCTTTTGGAGCTGAAAATAGTATTTTCTAGCAGCAGGGGTGCTAGGAAAGGGCTTATTCTGTAGTTGCTGTGCTGTGCTCAATTGCTTTCACTGCTCCCAGGATCTGAATCCCTCAGGATTTGCTGATGTTGCTCTATCAGCCTGCTAAAACAGCTTTCCCCTACTCTGCAGGGATCCCCCCATCCATTTCATCCCTGATTGCTTCAGACAAGAAAACACACCAGGGCTGTGCAGGACTTTCCAGCCTGGAGCTGGGAATCATCTCGCTCGTGTTGTGGCTGGGGGGAGGTACCTGCAGGGAGGGTGCCCACCTGGGGCTTTTAGTTACCACCAGCAGCACACAGGCTGCTCACTGGGTTCTCAAACCAGGGGGTTGGATCTACCTTTGCATATTTATAGATGTTGACAGAGTTGTCCATGCTGATGGTCTGGGCACAGAGGATTTCACAGTGTCTCTGGAGGCCGTCCAGCTGGAACAGGCTGGCAGCCGACAGCAGCTATGGGGACAAGAGAGAGGCTATCTGAGATCATGAGGCTTGAAAGGCCTGGGGAAGGCAAATTGGACAGATGATTTCCTCTCTGTAGAGTCTCTGACTCCTGTTTTAATGGCCAAGTCCTCATGAAACAGCAAAAAGGCCGCTCCATGCTGAAGTGACAGATTGACACATTTCCCCTCTTAGCAAAAGCTCCTCCCACAAGCATTATTTGCTCTCCTTTCTGTCACCACGACACAGAAACACCAAGCAGTGATGTTTTGAAACTTTAAATCTCATTTCCAAGCGTTTAGTATGCTCCTGGACTGAATGGGAGCCTGCTGTTAGCTCCTGGATTTTGCCTTTCAACTCTGTTTTATGCCCCAGCGCACTTGGCAAGACTTGGAAGAAAAAGCTCTCTCACCTCTAAGATATCAGTGGTGGGAATTTCCATGGATTCTGTCCCTCCATAGTATAAATACTGCATCAGCATCTGGAATGGGAAGAAGGCCAGGCATGAAGTTATCACGGTGGTCACAAGGGGCTGTTGATGGCTGTGCTCCCCTTCCTGAGCCGACGGGAATCGTGTCCCGTGCTGGCTCTCACCTCCACTGGTGGCTTTTTTTTCACTCCCTAGCGTGGCAAATCTGCTGCTTTCTAACAGTCCTTTTTCTCTTGGGCCCTGAAAAGGGCCCTGCTGGGCACTTTGGGCTGAGGGTGACAGTGTGTCTCTGAGCAACACCAGTGTCTTTGTCTCGGATCCGGGCTGGTGAAGCCTGGCAGGCCAGTCATGCGCGGAGCTGCCAGCGAGCCCAACGTGAGCATCCCGGGGACCTCTCAGCCACTTGCCTCCCCTGCTGGGCTTCTAATCAGCTTCCAGCCCCTCGCCAGGCCCGGAGGAAAAGGCATTAATTGTTTGTAGGGAGAGCAAGAGGCAGCTCCTGCTCTTTGATCTGCAAGTGCCCACCCCCAGCCCAAGCCGTGTCAGGGGAGGGAATGGATCTGGTGTTGGAACAGAAGTGTCCCGGGTGCTGTGTGGGGCTTGCAAGCTCTGCTTGCCATTCCTAACAGGGCTGGGAACAAAACTAAGCTGCTCCTTGTAAGACTGCCTTATTTGTGTAACAGAGTTACGTGAGAGCTGGGAAAGCTCTTCCCAGCAGAGCCCTGAGCAGGACACACATCTCTGGTGGCTCAGCATCCTCCACCCTACCTGAGCCTGCTTCTCCTTAACCCATCTGACTGTATTTACCATCAGATTGTGAAATACTTCACTGTTTCAATTCTTTCTGATTTGTCTCTCTCTCTCCACTGAAACACAAGTTTATCTTTAGAAACCTTTTGATGTACAAATGCTGTTAAGGAAGCTTGTTTCAATACTCAGTTCCATTTTCTTCTCTGTTGTGGCTGAGCTGCAAAATTTGGATGCCACCTTAGCAACACAATGCTTGTACAGCCCCTTAAAAGCAGAATAAAGATGTTCTCATGGTCAACTTATTTCCCCTTAGTGAGGTAACAGTGCTGCTGACCAAAAGACCAGGTTTGTTTGCTTATAAAAAGAGAAAAAAACCCCACCCTTTATTGAAACAGCTACATGTCCCATTCTGCACTTCACATCTCCCTGTTCCTCCACTAAATATGAAAATGTCATAAAAGCAAAGGACAATTCTCAGTTCTGAGCCCTTCTTGACAGGGACACCATTGATTTCTTATAATCTGATTTGAATTAATATGAAGCCTGGAAATGCACCTGCTGTAAATAAGTTACTTTTTGCTTAGCAAAGCATGAAAATGGTGCAGTAAAAAGTATGAAAACAATGTGTTAAAAGTAGAAAACTACTTTTCAGTAGAAGCATAGTTTCTCCTGCTTTATGGAGGAGTCAGCTGCCTAGGAAGAAAATAAGAATATGGACTGGAGAATTCTGCTTTAAGGCTGGAACTTTGGAAAAAGGGTATTTCAGAGAACTCCTGAATTTCAGATCTGTTGAAAGGTACTCTATTTCTACTTGTAATATTACCTACTTATGGCATTACTTATTACCTACTTATGATATTACTACTTGGTTTGTCTTACCTTCAAAGTAGCTGAGAAGATGAAAAAGAATAAAGAAAAAGTGCAATTAAGTCCCATACCTTGAAAATGTTGTATTTCATATCGCTGATTTCAACAGTCTTGCTGCCATGGCCATCGTGCTCAGTTTTATTGGTCATTAGTGTCTTGAACCTGGGAATGGTTTTAAACAGATTTAATGGAAAAGATTTAATTTAACTGTATTAGTGTGTCACACACTCATCACAAACAGCAAGGGGAAAACAAAGATCCCTCCTTGTTTTCGCAAGCTGAAAATTGAAACATTTCAGGGACAATTTAAAATTGTAAACTGCCTGGATCTGATCTAATCCCTGTGATAGGTGGAAAACCCTGTTCCTGTGCCAAGAAGAGAGAAAGAAATGCTAACTGCAAGTGCACCAGGCCAGTGTGAGATTCCAGGAAAGCTGGAGCAAGTGCAGCTCTCCCTGCAAACTCTGGGAGAAGGCAGGGAATGGCTGGATATGTGCAGTCTAACTACCACACGTGATTTTAGGGATTATCATGGCTGGATTAACTCTGCCCCTGGTTAGTGACTCACCTGTTAGATGCAGTAACCAGCAGGACTTTGTGTGCATAAAAGAGCTTTCCTTCCACTAAGAAAGTTACATCAGACATTTCTTTGTTGTTCAGAAAGTGAGGATCTGTTGAGTAAAGGGACCAAAAAAAAGGTGACTTTTCTTTTTAAACTGTGCATGCTTTTCAGAAAAAAAAATCCAAACAAACAAATAATAAAAAAACCCCAACCCAGCAGCGACCAAAAGAAGCTCACTGCTCAGGTGAGCACCTTACCCAGCCGAGCTGGCAGAGTCTTTCTGATTTCAGGAATGCTGGGAATAGGGCTGCTGCCATAGCAGTGGGTGAAGATGGATGCAAGCTGCTGGTTGATGGAATCATTCTGTGAGGAGGATGGAACAGGGATCAGCAAGGGCTCACCTGGGGCTTTCAGCAACTGCACCCTACAGGAGTAATCTCCCCCACTGAGGGACAAGGTTTAAATTAAGGCAGAACTACAATATCTGTGGAGTTATGGAGGTAAATGGAAGCTGTAGAGCTTCCCCCAGGTGTGTGTTTGAGGACTGTTTGGGGGCTGTTTGTGAATTTAGATAAATGCTTCCAAGGCCATTTCCATGCCATAATTCCTAACAACTTTGCCCAGCCATTTCCTTGTTCCTGTTGTGCACAACAACAACAACAAAAAAAAAAACCCCAGAACACTCAGCTCTGACACAGTTCTAAAACTCTGACTTACTTTGCTGGTTTTGAGGATGTCAAACATGAGCTGCAGCCCCTCACTGACCAGCTCCTCGTTATAATCCTCCTCTTTGATGGTGACAAACTCCCTCAGCAGGGTCTGCACCACGGAGTAGCGGGACTGGGAGAAGGTTGTCCGTAGGGACTCGATCCACACGTGGAGCTTCCAGGGCACTCCTGCAGCCACAGGAAAAAGGGACAGTGAAAGATGATTTCCTGAAGTGCCTGTGAGGAGATTATCCTGCTCCTATTACTAACACTTGGCAGCACTGAAGTAGCTCTACCTACATCCTAATAGCAGATAGATTTTTATCTTGATATTAAAGGTGATTGAACTGGGTCACTGACAGATTAAGTGACAAAGGATTGGCACCAGGATCATGAACTGGAAATTTCTGCTGGTTTTTAAGGATCAGTGACTCTCTGTTTTGTTCTGAGCTTCATGGTTAGTCAAAATCACAAAATAAACTTGAACTGAAGTTGTAAGGATACGTAATGCCACACAACTGTGGTGTGAGGTTTTTTCTCCCAGTTACACACAAGCTTCAAAGCTGTTCTCTCTCCTACTTTGACATCAGATTTGGTCCTTCCCCTTAAACCATTGATAAATTGATACTGAATTTTAGGTGTCAGTATCTGACAGAGAGAGATGCCCCTTGCTTTTGATGCGTGGGAACAGAGGATCCAGCCAAGAGTGAGGAACATCCCAGAACAGCAGAAATTTGAAAAAAAAAATTGTGAGGAGCCTCAAACACTTTTGAAATTTAGATTAGATAGCTTTGCAGTTGGGATTGCTGCTCTTCTAAGTGAGAGGGGCAGAAAAAGAAGCTTTTTATGCCTCATGTGCACAGTGCTCAGAAGGAAGGGCTCACCCAGTGCCCTGAGCTCCATGGTGATGTCCACGTAGCCGTGCTCGGCGCTGTAGTACATGGCCTCCTGCAGAGCCTTCATCCGCGTCTTGCACAGCCGCACCTGCCCCTCGCTGGAGCTGCCCTGGCTGGAGCTGTCACTCTCCACCCCTTCGGCCAAAATCTCCTCCAGGGACAGCACGTCCCCCTTCACCTGCTGGGGCTGCGTCAGGAGCTTGCGCAGGACGTTCCTGAGCAGGAGTGAGAGGTTTCACTTACTAACAAATGGAATTTCAACAGCTCAGACAGGACTGTGGGGATTTGGGGTTAGGGATCCGGCTCAGTAATTTCCTTCCCAAAGACAGCCGGCACTGCGGAGCAGCACGGAAACCACTTGTCCTTCCCTACCCCACATCCTGGAAACTGCTGCCCTTCAGCAAGGGCAAAAACATGGCCTCTACTCCTCACATGGTGGGTTTGTTTGGAATTTCACATGGCAGTTGCAAGAAACAGGCTTTCTTGTTTGTGTCTTGTTTGGGGAGTTTGGATCAGAGGTGTCCCTCAGCCAGCTGGGGACAGCTGCTCCCGACATTCCCCAGCCAAGCAGGGCCACCCAGAGCTCCCTGTGCTGCTGCATTGCCACCAGCTGGTGCTCTCCTTGCACCCACACCACTCCCTGGGGCTAAATCCATCTCATTTAAGGACCCAGCTTTAGGATCACCCCATCCTATCCTATGCCAGAACAAGCCTTGGATCTCATTAGCATTTTCTTCTGGGAACACAGAGATTTCTGGAGGAGCTTGCAAGTAATGTCTTATTTCTGAACAATCGCCATGAAAACAGGGTTGGACAGCCCAGGCTGGCTGGTTTAATGATTCACCTCTTGGTTGGCCATCCAAAAACCAGAGATGCAGCACCCAGGCTCTCCTGTAAGTTACTTTTGCCACCTCAACCTGATTAGATTCCATCTCAGAACATGAACCAGGATTTCACAACCCTGATCTTATAACCTACCCTTAGGTGGGACTTGGCCTGCTGACATAGGGCCTAAAACCAGCTCACTCTCAGAGCCAGACCAGCAAGTGTAAGGACCAGAAATAGCGAAAGGACAAGAAATCTGTGTTCTTTGTTGTCAGGAGAGTCTTAACCCTATCTGCTGAACTGCACACACAGGAGTTTGGGTCACAAAGTCACACAGGACACACAGCAACACCTAGAGTGCAAAAAAGGCCTGTTCTGAGCAGGAAGAGAGCATTACCTGTGGCCGTGTGCTGCTGAGTGGCTGAAGCAGTTCATGTCCTCATGGAGTGACGATGACATCCCGTTGACTTCCAGCATGCTCAGGAGTGGATCAGCGCCCCTGCTGAGCAGCAAGCTGACCAGCTCATAATTCCCTGGGGAAAAAGGACAGGAACATCAGGATGGTTCCCTCTGTGGAAGCACAAAACACAGGACTGGCTGCAGGCAGGACTCCCTGGCTCCGTTCCCATTAGATGGAGTAGAGAGTGGTGGCAGCAGATCCAGCACTGGGTGTCACTGGGAAGGGACCAGGCCTTTTTTATCCCTTCCATAAAGCTTGGAGCAGAGCAAGCCAGCCACTCATCTTCATAAAAGCACAAAGATAACAGAGAAAGAAACAAACAGAAAAAAATTAAAACCACTCTGAGGTGAAAAGTGTTGACAAACAAGGCCAGCAGAGACTCGTTCACAGAACGCTCAACTCCTGACAGCCAGTTAGAAGAAACGCAGAATTTTTACCTGCACTTAATAAACTATTAAACCAAATTTCTTTATCTAACAGTTATTTTTCCTCAGGCTGAATGGAAACTTGTTAATTTTTCACATCTGGGTGTTGCTTAGGCCCACAGACAAGCCCAGACTAGACAGGACTGGCTTATGTTCCTTGACAGTGCTTTGTGAAGGAGTTGTGCCATCAGCACTGCTGCGGGGGCTCTGGGGAGGAGCCAAGCATGGGACAAGTTGGAAAACAGATACTTGGGGCCCATCAGGCTGGTGGCAGGAAGAGATGGAGAGTGCTGAGACCACAGAGAGCTCACCTGCAGCTGAGGCCAGCTGGAGGGGCGTCTCAGCATAGTTGTCTTCCCCAGTGTTCACAGCAGAGCCCTCCACATGGGCACCAGCATCCAGGAGCAGCTGCAAGGGGCACAGGAAAGACAGGGAGTTGGGAAAAGAGCAATTCAGAACGACAAAACAGCCAGGGCTGGGTGTTAGAAAGGAGAACCAGTGGGTTCAGAGTGAGGAGGGCACACACACAAAGGGCCCATCTGGAGAGCACCACCTCCTTTTTTAATCTCCTTTATGGTTGTGGCTGTGCAATTGGAACCTCCAGCTCCAAAGGGCTCTGCAATCAGAGCAGGAAGTCCATCTTGGCTCCATGCTGTGCACAGAAACAGGGCTCCCCCAGGAACTACCAGGCTGGGCATACCTGGTGGAGCCTGTGTAGGGAGGCCTGGCAGCTGCAGGGATTTGTCACACAGAACCTGCTTTCACTGAGCTGCTGTGAGGGCAAGAGCAACTCCCAGGTGAAGGGGAGAAGGTGACAGGGTGATGGGGATGTTCTATGGCCAGGTGGGGCTGGCAGAAGGCTCTGGAACACCCAGAGCAGTGCTGGCAGGGGCAGGCAGGGAGGATCAGCCCTGGGTGTGTGTATCCACCAGGATATTCCATGCTTCCATGATTGTGGGCACTGCAGTACACAACAGGAGCTTTGATACACTTGGCTTCATCTCCTGGGAGAATCAAACTCATATCTTACACATAAATTAAGGCTGTCCAACCTCTGGAATACCAAAGGCTGCCTGGGCAGTTTGCCAGGTCAAATCTAATCTTTATAATTATGTACAAATGTACACAAACAAAAGATGAGTGTGGGCAGCCTCCATTTACTGACTTTTTTTTTTTTTAAATTCCTTCCCTTTGAGCAGAAGGCAAATTAAATTCAACAGCAATTGATTGTCTGCTGTGATCAGTTTTTCATTCCTCTGGAAGTCTGGGTAGCATTTCTGGGGCTCCACCCCATCCTGGTGCCCCCTGTGATAATTCCACAGAAAAAGGAGCAGGGAGGATGCCACAGGCTCAAATCCCACAACAGCTTAAGTCTCATTCGTGCAATTCTCAAGGATTATGAAGGAAGTTACAGATGATTTGCTGCCATTAGAGCAGACATCACCACACACTGGATTTTTGCACATGTAAATTTATAAACCAATTAATATCTACTGTTATAAAGCTCCTGATCAAACAGCCAACCTCCACATGAAGCACTAGTTTATTTAAAACCAAAGAAATGATTGTGCAGCACTGTTTTGGAAGCAGTGAGCCTTGGAGCAATACTGAAACCAAAGAAAAATATGGAAACATGCGGTGTTTTGTTATCAAGGCCTTGCTAGGAATTATGTCACCAATTTTCATTCTCCTTGTTTTAAACAACACACAGTTCTTTCACTGGTTTTTAGGAGGCTCAGGATGATGCCTCATGTTTTAGCTTTTATATTTTTCAGATTCTGTGCTGCTTTAGTGTGTATGTCTCAGCTTCATATTAGGGGATGGTAAGCTCTCTTCACAGAGTAGGTAAACAAAACAATTCCTTCTCTAGCTGGGGACCAAGAACAAATGATCCAAATCTCGGGCCCAAGAGCATCAACAACGTGGACTGAAGAGAGAAAAACAAGAAGGATGGGACTGCATAACCTAAAGCTGGAATTGGACAATTAACTCCAATATGCAAATGGATCAAAACTTATAAAAGTGACAGACGCCGTGACCAGTTGTCCATTTTGTGCCCATTTTGGTTCATCTTGGGTGCAGCTCTGGGTGGGCTCTGGTGCTGCCCAAGGTGGATCCATTGAGGAAATCCTTTTAATAAATCCCTGCTTTATTCTTTAACTCCATTTAGCCTCTGTTCTGGCCCAGCATTCTCAAGGCATGAAGGAAGGCTGAGAGCGAGGGCTCACAGTGCTGCATTTCAGTTCCCCATGCCTCCTGGAAGGATTCCTGGCTGGAATCTTACCTGGACCACCGAGATGTGCCCGTGTAACACCGCGAAGGTGAGGGCAGTCCAGTGCCGGCTGTCGGGATGCACCGAGGGGTATCGTGGAGAGGCACTGGGCACCTGGAGAAGGGAAGCAGGCACTCATTACCCACTGCAGCCTGCCTGCCTTCCTCCCCTGCCTTGTGCAGAGCCGGCTCCTTCCTCTGCCAGTGACAAGCCCAGGGGAGGGGACTTGGGCCACTTAGAGAACACTGCTACCACCCTCACTCTGCCCCATCCCCTGGGACTTTTTAACAGCCTCACTGGTTTCTCCCTGTGGCAGCTCCTTCCCTCCCCCTTCCCATCAGACTTGCCAGTGCCAAGCCTAATTGGAGCCACTGAGTGCTCCAAGAGGTTTTGAAGGTTCCCCCCCCTCCCAAATCCCTGAAGTGATGGTTTCTGAGAGAAATGCCTTCCTTGAAGCTTCCAGGACTGAAGCCTTCAGTTGCTAGGAGTGATTTCAGAACTCCTGTTAGTTTACAGCTGGGTAATTATGGGCAGAGGGTTACTCACTGGTATATCTAAATTTGCTCCAGCATCTATAAGCATTTGGACCATGGCTTCATCTCCAGCAGCACAGGCGTACATGAGGGGGGTCATACCCTTCAGAAAGGAAACAAAAAATAAAAACGAAGTTATCTTTCTATCCCTACCAACAGTGAGACTGTCATGGACATAGTGAGTTTGAATCTTAATGTACAAAGCGTGTGTAGGGACAGCATATTTATAAAGCATTTTTGATTTCTATGCAGAGTGGGCACAACTGATATTGGAAAATGACCTGGACAAAACATCACTGGACAAGGCTGAAAGAACACAAAAAGGATCACTGAAAATCCAAGTCCTGTATTGTCCACAATTCTCCAGCTTTCCCAAAGCTGCCAACAAAGAAATGCCATTTCTTGGCTCATTTGTAGCCAAATGAACTGAAGGCAGAAAGCTACACAAAAATACAGAAGATTAATTTATTGGTAACTTATCCCCATTGCTAAAATCCTATTTGCCTTAATATTTCAGCATTTCAATCCCATAAATCTTCCTCCCTCTACTTAACCAGCAAACCATGACGGCTCAGAGATGAATTATGAGAAAAATGAGCCTTCAGGAGTTCATTCCTGAAGTAGCCAAGGACAGAAAGGAAATAGCCTGGTAAAATCCATTCTTGCTCACATCCTACAGCTTTCCTGCCCCCTCCCCTTAATTATTGCAGGCATTTGAATTTTTTACAGGCAGCATCTCTGCTGCTCAGTGTGCAATAAGAGAGATTCATCCTTAATGGGAGCTGTACTGTAAAATGGAATTACACCTCTCGCACAGGAGTTCTGCTCTTGACTCTGCAAAGGTGTCTTTTCAAAGCAGCCACAACTCCCAGCTTCCTGCTTTGGGGCACTTCCATTCATGAAGGTATTTCTGGGTGAGATATTTTGGCTTTTGTGGGGCTTGGGAGGCTCCACACTCATAGACAAATAAACTGAGAATTCAAAACGCAGGTCTGCAGGCACAAACCCCAGTCAGGGTTCTAAAACTTGCACAGACTTACATCATCCTTTTAAAAAATTTTAAATTAAAATTAAAGAAATTTATTTATTTAATTATTTTATTTGATTTATTTAGTTAATAAATTAAATTAAATTTTAAAATGTTAGGTTTGCAGTCCCTGCTTTCTCCTTGCAAAGGGAAGAAGAGATTGTTTTCCTCCATATCTCCAATCCCCTGAAACTAGAGTGCTTGTTGGTCCTCATCAGAACTGAATACAGGGTCCTGCTCCAAACTCACGTTTCTGAGGGGATATTCTGAGTTCTTTTCCACAGATTTCCATGTACACAGATGGACAAGTGGGTCTGAACATCCTGGACATGCTCACACCCTGAGAGTGGTCAAAATCCAAACCTGGATCTAAAGCCTTTGTATTAAGTTATCCAGCAGTTCTGTCATGCCTAAGCCAGTTTTTCCAAGTTTGGGCACCTGGCTTTGTCTTACTCTGTTCCAAAGGAGCAAAACAAGCTGGTAGCAAAGTCCATCCAGCTTTGGTTTCCTATTCTTGCTACGGCACAGTTCATTCCCAGAACTTGGATTTAACTCTTCCTGGGGTGGGCAGTGCCATGCAGGCACTTGCTTGGACAAAAAGCTGAGTTGCTCCAGAGCCAAGTGCAGAATTTCCAAGCAACAATGTCTCCAGGGGGGGCCTGTCCTGCCCTTTTTGTTGGTGCCAAAACACTCTCTGAGAGGCAAAGACGACAGAGCTGCCCCGCTCACAGCAGGGCTGGCAACAGGATCCCACCCACAGGATGAGACATCAGTGAGTGACTGAGCACAAACTCCTCACTTCCCAAGGAGCTACCCACAGGGGTCTCTGTGCTGACAAAAACCAGACAGCTCCCAGTTTGCTGGCTGGATGAGAGGTAGGGGACATCCTGCAGCGAGAAGTGACAGTCCTGGCACCAGAGTCTGTGGTGTTGGGGCACAGTGGCTCACAATGCAAATCACAAAAAATTCTTTGAGAGAATGAGAAGCCTCTGGGCTACAGGAATAGGAACACAGAAACTTACTTAAAAAAAATATAAAGAGGAGGCGGGAAACCTTCATAATATAAACCTGCCACCTCAGTCACTTTACTAAAGTGAATATCTATGATGAGATGCTCACTCCAGTGACCATAAAGCTCCTGATAATGGATTTGTAAATAAGGCAACTAAAGACCCAGATATGTCCAGGAGGATTTTCTGCTATTTGTGTATACATTCACACTTCCCTTAAAACTGCAGGATGGTGGGAAGTGCCACGGTAGATGTGCCAGTTTCAGAGCTGGGTCTGAAATGCTACCACAGTAAAATCCTGGCTGTGAGAAAACCTCTCTACCTGAACATAAACCCTTCCCACTACTCAATATCCTCTTGTTCCAGAGATGTGACAGCTCATTCTCCTTGCTGTGACAGCTATAACGAGTGTTTATTTAGGAGAGGTGGCTTTTCCCACCCCCTTTTTTTAAATTAAAAGCTAATTCCATGCATTGAATGATATCCCAGAGGACAGACTCTGCTGTTACTTGATGGGACTGACAGCACGAGCAGAAGCAGCCAGGGACTCCCAGGACTACCAAATCCCTATGGTTCAGTGTAACTGAGCAGGGAACAGTTAAGAATGGATAAACAGACACATCAGCATGATGTACTATGAGCAAATCTAACACTGACTGACACCAGGCCACTGGGGTGGGGTTCTCAGTGCTGTTTCTTGTATTCCAAACTGCTCTGAGCCTAAAAGCCATGAGACAAAAACACCTTTTGGTCACTCCTCACTAACCCAGCCAGGATTTGGGCTGCTGAGCCAGAGGGGAGTGTCACTGGAAAAGAAACCACTTTGCTTTGACATGCTCTCAGCACATATCAGACTTTCCATTCACTGCCCCTGTGTTAACCTGCCTGCCATCAGTGCCTGAGACAGCCCATCCAAAGAACAGACACTCCAGCTGATAAACAATCCACTCCGGGCCCTAATGGGATTTTTTTTTGAGGGGTGGCATGAGAGTGGGGTGGGGAAGTATTTTTCTGTGTTTTAAAGGAATGCATTTTCAGCTTAAAACACGAGCTAGAATTAGAAAACCTTGGAAAGGCAACAAACACAACCCGGTGTTGATTTGCCACGTGGAAAGGAAGGAGCGAGCTGCTGGTGCAGGGAATTTTGGGGTTGTGTTTGTTCTGTGGCACACCTGATCATCCATGGTGTTCACTCCATCAGGGCCCAGTGCATCGATGGCTTGGTTGATCAGATCTGTCCTCCCGCAGTTCAGCATCCGGAAGCCCAGATCCTGCTGGAATTTCTCAGTAGCAGCTTTAGCATCCAGTCTCCGGAAGGAGCTGAAGCAGCATTCAGGTCTGTGAAAGACAAAAGAATTCCTGGATGGTGCCCATACCACAAAAAAAAAAAAAAAAAGGATCCACAGTCTTTTCTGGGCAAAAAAAAAATTGAAATTTTTAAAAAGTATGAAACAGAAATCAAATTTAGGCAGGGGAACACCCTCAACACTTTTCCAGTAACTCAATTAAAGGAAGCGCTTTAACATTTCTATGAGGATCTACTAAATCCTTATCCTTTAGATGACTATCAGGACAACTTTTATGTCATCTGGAAGGAGCCCAGGGATTACTATAAATCTGCTGTCTGTCTGTCTGCTCAAACTCTTCTGAATTCCAGACCTGGAAGTGTGTCTCCTTCACTGAAGGATCACTTCCCAGATGGAGGCTGGCACTGGGAGGCTCAGCCCTTTGATGTTATTTTGGGGTGAATGCCTTCCACAGTACCTGCCTCATTTCCAGCACAGGCTCTTGAGCAAACTCTCAGTGCGGGAGATATCAGCCTGCCAAGTTCCTCTGATAAATGAGATGCTTTCAGCACAGCCACCCTCCTCTGGAGAGCCTGGACAGCCTGCCAGAGGAACAGGCCACTCATCACCTCACACAGAAGATACAGGGTGAATCTCATATAAAATCCTACCATTATCTTGTTCTAATGGATATTACAATCTACAGTATTACCCAGAATAAGAGGTAATTACTTTATATAATAGTAAGAAGAAAGAGAAAAAGAAGAATTCTGGGGAAAAAAAAAAAAAAAAGAAAAGGGCAAAATAAACGGACTACACTTGAAATCCAGCGAATCTCAGAAAAACAAAGGTTTTTGAAGGGATGGAACTTGCCTTTGCACATGGTTCCTATCCCACAGCAAGCCAGGAATAAATAAATAAATAAACAAATAAACAAACCAGTTTCAAAACCTTCTTTCCCCTGAACGTGCTGGATACAAAATGATTGCTTAAAAGGAGCAAATAATGCAATCTGGAATCAGCTATTTTCTAAAGCAAGGAATAATCTTGTAATTAAGTCTGAGGCATAGAAAAACCTCAAACCCAAATAATTGTATTTCATATTTAACTTTCAGAAAGACAAAAACCTTTCTGCCCCAGCTGCTGAGCTTGGCCAAAGTTCCTTTATCTCTGGAAGTACCAGAAGGTTAAACGCGTATCGCCTGTACGGCACAGCGAGATCTGGCTTCTGAGAAACGTAGTAAAAGGACGTTCTGAGAAGCTCCAAGGACTGGAGGAGCTTTCCAAAGCTTAGCCCACGTACTTGAGCTGGCGTGGCTCGCAGTCCAGCCCCGGGAGGAGCAGCCTGGCCGTCTGCCTGATGTCGTCGCTGTCCACAGTCAGGCTGCGCCGGTGCTCAGCGTAGGTGATGGCCACGCGCATCCACTCCATCAGCGGCGGTAGCAGCATGAAGGGGCTGTGAAGGGAGGTACAAATCCATTATGGAACAAGGGCTGAGGCTGGAGGACACTTTTTGGGCTCCTGGGAGTGCAAGGGGGAGCCTGGCATGGATAAATCTCACCTGAGGAAGGAAACGGGACTGGAAGGCCACAGCAGCGGGAAGGAGCTGCTCAGCCTCGGTCACCTCAACAGTTTATGTAATAACTATGTCTGTTATTCTAAATAATCCATAGGCACAAGATTATTTATTATACATTATTATTTTTATGCACCTCCGCTAGGAACACTAAAAATATCTTGACTGTTTGCAACTTCAAACCTTGCTAATTCCGTCCTGCCTCCATTAATCTTTACA
Source organism: Dicaeum eximium (assembly GCA_013396995.1). Classification (NCBI taxonomy): domain Eukaryota; kingdom Metazoa; phylum Chordata; class Aves; order Passeriformes; family Dicaeidae; genus Dicaeum; species Dicaeum eximium. The sequence continues at coordinate 255,673 of VWZP01003418.1, forward strand.
TTACCACTATCCCCGTGGCGTTTTGCATTTTGCCTTTCTTATGCAGAGATCAGTTTTCCCCACCTGACCCTCAGTTTTACCCCCCCCCGAGCCTCCAGACCACAGAACTGGAGGAACAATGAGGTTTTACTCAGTATGAAGGGGTGCAAGGCAATAAAGGAATATAAATAAGGTAATAACAGCAGCACCAGCTCATGATTAGCCCCCCTTACTCCTGCTGCAAGAACGAACACAGCACTGAGACTACACATTAATGTATGGTTACCATAATACTCTCATACACAACATATCTCATTCACCCTCTCAATACACAGCCAGACTGATCTATTTTGCTTGATTTTTCCCCAAGGATACCTGTCACCCCAGTGGAAGGCTTGGAAGTGCCAGCTGTAATGAAAACACCTCTCCCATTCCCAGTAACGACTTCATCAATGCTGTGGGGGGGAAAGAAAAAAAGAAAAAGCCTTTTCCATTTAACCATCCAAAAGAAAAGAACTGAGGAGAGAAAGGATCAATTCCTTTACAAAGTTCAGAGAGAAAAAAATATATATGAGGGAATATGAACTGATTTGGGCATTAATGAAAGCAGCTGAAGCCATGAAAGGCATTTTCAAAGCTGTGCCTGTGTACATGTGCGAGGGCAGGAAGAGTAAACTGCACCAATCCCGTTAGAAGCCATTTATTCGTAATGGGATTTGCAGGCAAAACTCCCTTTATCACGACTTTGAACAGTCTTCAGGCTGGAATAACTCCACTCTATAAAAATATGTGCTGTCCCCATTTTCCCAGTTGCAAAGTACATCGTGAAACGCTGCCATTAACACTCTACAAACACACCCGCTGTTTTTCCCTCTTCTCCTTCTCTTCCTTTTCTTCTCAGTTGGGAAACAGCATCTACAAAACCAGAGGTGTTTTAAGCACCGGATTCATCCCGGATTGCCCAGGGCCAGGGTGTTTCTAACAGGACATTGACTTTCTCCTGTCACCAGTTTACTTTTCAGCCAAAGACTCAGATTATCAGGTTGCTACAATCACCACTCTGAAAATCACCCAGCAGCTCATCCTTCCCAAGACTTTCTGAAAGGGATGAGATGAATCATTCCAGCTCATCCAATTCAGAGTTGATTGACCTCCTTAAGGGAAGAGCAGGAATTGTCAACAGGCATTTGGGAGATGCCTTTCAGCAAATTCTCTGCTCCAGAAAATTTCAACTCTTATCCGGCCTGGAAAAGAGCCATTCACACTTTTTGAATGCAGGTACTTAAGAGAGGAGCCAAAATAATTATTTATCTTTTCTATGTACTCTGCAGAGCCTCTAGCATGTGATTCAAAGTTCCACAGAGGTGGTGAGCGAAGAGAGGTAGGCTAGGGAGGCTAGAAGCACGAAAATTAAATACAGAATTAAATTATATTTAGATTGGGAATGCTCAGGAGCACTGGAAAAGTTCATATTACAAGAGATTCCATCTGTCACCTTTTGTGGTAAACAAAGATTCAGGCCACATCCCAGCTTCCCTGACCCTCCCATGGTGGGAACACTGCTGGGCAGAGAATCATATCCCTGATCAAACCCTGGTGACTGACTCAAAGCCCTGGGCAGCCAGAGCCTGTGGGCAGCCAGCAGCAAATGCCACGGAGTCTGCACCAGAAATAACACCTATCCTGAAGGAATTTCCACTCTGCAAAAAATCCAGGGTTATAAACGGCTTCCACACAAGCAGACCTTGGATGTGGAAAACTTACTCTGGGAGGAATGGCAAGGAGAAAGATTTTTTTTCCCCCTCTGTTTCTTTTTTTAATCTCAACAGATTTTTCCGAAAGTTTAATGTGACAGCTCAGACGGCCTGGTTCCCCTTGTGTCCAAAGGGGAGCAGACTTTGGAATGCAAAAAGCAGTGTCAGGAAGGATGTTCTCATCCTGCTGTCCTGATTTTCCAAACTCCACCACTGGCATTGCTGTGTAAATTGGATAAATAATTCTTTATTATTCATTATTCTATTAAGGGTCACTATAATGGCTTCAACTGCTATTTTGCTGACAAAACTGTTTCTCTGCAAAATTTCTAGCTTGAGCTTTTTACTTTTCCCCCTGCTTTTATCCAACTATTTCCTTTCTCCCAACTTGGCCATGCTCTGGGAGTAGCTTTATCTTCCTTTGCTCACTGACACTTCACCAGATAAGCAGCATTATCCCAGGTCTGAAGCAGAAAGAAGAGGAGCAGTTCAGCTGAATAAAACACCAACACTGGGTCACCTCGCACTAAGGAAATAAATTAAATTACTCATTTCCTAGAAAATAAAATGCTGTTCTCAACCCTATGGCCCTTAACCTGGTCATCCACCTGCCTCCAAGGAATCACTGATCATTTTACAGTCTGCAGGAGGGGAAGGGGAGAAACCTTCATGGAAAATTAACTGGGAGACGCTGCGAGCTAAGGAATTAATTTCTGTCTCTGTGCTCCTGGCCTGTGCCATGTTCTGCATGGTGCCATTTTCCTCTGGTCTTCCTGACATTTAGAAGGGCTTGGCAGCTCATTAAATTCCACACATTAAGTGATTCAGCTTGGGAAGCTGTCATTTTCCAGCAGCAGCTCACTGGGGACACTGACCATCAGTTTTCTCAGAAGTGCACTGCCACCATGGCTTCTTCCAGTTTTTTGCCATGAAGTTGTCTTGGAATGATGCCAACATGAACTAGGAATGTACACAGGACTGGGAAGCAGAATGAAAACTGCTCCTCGTCTGTACACCTTGTGAAGAATCACACTGATGTCTGATACTGTCACATGCTGTCAATATTCTACCCACAAATTCTGTGAAATTCTCTCCATCTGGAAGTGGACAGCCACTCCATTCCCGAGGGGATCACCTTGGAGCTGGCTGAGAGTGCTCTGAGAAAGAACAGGCTTTATTTATTAAGGGCTTTCCCCCTTCCTTTGAGCTAAACCACACTGTTTTATTTAGACATAGCTGAGGGGGCCAAGCAGCATTTGGCAGAGAATTTACAGCAAGTTTTAGGATAACTTTTTCCTGGAAAATGTACTTGCATTAGAATGGCTTTGGACATGACAGGCATGTGGAGAGCACGTGCAGCATCTCGAGGAGAAGCTGTGGGATCATGGATTTCCAGGGATATCCATCACAAAGAAATCATTCCCCAAAGTGGGCTCTTCTGGGGATTTCTAAGAGCACTGGGACCAAGATATTTTTGGTAAAGGGAAGTTAATTATATGCAAAAAGGAGAGCACTCCAGAGGAGTTAGAAAATCACATCATGCTTCCTCTGCTTTGAGCACCTGCTAGCTCAAGTGAAGGCAGTGGGATTTCCCACAAAAAACAGACATTCTATCACATTCCTCCCTCTTGTCCCCATGAGGATCCAGTGACAAGACTGCTGAAAAATCAGAGTCATAGAATGGTTTGGGGTGGAAAAAGCTCATCTTGTTCCAACCCCCCTGACATGGGCAGGGACACCTTTCACTAGCCCAGGCTACTCAGAGCTCCTTCCCACCTGGAGGGAGAAAGGAGGAATAAAACATTTTCCCTGCTGACCCACCTCTTCTCTGCTATTTTTCATTGCCTTCTGCTACAGCAAAACAAAACAGGAGCCAACAGTGACAGCAACAGCAAGAAAGAAAAACCCTGTTCTTCTAAACAAGGTCTCCTTCTTCTGTAGTAGGAAAGAAAATCTTGTCCTAATGGAAGCAGTGGGAATGGCAAAATTCACCTCCCTCCTGGCAGCCTGAGCAGGGCCTGAGACACACAGGCACAGTCTCCCATCCTGCCTGTCCCCAGCCCTTCTAAATGGTCTGAGTGAACTAAAGCATGTGGAAATGTCACAATATTTATGGTCAGAGTGGTGTAGCCCATGGTAACCCTCCATATTTGACTTACAGGAACTATGCACAGGCTCCTGTGGAGAAGAATCCTAAATCTTTAAAGATTAGTGTGGGGTTTTGCAAGGGACCAAAAAATAAAAAGGACAGGTTTTCAGTGCAGTGAGCTAATGTTTGAATTTATTGCTGGAATCAAACTCTATGGCTCAAAGTCACTAAGATGGAAAAATCCCAAGGATGGCAACAGAGTAGAAAAGAAATCAGAGTGAAGTCTCATTACTTGGAGAAGGGAAAAGATTGTGAGGTAAGACAGAGTATCCAAAACTCAAACCATGGAACGATGATGTGGAAAACAGTGGTGTATTTACAGTTTGGATTCTCAAACACTAAAACCTGTCTTCAAGCAGCAGGGAGAAAAAATATATCTCAGAGTATGTAATTATATGTGGATAAAATCACAACAGAGATGTTGATTTAGAAGAAACACAAAATTGTTGCTCCAAAATACAGCCAGCTTCAAACCAAAGCTATTCCTCAAAGATTCAAAAGTATTTTACAAAATTTCAAGAACTTCCCACATTTGCAGCAGAAAAACAGGAACTACCATGCTGGGTCCTATTCAAGGATCATCCCAATATGTGCAACATCTTTCAAGGCAGACAGTCCAGATCCTTACAGAAAAGGAAGAAGAAATTTAATCACATCCAACTGACCCCAAAAAGTGCTCTTCTGACTTCCCTTAAAACAATGACTGGCTCACATCTCAGAAGATAAGAGTTCTCAAATTTTAGTGGGCTGTTATCAAGTTACTAAGGCCTTGGCTTGGCTGTGCCATGAGTTTAGAGAGTTATCCTGCAGTCAGACACTAATGGAATGAAAGCCATCTGGATAGTATTATATTTATTGGGATCCTTTCTCCACTGGATCTGCCTTCAGAGTTTCCTCTTTATATAGAGAACATAAAATAGTACAAGAGTAGTTTAAATGTAGAACTGGCAGCCCTGATCCTTTTTCCCACAGACAGAAATAACACCTTTTCCATCCTTTGCAAACCACACTTAAAAATAAGGTGCAGCATCAGACAGGTTTTACTTCATGTTCCTACAAATCAAAGGGAAGAACTAAATTTGAGCTCACTAAAAAAAAATAACATGAAGTAATCATTGGGAACTCACTATGAAACTTAAAAAGAGCTCTCAAGTCTATGGTTTATTTATTGTAATCACATTTTACAAACTTTACTTTACCAACAGGGAGAAGATTTCATTTTCAGCCTGGAAACAAGCACTGGTGCTGCTCTGGAATGTGCCATGTGTCTCATTAGAAAAACATATTTGTAACATCTGCAAAGCTGAGGCAGGAGGAAGGTTTCTAGAGAGGCAGAAAATAATGAAAACCAATTTAAGATGTATACAGTTGTTGGTAAGAGGCAGATAAATATACCGGATTTCCATCTGTCCCCCCAGCCCCACACGGAGCTGTTGGATGGACACGGAGGAAACGCAGAGGAAGGGAAACCACCAATCCTGCTCCTGCTGCTGCTCCCAACTCCTCGGTGCCCTGAAACCCTCCCTAAGGTGAAAACTACAGCAAACAATCTGGGGGATGAACTATTCTTCCATGTGTCTGGGCCTAAGTGAAGTCCTGAGCTCAGTTAATATGGAGCGAGTCCGGTGGAGGCCATGGAGATGCTCCGAGGCCTGGAACTCCTCATCTCTGGAGCCAGGCTGGGAGAGCTGGGAATACTCAGCCTGGAGAAGGGAAGGCTCCAGGGGGACCTCAGAACCCCTTCCAGTGTCTAAAGGGGCTCCAGGAGAGCTGGAGAGGGACTTGGGACAAGGGATGGAGAAACAGGACAAGAGGGAATGGCTTCCACTGCCAGAGGGCAGGGATGCATGGGATATTGGAAAGGAATTCTTCCCTGTGAGGGTGGTGAGGCCCTGGCACAGGCTGCTCAGAGGGGCTCTGGATGCCCCTGGATCCCTGGAAGTGTCCAAGGCCAGGCTGGACAGGGCTTGGAGCAACCTGGGATAGTGGGAGGTGTCCCTGCCCATGGCAGGGGGATGGGATGAGATCACTTTTAAGGCCCCTTCTAACCCAAACCATTCCATTATCCTGATTCCATGATTCCAACAGTGGCTGTGGCCAGGCCATCTACATCAGATCCTAGCCTTTCCCAGCTCTTACAAAAAGGTGACTGGTTTGCAAGCACAAAACACTTTCCAGACAAGATCCAACCAGTCCAACATGTGGAGTCCTGGTATACAGGACCCACCCTGTGGAATCTGACCCAGGAAAACCTTGCCATACCCAACAACTCCAGCAGCAAAGGAAAAAACCGGGACATTTTGGAGCAGGACATGAGCACCATTTACATGCATGAAAGGAATGAGCCTGTAGCAGCACATTAGGTGATAGTCAGAGATAAACATGGGCAGAGAGCCAGAGTGGGGTGTCTGCTATTCTTGGATCAGCCTTGATCCTGTGGGCAGAAAAGCCAAGAGGTAACTCCTACGGTGCATTCCAGCAGCTACACTGGCAAACTAACAAAAACAAAACAAAACAAAACCAAAACAAAAATCCCAGCAAGCAGATTTACCAGGGCTCAGCTGGTTCTTCAGTACCCGCAGCTGAGACTCCTCCTTCCCCAATTTTCTTCTGCCCATTACATGTAATTCCCAGCAGCAGGAGCAGGATTGAGATAGCAGGCCTTTTAGTTATGATTTCAATCTCATTTGCCAATGTGCATATGTTAAAAGCATATGCTGGCTCTGGAGCCAAAACCAACCTGCCAGATTCAATCACTGAACTTGTTTTCAGGGCCCAGTTGTAAAATCCTGACACAGAGCGTTGCCACTCTCATGAAAACTGCCCAGAGCTCCCAAGTTAAAGCTGTGTGAGCAAAGAGCCAGGAAGAGAAATGTTTTTTTCTGCAGTTCTGGAATACTGAGAGCTGTTCAATTAATTATAGCTGGAAAAGTTTGTTCAGTTAAACAAAGACAATTCTTACTGAAGCAAAGGGGTTTTCACAATAAACAGGGAAAGGTTTCCCATTTACATCCCAGCACAAGCCAAAACCTAATTAGTGTTTCAAATAAGACATTTTAAAGCACAGAGTACTGGTATCTAGAGGCAAAACATTGAAAGGTTAAAAAGATGATTCTAAGATGATTCTTTCCCTTTCAGGACTAAGAAAAAGTTGATGAAATTCCTGTTTTTCTATTGACTTGACTGATGTGATATTCCTGTGCCATGTCACACTCCCGTGAGCAGGGACACTGTGTGTCATTAGTCATCCCATTGCTGATGTCAGTGCTTTCTTCATGAAAATCCAAGGAATCTTTTGGCTTTTCACATTCCTGGAGTCTGAGATGTTCCAGGAATTAATTTAGCATGAAGGCACTACGACACACCAACACATGCAGGTTTGCAGCTCTCTTAGGTAAAATAATGCAATGTGTGCTCTAAAATCAGGCACCCATTCCACCCAATACTGTAATTTAGGAGTCCATTTGCTTAAATAAAGGGCATTCAAAGTCCATGGGGTGTAGCATTTGTGAATGAATGGACAGCCCTTTTCTAATAGTGTCAGGTAAGACACAAAATCTGCTATTAAACAAAGTTCAGAAGGAGAAGTAACATCACTGCTGGATCAAATAGATGCCAATGTGGCATTTTTTAAGTTTTTAAATTATTATTTTGCAGGAAGACATCACTCTGTCCTAATGGCAAACTGCTCAGTGCACACATTTCACCTAAATCTTCAAGGAGCTTCTGCTCTGTTCTTCAGTTCTTGTCTTAAAACACTGAAGAGCTGCTGTGCAGAATAAAGAGAAAGTTCCAGTGGTGAATGAATTTGTTTCTGCTTTTTACTGGAAAGCATACAGTTCCATGTTTGCATTTTGCCTTAAATAACTGATGAATAGTGCCATGTAAAGTTACAGATATGAGAAATGCAAGCAACAGAAGTGTCCTGAATTCAAAGAAAACAAGTATTGCAATGAAGTCTTTCTACGCCAGACAAGAAATCATCTTGTCCTTCCATTTTGTGTTTAAGACTGTGAAATCTCCTCATTTCAAACTCTTTTTATGGTTCTATCTCTGGGATTTTTATGATCCTATCAATGGGTATCAACACTGAACCTAAACAGCACTGGGAATGGCAGACACAACAGCTTAACTCTGGGATTCTGGTAGGTGGATTTAACTGGCCAAGCTCAAATTCTTTCAGTTTTCAAATATCCTAAATTTAGAGCATGCATGCACCACATTTCAACATTTGGAGCTTCTCAGCAGATGCCACAAATTCCAGCTATTAAGTCTGCTTTTAGTGCCAGCAGTGCTGTTGAGCAGCCTCTTGCTTTGCCTGCTATAGTGTATGAACTTCTACTGAATCTCAAATGAGAGTAATTAAAATTATTCCAATACCTCAATATACGGATGCAGAAGATCTTTCAGCAGGTCACAGCTTGGCCTAACAAAGAGCAACGCTGACAGGACACATGGAAAAAAAGCTCTTACCCTGACACCCTCAGGATGCTGTGGTCACATACTAGTACAAACAGGAGGCCAGAGGCATAACCAGTGACCTCCTACAAAGCAACTTGTCAAATTACCAAAGTCTTATATCTGTTTCTCATGGACTGTGAACTACAGAGTTGCAGATTTTATGCCCAGGTGGCAAATGACTGAGTAAGGCACCAGCAATATTTGTTTACACCCCGACACCTGCAGCACAGGGAGATGAAAAAACCCAATTGTCACTCAAGTCTCCATATCAAGCTATCTGCTACCCCATCTCTCTCTCTCTAAAAAGCCACACTTAAATTGCCTCATATTAATAGATTAGATAAACATTCTATTAAGGATAATAGAATGAAGTTTTCTTATGCTCAGATAAAACCTGTTCTTGCAGCAGGCCCAATCTGGTTCATGCTGACCATGGCAGAGGGAGCAGCTCTGTGGTTTCTACAGGAACACGGAGGAATTTCAAGCTCCAGCTGCTCTCTCAGCTAATGTAGCCAGCATGGAAAACCAATAATTTCTGTTTCTAATGCCAAATGGTGAGGACTTATTTTTCTTTTCAGCCCCATTAAAATGCTGCTACCAAAAAGCAAATCTCAAACCACAGAAGCATCAATTATTGATATTATAAAAATGACATGAGCCTATTCTCACACAATTGCACTTAATGTACACAATTATTCCTTTCCAGCTTGTTGAGGAAAATATCAGCATTCTAAAATTCTGCTCTACACTTCAGTACCTGTTGTTTCAATAAACTGTTCTCTCAGCATCCAATGCTCTGCATTTCAAGCACAAAGAAAGAGTAATTAATAAAATGTTTACAAGACATGGGACACACCTTTCTCCTCAGGGTTTCTACCTCAAAATAACCATGAAGAAACAAAATTATTTGAGAAATAAACTGGTTTTCATTTAACTTTCTCTGCAGCAGGTACCTCTGCGCCCCGACTTCGTCACCATGCTGGGGCAAACTGTGCTCTCAGATTAAGCCAGTTTGACCCACTTATCTTTAGGTATCTTGAGTGTCTGAGCACAGACAGTTTAGCAGACCAAAAGTAGCCCCGAAGTCTGTTAATTAAACTATTGTAACTTCTTGTACAAGGAAGAATGGGATGCCCAGATGGAAAGTCACTTAAGGCACATATGTTACTGTCATATTCCACGGCACCAACTCTTCAGAGAGATACTTCCTGAAGAATTTGGCAGCCCCAACAGGGAACTGAGCACTGGCTACCTGGCACAGTGCAGAACTGACAGAGGGAACTCTTAATCACCCAGTCTGGCTGCTGGGAGCAGGATAATTACAAGCAGCTAAGTTCTGAGCAGGTTATGTTAGCCCTGTTTTAATTTCATGCTAACACGCTCCTATTCCTCTCAACTATTCCTCTCAGACCATCTTCTGGAACTGCATCACAGACAAATCATCCATTCCCACTGGAAATATTCCCTGTTCTGCAGCACCTGTCCAAGAAGAGCTCCCTGTTTCTCTAGAAGGATCTTTTCCATTTCTGAACAAAGCCAAAAGGGTGAGGAATTGTTAACTGAATTCCTTCCAGAAGCAGATAGTTTTCCAGCAAGCCTAGGAATAAAACCTTCCAGCTTCTGCCTGCCCCTTCTATTCTCTAGATATTATGATAGATTTTCCAATCCATGGAAGAGAGACCTGCAGGTACAAACTCTCCAGTGGAACTCGAGTTGCCAGTGGTTTGACTCCAGGCTGGAAATGCCCCTTCCAGCAGCATCACCAGGAAAGCACAGCCTGGTCCCTCCTCTTTCAGCAAACATGTTAGACCAGCACCCATGGGAGCAACACCAGGTGCTTCAGCCCCAGAAGAATCGAAAACCAGGGCTGAATCAGCTCAGACATGCAGCTCATTTGAATAGGATTTGTCTTGCAGAGCAGAGGTGCTTTTTAAAACACTCCGTTCAGCAGCTGCTGTAAAAAACATGCAATTAAAATGGTGCAGTTTAGCTCTGTAAGTGACCACGAGGTCAGGGCAACAGGGATGGGATGGAGAAGTGCAAACTGCCCCAGGAAACCCAGCAGAGAAACACCAACCTAGGATTACCCCAGGCAAAGTTTAGGTCTAATCTCCACAAGGTCAGAGAGAGAGAACGATTGTTGCTATTATCACAAATTATACCCAGAAATATTTACTCTACAGTGGAGCAATGCGTTACAAAGATGTCAGGAACAGTAACAGCAAAACCTCCAACAACCTGCCAGCCCTGCCTGCTGCACGGCCAAGGCCAGGATTGCATTTATTTAGTGTAGCCTTTGTTAAAAAGCACCAGATAAATAACTCCTTCCTCAGGAAACAGGCAAGTTCTGCAAGGGAAGGGCTGCAATTTAGTCCAATAGGAAACAATATTAACTTCAATTGGCAACAGCAATTACTGAAGAAGGAGAAACTTGGCTTGTTACCATCACCGTTCTTTGCAACGTGCACAGAACTTTTCATCCCCAGAGTTCCTGATTTTTCGTTGTATTAGTTAAAAGAGCACTGTGCTGGTATCAGGAGGCTGTCCTTAAGGATCGGTGTCTAGGAAAGACATAAACCTACCAGAGTCAAGCAGAGAGATGCAGACTCTCAGTCAGTCCTCTATTATTCCCACAGGGACTGTCTAAAAGGTGGGAAAAGAAGCCAGAAGACCTTGCCTAACTCATTCCTGTGTTTCTGTAATGCTCTAACAGCTTTGTTTTAGGTCTCCCTGGATTCTTTTACTTTCAATCTTAATGCTGTTTTGCTGCTCATCACAAACAACAAACAACCCAGGCTGCCCACAGGCACTGGAGACTCCTGAGTGCACCAGCCCCAAGACTCCAGGCAGCTGAGTTGCCAGGCTCTCATCTTCTCACACCTTCTTTTTTATCTAGGCAGATGGAAACTCAAGAGCAGGAGCCAAGAACTCAACGTGGGCATCTCTATCGTAGTTACAGTAATTATTGGAGCTGTAATTGCAGGGTGGTAACACACACAAACTTACACACACTGCCTGTCCTCTCTTCACTGCTAAACAACACAGCCAGAGATCATCTCTCCACTTTTCAACACTTTTACAAACAGGGACTTTCACCAGAAGTGGCTTCAATCAGCAGTAACCTTTCCAGGGATTTCCAACCAGCACTGTAAGAGCAGAAAATTGTGTTTTTCAAACAAATGTTTTGTAACTGTCAGGACAAGGACTGTCAGACACCTCACACTTCTCCAGGTAGGTGGTGAGGATCAACCACTGCCTGCTGAAGAACCAGTTCCAGGGAACAAGATATTGATTCCTGTGGAGTGGGAAATCACCAAGTGCAGAGATGTGAAACAACTCTGAGGGAAAATACTGAAATTAGAACCACAGAAGCACAGGGCACCTGGGGTTGGAAGGCACTTGTGGAAATCATTCAGTCCGAAGCCCTTGTTTAAAACCAGGCTCAGCTGAGCACACTGCCCAGGACCACGTGAAATGGGTGATTTTTCAGGTGTCTTGTCCCACCTGTATCAGTCTCACTGGTACAGGTGGGACAAGAGACTTGAGACTTCTCAGAACATGAAAAACAGCAGCAAGGTCTCATCTCAAGACAGCCCAAAAGCCTGACTCCTCCCCACATGCTTTCACACACAGCCTTTATCATCAAATTTTTGTTTCACTGTACTCTCTTTTGTACCTGTAATATTTCCCCTATCTCTTTACTCGCCATACAGTCTGCTCTGTGCTGCTCCATTTCATACACAGGGAGAGTCTTCTCCTCCCAGTTTTGCAGAGAATTTAAATAATCTGTGTTTGTACCACACCCCTGCTCCGAAACAGAAAGATCAGAAGATGCAGGAGCTCCTTTGGAAGCACTACAATAACACTACAAATTGCTTACAGCCAGCAGAGTGGAAGAAAGGCTGGTCTGTCCCAGGTGTAAGATATGTAGAGCTGGAAAAAAACCTAAAATTGAGCAGTGTATGTTTATACAAACAACATAAAAGAGAGGGGGGAAAGTATCTAATTGAGAGTAGAGTGCATTGCCAGCTTCAGCAGTTACATTTGGATGGATTTGATCCTCAGGGTTTGCAATTAATTCCCTTCACCACTGCCAAGGTCATCTCTCACATTCCAGTTCTGCAATCTTTGAACTGTAAAGAAATGAACAATTTAAAAAAAAGACAAGATGTAAAAATACCTCAAGAGGCGATTCCAGGCACAGGCAGGAATATTCCAGGAACGGAAGCATAACTGGTGTCTGTCACCTACTGACTTTAGCCAGACCTGTTTTAATTCCCTTCCATTTAATATTCCATAAACACTTCATCCTGCATCTCTTCAGCCTTTCAGCTAAAATATCAGGAGCACATATGCAGGAGTCCCACTTCCATGGGCTCTGACTCTGTCAAAATGTCATTTTTTTGTCATTTTGATCTAGAAGTTACTGCTGAATACGTGCTGAGATGTCCCATAAATGTGCTAAAGCTACTCACTTCTGTTTTTAAAATGACAGATGTTCTCAGGTCTCAAAATTGCGGAACAGATTCAATGTTTTGAGCTAGTATGGGCTCAGCAAACAAATGATCCAGCCTAAGGTCAGGAACAGCACTGCCACTGAACAGTTTATTTCAGTCAATAGATGCATGTGGGTTGCAGCTTACTGGCCTCTGAAATAGGGTTATTCATGTCATCTCCTTGTGAATGGGCACCTCAAAATCACAATTAAGGCTGACATTAACTGGTCAAAGCCTGAAACATGCATGGTAGCAGCCTGTCTCCATGTGTTGGTGAAGGAAGTTGATCTTATATGTTTATAACCTTTTTATTCTCCTAATAAATCTACCAGACTAAGCTTTCATGGACAGCAAATAGCTTTTTTTTTTTCCTTTAAAAAGGGGGGCACATTTCTATGTGCCCTTTGCACAAGCAATGCCCTAATGGCACAGTTCACTGTAAGGCTGCCTTCTTTTTCCCTATATTTAATCACTATATTCCTATCAAAACAGCTGTGGGGGAAATAATAAAATCAATGGACTGTGGCATGGGAATGGGGCTGGAATGTGTGGACACATCTTTCTGTTGACTTCAGGGATACTCTGAGTGGATTTAAGTACTGTTAAATTCTGCGTGATCGCAGCATTTTGCTCTCTCAAGGCAAATGACCAGATCAGGGTCTGCTTTTATTATTCTTGTCCACTTATTTTTGAGTGGTGAAGCAGCTGCAGACAGAATGGAAAGATACTCAGACCTCTCAGACAAGAGACCTCAGAAATTGTTTTATTGCAGACCTTTTCAAAGGAACTAAATGTATCAAGTTATGCTCCTGATACTGCATGGAAACAATAGGGTATGGCTGTAAAATAAAAGAATTCAGACATAAATACATTAAATTGGAATTAGGAAAGACTAGGCCACAGATAAATCTAAAAGACAGGCAATGATGTAGCTATGGCACTTAATAAAATTCCATAAACCTGCAGTTAAAAGGAGCAGAGGGGAAAAAAGCCTCATGACAGATCAGTGAGAGTCTGGAAAGATCCATCTGGAGAAGAGATTTGTCCTGAAAAGCCTCAACCAGCTCTGAAAGCAGGGATTCCTCTCAGTGATGTTGAGGATGCAGCTCAAGCAAACACAGGTCTCAGCAGCAGGCTCTGCAGGTTATTCTTGATTTTCCTTCCTTTCCTGCCAGTTGGATGCCCATGCTATGCCAAGCAATACTTTTTGGAGACAATTCCCATTAATAACTGGGCAATTAATATTCTCTTTAATCTGAATTAGTATCTTTGCTCAAACATGATCCATGTGACTGGATCACTGCTGTCTCAAGCAACTCCAGAACGAACATTGAGTTGTGGCAGGCATTCTTTGAACACAGGGAAAGAACCCAGTGAACCATGAGGGAAGGAGATGCAGGCTCTAATTATTTCTAATGATGCACCTAGAAATCATCAAGTAAAAAGGAACTAAGTAAGATCAAAGTCATGTGTTTTCAAAACATGGAATTTAGGAAATATGGTGAGGAGACCTAGGGTCACTTGGGATTAAAAACCAGCCATGACATAGGGGCTCTTTATTTGCATTGACCACTGCAAATCAATCAATCAATCCTACTTGGGCAGGATTTTGACACTCTAGGAAGAATTAATTTAGACCCAACTCTGGTTTCTATTCCAGCCAAAGTAAGTTTAGATTACACACAAAACAAAAACTATCAAGTATTCCAGCCAATGATGATTTAAATCAATAGCTCAGATGTTGAAGAATAGAGAAGATTTGAACAAAGAACACTGAAAAACAGCATGAAAGGGCTGCAGTCTTTCCTTCTGTAGTATTGATACATCTTCCTTCAGAATCAGATGCATTTTTCATCCTTTCCCAATAAATAACATTGCTGGGAATACTCCACAGAGAAAACCCAAGTAGTCAGCTCAGCTCCTTCCTCTTCTGCCCAGCTAACGTGGCTCAGACGAGTCCTTTTTTTACTGCCTGACCCTCTGAAAAATATGGTTTGCATGTTTATCCTCTGGCTCTGGATCATGAGAGGTAAGAGATGTAATGGGAAGACTCCTGCTGGAAGCAGAAAACAAATTCAGGTCGCCTTTGAGCCTGGTAGGTAAGAGCAGCCACTGAGCTGAAAGCAGGATGAGCAGCAGCCTTCCTGAAGGATTTTCTGTGACAAGGGAGAAACTGAGCCCAAGTTTGTTTACAAGCAGCAAACCTGGAGCCTGCACATGGCAAACCCAACAAAGCTTTCTCTTTTCTTAGGAGGTGGCCCCTGTAGGCTCTTGTAGTTTTCCAGATGAAGAGCTGTGAATTTCCTTTAAGTTGACAAGCCCCAAAATTTCACTGCTGGCAGCTGACAAATCCTCCATCAGCTCTGGAATTTCCCCGGCATTTTGCTGGATTTCCACTGACAGGCTCAAGATGAGTAGAGTCTGTGGGCTTCTGCAGATGTAAATTATTTTATACGCCCTGATGTTTGGGATAAAATAATGCACCAGCAAACTCAAACAACATGTAAAAGTTGGCACTGCTGCAGCATGGACAGCTTGGAAAGGCCTGACATGGCTGGATCGACAGGCACTGATGGACAAGCCTGGAATTAGTTCCACAATGTTCTACAGACCAACAGTACCAACAACAGACAAAAATTTAGTTTTTTTAACAGGGCAGCTGGAAGGGGAAGAAGCCCAGCCTACCCAAACCCACAGATAATCAGCTACACAAGGAAGCAGGATCCAGGTTCTTAGGTATTAGATCATGCTGACTTTCCAACAATAAATGCTGCAGGCAGATGATAACCAAAAAGAGACAGGATGAGGGCAGTCAGTGGTGTCTATTCCCAACTTTAAGGCTGGACCACTATGCTGGCCAAGTAATTAACCCAGGGCAGAGCAGTCCATTCAGCAGTAAAATGAGCCTAAATATTGACCTCAATTTGGGCTCTGTGGGAGCTGACAAATACTCCCCAAGATAAGCATCACTGCAAGAGCATTCCTGCCTTGACACACCGTTAAAAATAAAACAAAAGCTTTATATCCCACTTGGGGAAAAGTGAAAGAGGAGAAAGGAACTTAGTTTACCTTTGAATGGCTCTTCTCAAGACACAGTATCCCAAACAATCCCAGCAAACATGCTTTGGGACATGAGCTCACGCTGCAGGAGTGCTCCCAAGCTCAGCCTGCCTGACATAAGCAATGGGGGAAATCCCAGAGCAGGAACAGAGTGAAGAAAGCAGGAGTGCCACGTGCCTGGTCCAAAACCACATCGTCTGACCCCTGACACAACACAGACTAGGATCTCAGAGAAAATAAAAGTATCTTATTGCCCAGCAAAGCCCTTTTTTTTTGCAGCCACAGCAGCACAGGCAGAACTCTGCTGACACGGAAAAGCTCCGAGCCTCCAGGCACTCAGGTGTATCCTCACTGAGCTCGTGCTCACCTCAGGGTCTAATTCCTTTGCCAAAATATTGCACAAGTGGCACTCTGTGTTTGCAAAATGCTTCCTCAGGTGTCCTGTTTGATCCCAAACCGTAGATGGTTTATTGTCTGTGCAGCAAACAAGGTCATTCTGGGGTTCTAAGTAAGCCATGGCTTGGTTGCACAGCGAGCAGCTGCATTCACCTTGGAAATCTTCCATGTTTTGCCTAAGATACCTGACTGCTTTCTAATTTTGCCTCCTCTTCTCCTCCTGCTTCAACACCTTCACCTGAAGGTGCCAGATACAAACACCACCAACCCACAAACTCTGCAGAGTTTCAGCCTATTGGGTATCCCAAACCATCCACACGCTCCAGAGAGCTGTACAGATGACCCCATCCACCCCACTGCTGCAACCCTCTTCAGCATCCTCACCTCAGGTTTTTGCCAAGGTGTTTAGCATGGATAAAAGCCCACTTGTGTGGGTTGAAACTGGCTCTGTTCACTGGGATGCCTCAAATCTGTTTTCATACCTTCTGCAGTTTGCTGCAGGTTAAGTGCAGAAGCTCAGCCAGGCTTTTAAAAGCCCTGCACGGCACGTGCCAGACTCCATTAGGCATGGTTTCAGAACTGAATCCTGGGCTTGCCTTCATGCTGAAGTGAAGACCTTCCAGACCCTACAGTGTTATGATTTTCACAGCATTCTGCATCACAGTGTGACACACAGAAAGCCAAAATGAACAGCAGATTGTCAGGTCTGTGGATGAATGAGTGCAGCTCCTTCCACTGCATCAGCGTGACTCATGGATCTTACCCAAAACCAGGTCTTACCAAGTCTGCAGCTCTAACAGCCATCCCTCTCTTTGCTGAATTTCAGATCAATAGATTTACAGATTTAGACAGGAGCGTGGGGACTGAAGCACCAGCAAAAGCAGAACAGGTCAGCGTTATTGTCCTTGCTCGTGGCCGGGATTTTTCCAGCAAAAAGCAAGCTGGGATTGCAGAGCACGGAACACGTGTATTCCACAAAGTGAGCACAGACACACAAAAGAGCAGTGCCCAGTTTGCAGCTGATTTAGCACAGCTCAGGGAAGAATAAAAGAACTGGGCTGCACAGCCCTGCCAAGTCACATTAGGTGAATCAGTGCCCTCATCTCTCACGCCACGAGTCCGAGTCCGGCTCTCGCACGCAGCCTCAGCTGCCTCTCCTCTTCAGCCAGGAGAGAGCAAAGCACCTCCTCTGCAAAGTGCTGCCAGCAGGATTCATCCCCCTGCCTCTGCTAGACTTGTGCCCAGAGCTCAGGACAGCGAGACACAAACACATCCTGCAGCAAACGAAATGTAGGGTTGGATGGGCAGTATCAATTTCATTGCCAGCTTCCAGAAATTTTTCAAAGCCAGTCCTTTAAGTGCTCAGGTTGGTTTTTTTTTTGGGTTTTTTTTTTTTTGTTTGTTTTTTGTTTTTTGTTTTTCCCCTTAATGTCAGTTTTTACTCCATTTTACTATATCCTCTTTAATTTCCTTTACAGCTAAGTGCTGGTCAGAAAAAAATGGCAGAAATTCCCCTTACCCCAGCTGTTGTAGGATCTAGTGCAGATTTCAAAGAGAACAGAGCTGCAGCCTGCGTTCCAAAAAAACTCCAGTGAACTATATGAAGAGCATTGTTTGGGAGCAATTGGAGAGATAACTGCTCTCCTAATTTAACTCATTTATTATCTCCAGTGTACAAAACAAGTAGCTGCAGTAACATCATTACCTTGAGAGCACTGAAAAGAACACAAAACAGAAAGCCTAATCTACATTTCTGATATGAGCTGTTCAGCAGCCTCAGCTGTACCACTGTGGGAACCAGTGGCACAACTTTACACAATCTGGCCTCATGAAAACTCTTTTTTGCACAGTTTGCAAAATAAACAGCCTTGCACTAAGTAGGGGTAACTTTGATTAAGGTTAGTGAGCCCAAAAAACGGAGCCCCCAGAAGGCTGAGGTGTGCAGCCATGCTTCTCTCTACTCCTATTTTTTTCAACTTAATTCCTCCTGATTCTTCATATCTACACATCACTTTCCTCTCTTTGTAGAGTTCTGCTATTTTGAAAAGATTTCAGGGGAGGATC
The DNA here is from genome assembly GCA_013396995.1 of Dicaeum eximium. NCBI lineage: Eukaryota > Metazoa > Chordata > Aves > Passeriformes > Dicaeidae > Dicaeum > Dicaeum eximium. The sequence goes on from VWZP01003418.1 coordinate 274,032, forward strand.
AAATAGAAAGGCAACCTTTTTTTACTTCTGTAATTAATTATTTGTGTGTTACTACGATTTCATACAGATTTCAGAAGCTGGGGCTGAGTACAGTAAATCCCACGGTGGGGAGAAGAAACCATGTTATTTACAAAACTGCAGAGATGTTCTTTCCCTGCTCACCTGTCCAACAAGCATTTTGTTTTTTTGTTTTATGAGTATGGCCTCAGCACATTACACCAGGAAACTTCCCAACCACAGGCTGCTTTTGGTAAGGGCCAGGATAGAGCCTTCCCTCAGTCTGATGTCCAGCAGACCAAAAAGACATCCAAAAAGCAAGCTAAAATAAATAATGGATAACCAGAAAACAGAACTTCCTATTTAAGATTTCTGAATTGAACAGAAACTTGGCTGTGCACTTGGAAGTGGGGAAACAAGTCTGGAGTGGCCTGGGTCTCCCTACAGAATGTAACTGGGGAGCAAGAGCTGCCTGACTGTCCAGGAACTCGGCTCTGAGGGCTCCTCAGCTCTCCTGTGCCACCAGCCTGTCAGGCAGCCTGCCAAGGAGCGGGCAGGAAGGAAACCAGGGAGGCTTCCAAGAGAAAAAACATCCCGCTGGAAAATTTCTGACTGCTTTAATAATGGCCCTACTTTGAGAGTCGGTCACGGAGCTGGCAGAAGGCAGGGAGACCCACTGCCCTCCCTGGTTAGCTCCTGGCTTCCTATAGAAATTTCTTTCTACTCCAGACACGCAGCACCAACTGAAGTAATTCTCAAGTAGGATGTTCATAAATCCCCTGCACCCTCCCCGCAGCAAATAGCGTTGCTTTTTCCCAGAACGATGACAATTGTTAATTGGCACCATTCAGGAGGTAACATTTTCTTTGGGAAGGCCTTTCCTGCCTTAGGCAACCACATGTACTTTTGGCAAGGTCTCCAGACAAGCCCTGCTGGCAGCACACAGCCTTGTACCTCGCTCGGAAAGACTGCACGAACAACCAGCTCACTTTCCAGCTCCGATTCCAAGGCTTCGCAAACTTGGCAGGGCTGACAACCTAATCTGGTCTGGCTGCAGGAATAACTGATGCCTCATAGGTAGCATCCCACAAAACTGCCCTGGAAATCCAACAGAAGGAGCCTTTTCAGCCTGCTCCGTGCCCACTCCCAGCTCACCGACCTACCGCTCATTGCTCAGCGTCATCCTGGGAGGGTCCAGGTTGGGGTTCTCCATGGACTCCATCTGGGGACAGCGTAGGAAGTAGTAGAGGGTGTGGAGGGCATCAGGGGACCAGGAGATGGGCTGCTGCTGCCGGGTCTGCCGCACAGGGCTCATGCCGGGCCGGATGGTGTTCAGGCACTGCATGTGGTGCATGGCTCGTGAGACCAAATCACCTGCAGACACACACAGGGAGAAAATACAAAATCATCTCTTTATTAGTCACTCACAGTGCTTTTAATCATGCTTTTTGAACAAATCAAAGCTCTCACAGCTCAGAGGAATGTTTGCTGTGTGTACAGAACCTCCTCCACAAAGGCAGAGGGTGTCCCGTCCCTCAGGCTGCCACTTGGCAGCACTTTCTTTCAAATACCAAGTTATCACTTAGAAAGCATGAAGTGAAACACTTCTCAGTTACAACACATTCCTTATAGTGAATTTGCTGGTTTACTGCTGGTTTTCTCCTCTTTCCACCCACAAATACCAAATTTTTTTGCCAGCCTACAAAAACTACTGATGTCTTTGTAAAATGTCCTCTGCCCAACCGGGAAGCGACAATTCCACAAGGCAGTCAGTGGCACCAATGCTTCACTCTCATTTTTGTTAGGAGGTTGCTCCCATTTCTTCCAATTGGGTCATGCTGTTCTACCCTCCTGCCCAGGCACTTAAGACAAATTAGTGACATTATGTTCAAGACAGAAACCTCTTCTTTGAGGGGTCTGCTGCTCCTGTTCTCACTCTAGCCGCAGGTTTCTCCAGAACAGCAAGATCTGACTCTCTTATTAAAAAGCTTATCTTTATCATGCTGGCTGTCTCAAGCTGTGCCAGAAATTTGTCCCTCAGCATTACAAAAAGCTCAGCCCGGGAGGTCTCTGGGCATCTCATTCCTCTTGGTTTTTGAACTCAAGCCAAGCTGCCTCTGTGCCAGAACATGGTGGATCTGAGGAGGCCTGGACGAAGGTGACCTGGATCACACAGTTGCACTCAAATTTTAGGACTGTAGATTTTTAAAAAGTTCCCAGAGCAATGACCCCAAAGCTGGTCTTTTTGCAATAAGCTTGCTTTAGGCACAATCCTGTTTAATCTCCTTGTGGTGCATTACGAACTCCAAAAAGCTTTAAAAGCTTCATCTTTGAGTAGTGTGACTACCAACCAGTGAGCTGAATTATTACTATACTTAGCTAGGATCTGTTTTTTCCTTGGGAGAATCTCTGCTGCTTTATGCTTTACAGTCTTCTCAAACTCTCACAGGAAACATTGCTCTATTGTGTCCAAAAGTTACAATACTGGGAAAGGATGGAACCGAAATAGTCTCCCCATCACAAAGCTGGCTCCTGGGAAAACACCCTGAGTTTAGCGGTGCCACATATGCATTATCAACATCTCCCTCTGAAATTCTTGGGAAGTTATTATTTGTTCATTTATATCTAAAAGCAATACACTAAATTTGCCAGTCAGAACTCCTGGGATTCTACTGTTACACAGGAGAAAGCCCCACAAAGCTACTGTGTGTCTAAACAGGACATTTTCAGAGGTTCAGACCAACGGAGTATTAAAAATCTCAGCTTGCAGTCTAAAGCCGTGCCACTCCTTTGTAGTACAGCACATTCAGCTTTAAGGACCCACTTCAGAATAATAAAAAAATCCTTCTAACAACTCTGCCTTTCCACTTCAGTAGCTCCAGGATCCGCACGTTTTACGAGAGCATCATGGTATACTCCAGCGCTGATGCTAACACAGAATTCTGCACAGTCTATAGCAGAAATGCATCTGGAATTCAAATTTTCAGCTCAGAATAACGTTCCTTCTCCTTTGCACACTCACTCTATTTTTCTGGCAACGGGCAGCAACGTTTTAAAAAAAAAAAAAAAAGGCAACTGTATCAGGAGAGCCATTCACTGGATGTACTGACCAAGTTGGCCAGGCAGGGATGGGGGAAGAGGGAGAGAGGAAGCTGTATTCAGGCCCTTGCTACAAATGCTCTCTTGTGTTCCAGGATAAATAGAGGTGTGTTGAAGGAATTTGAAAACCTCAAACTAAGGCAGGTTGCAAAATAAATGGTGAAACACACAAACTCCTTACTGGCCCTGGCATTCATTAGCATTCAGATGGTGCAGGCTAAGAAAGTGATGCCAGCAGAAACGTTGCAAAGGGAAAAGTAGACTAGGAAAGCACAAATCATTTTTGTTTACTTTAAAGGCGCTTTGTGAGTACTCTAGGAATGGAACATTTCATTTGGTCAGCTTAAAAAAAGGGGGGGGTTGAACAAGTTTTTGTTACCAGAGAGCTCTCAGATTTTCTTTTTCCTTCGGTTTTTGTTTTTTAAGTAACCAAAAAGCTTTTCCTTGAATGTCCCAGACATTTCCACTGCAGAAACACTAACAAAGAGAACCCTCTTTGCTGTTGGAAGGAGGTTTGCTGTGCTCCACAAATGCACAGGAGAGCCTCCAGAGGCCTCTAGGAAAGAGCTTGGCAGTAACATATCTACAAAAAAAAAAAAAAAAGCTCATCTCACACCTCTCCAGGTGAATTAGACATAAAGCAGACTAATGAAACCAGCTGATTTTCATAAACAGCACCACCAGACAATTAACTCTCACCCAACGTTAAATGCTGCTCACAGTGCCAACAGTGGCAGCACTCCTGCTGCCCCTGAGCAGTGGAGGGATGGGCTCTCCTGCTCTGCTGGAAGAATCCCATGGTGGATTCCGTCCCAAACTTACTCAGTTCCGAGATGCTCCCGACACACGTGGCCAGCAGGGACTGCTCCAGGGTCCGGAGTTCCAGCTGCGCGTAGGCATCGGCCCGTCCGTCACTGCACACGGAGCCGTCGTGGTAGGGGCTGAAGTAGGCAGGCAGGGACAGCACACCTGGGGCAGAGCACACAGCACATCTCTTACAGATCAGCCTACACGTGTGGAAAAGCAAATCCCTCCAGGAGGGATACGAAACTCACACCTTTCTCTGGGAATTTTTGAACAGTTCAAAGGAAATCAAACAGCGCTGTGAACACGCTGGAATGGCTGAAACAGGCTCCAGGGAGTAAGGCTGGATGTTCCTACAGACTTTAAGAGCTGGAAACAAATTGCAGTCAAGATAAAACTACATGAAAAGCTTTGGTTAAGTCTCCACTCTTGTTTATACAATAACTGGGCCGCACACACATGGCTCGCTGCTGAACAGCTGTATGCAGATCCCCAAATAGAAGGGCCTGATCTGGAGAGATGTGGAATATAGCCTGGAGTCCACCTCATCCCTGCAACCCTGCAAACAAAACCACAGGCTGTGCCAGCCCTTTGAAGCTGCTATGCAGTTTCAGGTGCTCAGACTGTTGTTTCTGCATGTGCACACCTCTGGATGCACCAAGCGACACCCAGCAGTTCTGAGGTTGCCTAAATTTTCATCTCAGTAAATGACCCCTGTGTGAGAGAGAGAGAGATTAGGAAGGTAATTACACTGCACACACGTGTTTACCACACACAGCTCCTCTCCATCAGTACAAATGCACAGGAACTGATTGCTCCGTGTGGCCCAGAGAAAAGGGGAAACGTGACCTCTGGAGTGGATGCAAGGCAGGGAGCAGGGTGTGTGACAAGAGGTTGGGCTGGGAGAGTGACCTGCCCTGTCCAGTGGCACCCTGGGATAGATCTAGTGCCACTGCATCCACAGGGCAGGTAGACTCCAAAAAGCCACCTGCAGTCACTCAGCCATTCTTCCTGTGCCCTCACTACTGCCCCATTTTTAATTACAGATCCATCCCACATTCCAGCAGCACCTCCTGGCCCAAATTTTCCCTGATTCCAGACAAGGCCATTCAGAGCAGCCACAACTGCCTGTTATCTTAGCCTGCTGCATCCTGTATTTCTGATTTTTGACTTTGATCCACAGCAATACAGCTCAGCTCGGACCCATGTTTCCTTCCGCCCTCACCTCCTGACCCTGGGGGTCAGGCTGGGATGTGGAGATCCTTTACTCCTGGGGCAGAGACCTCCTGTCACATAGGTGCTGTGTATTGTTGCCCAACAAAACCCTGCACCTCATTGTGCAAGACCCTTTGTTTCTTTGTCTTTATGTTTTCTTTTGAGATTTTATACGGGATTGATCTCTCCGACCCTTTTCACATCCTCTCTGCGTCCTGCTTTGTGGCAAAGCCAAGGGCTGCATCAAAAACTTCCTGAACATGATGAGAATAAGGGAATTATTTATCCTGTTGTGCTTCTTCACTGTACATCACTGTTAGTTACTGGAGAATGCTCTGCCAGTGCCCTCTTAACCTGAATAATTAGGAAGTTGAGGCTTTAAGAGCTACCAGAAGCCATGCATGCAAACTAGGAGAGCTTTGCTTTAAATACACTATACAGAGCCTAAGCCACTTCCTTTTCCATGCCAAAGCTATGAAAGGATGTTTTAGAGACATATGGATTGAATTTATGGCAGAGGGAGAATGAAAACAGCCTGATTTGTCAAAACTTTCAAATAGAGGCACATAACTCTACAGAGGTGAAAACAGAAACTGGCAGCTCCACTGCTGAGCCCGGCAGAGGGAAAGAAATGGGGCACATTTTCTCTGCCAGCCACTTTCAGTTGGTTCTGTTTTCTAACAAGGAATTTAAAAAAAAGATTTGCAGAACGCTTTGGCTCGCATTTTCTCAGTTTTCCAGCTCACAGTTTGTCAGGTGGTGTGAGGAAGCAGGAAGGATTTATTTACCTTTGGAAGAATGACTTATCCACGATAGCTGTGGACAAGATTTATGCCATAACCTGCCTTGGCACAGCTGAGGAGCATCCTTTACACACCAGAGAGGAATAAGGAACTCACCAAGACTTTGGCCATGTACCAAAGCCCAGTGATGCCACCAGGGATTTTCCCTGGGATTGGAGAGGAAGATGAATGACATAAGGATTCAAAGGCTCCCCACATCTGGCAGGTCTGCATAGGTACGAGCAGGCCTGGGAATGAGGACACACCTCCCAGCACTGATTTTGAGACAGTGGGAAGCAAAACAGAAATGTACCCTACAACTATTCTATCTCACAGCACCCTAATCAGGATTTCCACTCTGATCCACTTCCAGTAACTCGACAAAGTTGGAAAAGCATCATTGTTGCTCCTCAGACCAGAAATTCAGGCACAAGGACATCTGCATTCAAGCTTTGCCCAGTGATGTTGTAAGTAGGAAGAGGACTTGATCTTTAATACCAATTAAAAAACCCCTTTTCTTTATGGCAGGCAACTGCCTTGTGCTGATTATTTTTATCCCAAACTACGGTTCTTGCTCTCCTGCTTCTCAAATAATGGAATTTTCAGTCAAAAGGTGTTACAATGGTATAAACCATGGGTCAGTTTCTGTTTGGCATTCACATTCCTGCATTTTTGTATTAGTGGCAACACTGGTTTTAATCATAACTAGCAAGATAAGCAGAACTGCAATTGAAATAAATCAATCCATGTCAAAACACTCTCTATTTGATATTCATCTTTATTTCCTGACTTTCCAAAGTGTGTTTTTCCCCACAAAACAATTTGAAACAACACATAATTACTGTGCAGGAATGAACCACTTGGGCTGTTTTTTTAAATTAAGATTTTAGAGTACAGGATCCAAGCCCTGGTGGAGTTAAGACGAAACTCTGAATTCAAGTGTGGCTTAGCTCAAACCTCAGGAGCGGCAGGAGCTCAGAAGTCACCTCTGGAATGGCTTGATTCTCAATTAAAGCATGGCTGGCTAACAATTTGTTCCTCATCTTTCCATAGCTGTTGAAACAGCAGCTGGAAATAAAGTCATATTTATTATGCCTCAGTTAAATATGAAACCTGCTCACGAGCACTTGCTGCCAATGCTCTTAAAAGGCAGTCACGACTGGGTGAATTCCAGTTAAGCAGTTCCTTAAACTTGAATTATTCTGCTTGCCTAAAGAGTTTGAAATTGTTGTCTGTAATCTGATGCTTTTAAACAGCAACTGAAAATGTTTCCAGTCTGAGCAAGATCCAGGGAAAAGTCTGTTCACACTCCTGGACATCCTTTTGCTTAAAGAGTGCAGCAGCTCTGCGGAGAGCTTTGGCTGTAACGTGATGGCTCCCACGAGCAGGGCTGGGCAAAGCTCTTGTGTGGTTTCCAGCACGTGCTGGAACACCTCTGCTCTGGAAACAGGCTGGGAGAGCTGAGAATGTTCAACCTGGAGGAGGGAAGGGTCCAGGGAGAACCTAGGGGCTCCAGGAGAGGGGCTTTGGACAAGGGCATGGAGTGACAGCATAAAGCGGTATGGCCTTAAATGAAGGAGGGTGGGTATAGATGGGATATTGGGAAGAAATTTTTTACTATAAGGGTGGGGAGGCCCTGGCACAGTTTCCTAGGGAAACTGAGGCTGCTCCATCCCAGGGAGTGTTCCAGGCCAGGTTCAACAGGATTTGGAGCAACCTGGTCTAGGGCAAGGTGCCCCTACCCATGGCAAGGGTGTTGGAACTAAATTATCTCTACAAGTCCCTTCCAAGCCAAACCACTGCCTGATTCTATGATTCCCCAAGCTGGGCAGTCAATCCAGTTCCTTAAGCAGGGCATTCCTGTTAGGAACCCCAAGTCCATCTCTGAATGTTCTCATAATTCAGAGGCTGGCATCAAGTTCTACTCTTTTGATCTCAAGACACAGGCAAATGCAGACCTTTCCCTGAATTTTGCTCTGAGATTGGAATGTTTGACTTTCCAACTACCCATGGCCCCTTCACACCTCACACCATTTGCACGTCATGGTCATGCAAAGGGACTTGCCATCATTTTTACCTTGTTGTAATGGTTTTCTCTGGGCTTTCTCCAGTCTGGACCCTTGATGTTGGCAGACAACTTCCTAGAGATTAACTCATCAGCCATTTGATGGCTTTCAAACAATTCTATGATGTCTAGAGGTTAAGATGGGGCCACTCACAAGTGGCAAAGGGCCAAGGAGTCTTGGCTGGAAAGCACTCGAACTCTGCTGTCTGGGATTCCTCATGGAAATTGCCCAGGGTACTGATTTCCTTATTTCAGAAATGCACTGGCTCTGCTCATGACAGATTAGGCAAAGAATCAGGAATATAATTAGGACAGGGATATACACCATAAACTACTGACACGGAAAAAGTGCTTTTTAAAAAAATAAACCTAGCAAGTGTATGGGACACTACAATGTGCTATTTATACCTAAACATTTCCATAAAACAAATCTGAACAGTAGGGAAAAAAAGCACCTATTTGGTCAAACCAACCAGAAAGCCCTTGGAAAATTCAAAATCATCTCTATGCATTATAAATTGCTGCTAAAAGCCCCATGTGTGAAACCAGGAGTGCTGTGAGTATGCTTGAAAAACACATTAAGAAACCAAGTAGGAATCTCTACACCAGTGTGCTTTTGCAACGTTTGGCTTGGGATAAATTCCGCAAGAAACATTCCGGGGGGTGGGAACGACGGCTGATCCCTGTGAACTGAAATTCTGGAAGGCCAAAGCCTTGAAGGCGGATGGTGACGACCTGGCTACACCAGAGCTGCCAAATCCCACCGATTCCAAGGGAACTGGGGGAAACCTCAGCCAAGTGCAAGTGCAGTTCCCACGCTGGAACGTGGCCATGACATCAGGACTGCTGTCACCTTGCACAAAGTCCTGCAATTCTGCATGGCCAGGAGCGTTCCCGGCTCTCCTTGTTTTCCGTTCCCCGTTCTCCCACACAACACAGTGCCCCGCAGTTCCCTCTTGCCAATCAGTTCCCAGGGCAGAGCACCAGCAGGAATTAATGCCAATTCCTGGAGCTGTTTTCTCCTTGCTGACCTACTGCTGCTAGGAAAGCCCAACCCCTCTTTATTTTATGAAATCAGATGGGATCATTTTGACAGAACACAAACAAACCCCTCCGAAAAACAGCAACCAAAAGTGTTTCTGATGGAGCTCCCTCAAAATCTAAACACATCAGGCTCTATAATCAACTCCAGCCATGCTATAGATGGTGAGAGAGGCTTGTGATGAGGAAACAACGCACCTAATTGCTCACATATAGGGAAAGAGCGTGGCTCCTGCTAGAAAACAGGCAGGCAGTTTGTCAGCAGTAAGAAAAATCAAACACAGTTTCTTATATCTGCATCCACATTAAACAGTAATTCTGTAATTGGAAACAGGAGGAGAAGCAGAGAGGGGAGGAGCTTCAAGTGGAGGAGATTTTAAAATTTTCTGCAAGGGCTACACTGGATGTCTCTATCAAAGAGCTGATGTCCTAAGAGGACATTTCTGGACACCTCAGAGTCCCACAGCCCTCAGTCTTGGTCCTACTGCTCAAAGAGACAATATCCTCTCCAAATTAACAAAATACAGTTTTCCTGGACTTCAGGAATGTTGTCAGAGAATGCATTGCCTTCATGCTCACAGTCTTCTGGTAGCTCAGTGTCAACAGGCATTGCTTAAGTAAAGTACCAAAATACCCCAGGAGAGACTTATAAAGCACTCTCAAAGTTCACCACCCCTTTCTCCTGGGGTGCAGGTCACTGCAGCAACTGGAAGTTTAAAAAGCAGGGAAAGCTGTGGAGCTCACAGCAACACTGCCAGGGAAAGGGCAGGAGGCCCATGGACCATCATTACAAATGCCTCCCTAGTCCTAGGAAACTCCATGTGCCTGTCTTCCTCCCACACATTTTGCCTCCCTTTTGCTATGAAAATGGTGGAATTGGACAAAGGTAGGAAGTATGTGTATTCCATTTGAATCCAGCTGGGATATATGGGCTTGCAAGTGACTATAAATGTAGGAGAAAGGCCTTGGTTTAATACCGAGTCAGAATTTATTGAGTCATTAATCCCACTTCCATATCCCTGTGGTCTTCTGGACAACCACTAACCTGGCCTGGCCCCAAGCACTTAATTGAACACAAGCACAAGGGAACATATCCTGGGCTTGCATTGTCATGAGTGCCAAAAAACACAGCACAATGACTGTCATCATTCCCATTTCCAAGATGGAGAAACATGGACAGAAGGAAGAGAAGCAACCACAAAACTCCTGCACCAGAACTAGCACTTTGCAAAGCCCAAACCTCCCAGTTCAAATTCCCTGTAGGAAACTGGCCAGCAGGGAGCCATTGCTCCCACAACCCAGATCCAGAGACAGAAAATTAATGGAATAACTATGTGGCTTTAAGTCTAGGTTTGCAGAATTCTGCTTCCTGTTTTATATTTCCTAATAAAAGGCCTTTGGGGATATAATCTGTAAATATAAACTGTAAATGCTTCCTACTATTATTACTTCCTACAACTACTTCTGAAGAGGCACGTGTGTGCTCATATGTCAACAAGTACATCCCTAAAACTCAGCTGATCCTTTTGGAATTTTGTATACATGTGATTTTCCAGGCATTGGCTCTTCTATGCAGCGCCCAAGGGCAGGCAAAGACCTGCACTACACTGTAATATCAGTATTTAAAAATCCACCAATTATCAATAAATCCATGTTTCCAGGACTCTTATTTTCAGGATCCAGTACAGCACACTAAAGAGAAAACCCCATACTGAGTTAGAAATATCAATGAGAAAACAAGGTTTTATGAGGAGTCATATAAACAGATTATGAACACTGTGAAAGAAATACAAAACCAGAATCCTGTGCCAAAAAATGACTGTGGTCCAAGAGGCTGAAGACTTAGAATTCCCTACTTGTGTAAATCCCAACCAGTTTGACTAATCTCAGAGTCTCAGTCTGCTTATCTGGAAAATTAGGATATTGCTTCATTCCTGGTAAGGGTGGTGTGACAGCAGCAGTGTTCTTGCTTTATTTCTCATCCTCAACTTACTCCTTCACGCTGCTCAACATTTAGCGGAGTCCCCATTTCCCATATGTGTCAATAGTACATTTTCTGTCCCTTACCAACAGCCCTTTTTTCATTTACAAAGCCCTTTTTACCTTCAACAAAGCTCTCCTAGACCCAGCTACTTCTGAGATGAAAGGACAGACATTGTGACAATATTTAATTGCACCTCAGTGGAGTTTATGACATGAGAAGAGAAGCTTTACCCAATCGTGAGAGGGTTAAGGAAAGCAAAATTATTTTAGCACTGTAGAGATTTGGATGTGGACACAATACTGGACAGTATTTTGTTCTGACAAACAGAGCAGAAATACCATAAGAAATTATAAAGAAACAACATATATATATGCAAGCTAAAAAAATAAGCTTTGTTCTTGAAAGAGGGAGAGAGGTATGACAGGTAAGCAGTGGTAAGCATCCTTTAGTGGCACTGCTGTGGGGATCAGAAAGCTTAGGAAGAAGAGGATTCTGTCTCCATTCCCTTGGAATTCTCTAGAGTCTCCAATTTTGGTGCTTTTACAGTAAAACCAGCTTCATTTGGTGGGACTGCAGCAACTGCAGGCACCAGCTCGAGCCCTCATACCCTTCCACAATACCCTCTTCTAAATCCATTCCTGATTGTTCACTGTCCTTCCTGTAATCTGGCCTTTGAATCATGCCCAGTTCCCCAGATGTGCTCTGAGTAAGCTCTTTGTACATCCCATAATGACCTCTCTTCACTTGCCTTCAATTCTTCTATTTATACATCCCATGATCTGTATGCTTGCCAAACAAAGAGGATGGTAAATCTATATCCTCAGCCACTCCCAGTTCCTTTTCTTAGGGAATGTCAAGATGGAGAATGTGACCAGGGAAGTGCTCCAGAATAATCCAGTGCAATCCCTTCTAACATACTCCAGAGCAGTTTTTTGGAAGAAATTACCCCTGCATGGCAGCTTCTTTATACAGGTGAGTCCTTGGCCTGATAAAATCTACCCTCCTTAGCCTCTCCTGGCTGTTGGAAGACATTAAAATCAGATTTCAGGAACCATGGTCACTTAATAATAAACATCAAGACTACAATTACATCAGTTAATGACCTAAATATCAGAGTGTTATAAGAGCTGATTACTCTCAGTTTATTTTTTAAAAGCCATGAGGAAATAGCAGGAACCAACTTACTGCTCTTAAAGGAATTTTTTAGGCAACTCAGGGACTGTCTCCTTTAGCTGTCAGCAAGAGCAGCTTGGGTTTTGTCAGGGTGAAATATGCATCTGTCACTCAATATAAAATTGAAATTTTATCTAAGAGAAACACAGTGCAGTGCTGAGACCGTGAGGTCTGACCTCAGGAGGGCAAGGCTTGGAGGCTCACCAGGATGAGCACATTCCTACCCTTCCTGCAGACAGAAATGATTCAGGTTTTGAGTCACCGGCCAGACAACACAAAACTTGGGGCGGGTGCATCGTGAGCCGTTTCACGAGAAAAGAGACGATACCATTGTAGATTTGATACCTCCAGTTTAATCTTCGGCATTATTTCAGCACAGTAAATTGCTCACAGCAGCGTTTACGCGCATGAGTAATTCATGAATCACAAGCTTTGTCATTTTTACCCCAGCTCTGCCCGCAGCCCGATATTAGTGCAAGCTTTTGGGACAAGACAAACACAAAAAGCTTCACCATCCTGATAACAATGTTTGTGTTTGACAAGCACCATTAGGCAGGGTTTGCTCTCGAAGAGTATTTTGATAGCACTAAAGCAATTCTAGCCCAGGACAGAAGCTATGCCTCTCTTAATTTTCATTTCCTCAAACACACACTTGGAAGTATTTGGCAGTTTTCCCCTCAATACAGCTGATTAGTCTCTGACTAATGACAGTATTTTGCAACTTTCTGCTTCCTCACATCAAAGCATCCTGGAGATCTTGTCAACAATGACCAATTGTTTAGACACTCACAAGTGAAGCTGAGGAATTCCACTTACTCACCAACTGCTCGGTTTTACCCTCGATCTTTGCATCACTTAAGCCCATTTTTCGCATCGTGTGTGGTACTCAAGGACCATCTCATACCATCTACATTCATGCCTGGCTTCCTTCCATGACGTCTTGCTCTGGCTTCAGCACCTATTTAACTCTCCGCTTCTGCATCTGAATTTCTCTTTCTTGTCCCCCATCACCTCTTCATTGTCATCACACTTGCACTCAGGGTTCAACCTTTTCAAGGCTCCACACCAGTCCCAAACGAGAGCGGATCCAACCTCTATTTTTGAAAGTGCCCTCAGGGGTGGCAACACTGTAAGAATTTGGCAATATTTGTAAAGCTGGCAGGCAAAAAAATCCCCAACAAAACCAACTGTACTACAAGGCTCTGGCCTGTCTCTCTACTGCACAAGTGCCAAGTGCATTTCAAAGTCTAAGTCTCTTGGTTGTAGCCATTTATAGTTTCTATAAAAAGTGTAATTTGTACACTTCCATTAGAGCCCTAAATATAACTGCCCTGAGCAAGTATTCGCTGCTCAAACAGGACCTCTTTGAATTTTGTTTCCAAAAGAATGCTGCTGCCACTGTATTATTTATAGACATTTACATTAAGAACTGAATACTTGGTCAGGAAACCACTCGGATTAATGGATCCCCAGCATTGTTTCATAACTCTGAAGAAAACTAGTATTTTTATTTTAAAACAGCAAATTTTTTTGCATAAGCATAAAAAGCAGTTCTCAGGATGGTCATGGCTCTTTGAAGAATTTGGAAACACTATCACACGTTTTGGGTTTTTAACACAGCATCTGTGTAGGGGATGAAAATCAGAATCCCAATCTTGTATTTTATTTTTCAAATGCACTTTGGTATCTCTATCACACCCGTGCAGCAGGTTCATAATGGATTCAAGCATTCAGCCCAATTGATTTTGACAGCACGCTGCTGTCTCAGGGCTTTCCTGCACGGGACTTTCCAGTTACCTCATTTCATAGCATGCAATTATTTTCCTGACACTTGGAACGTTGTTATTTGTAGAGGTGAAATGAAGAAAAAAAAACCCAGCATTTTTCATCATTTCAGGCAAAATGATGGACAAACAGGGAAAATTGCCTCACAGCAGAAGAAAATTAAATTAAAATGAAATAATTTTTTAAAGCAAGATCCTTTAACTGACGAAAAACTACACAGCTGGAAAGAACTTTTTTATTTTAATGAACAATCATAGTGTTACCTTTGTCCATAAAACTTCTGTAGTCATTAAGGTACAAAATAAAATCCCTATTTTATATTTTCCTGATTCTGTGTTGTTCTAAATTGTGATTTTCTCTCTGAGGGCAACGTGGAGCATCTCCACTGCTGCAAGGCAGAGATGCACAGCATGGAAGGACTTGAAAAGCAAAGGTCCATCCCACACAAATAACCCCATCCCACAGAAGTAATCACTTTATGGATCCAGCTGTTTGTCTGCAACCACTAAATCCCAGCAATATTAATAGCTTTGATTATTGCCAAGGGAAAAAAACAAACATCTTAGAAGGCTTTTTAAATTTGTAATGGAATAATGCAAAAGGCAGAACCATGGCAGAGGCAGATTTGGGGAGGCTCAACTGTGTAAGAATGCTTTTTTCCTGTTCTTTTCACTAAATTATTGAAGTGACAGTTCAAATAAGAGACTGCTCTGTTAAAAAAGGACAAGCTGGTAAAGGCTAAAACTGGGCTGCCCTGCAGCTCCATTTATGGGTGGGAACAGACTGGAATAAGAGATAGGGAACATCATTTGGAACTGAAACAGAAACTTATTTGGAGTTCAAGCTGTACTTTAGAACAATCTTTTCCCCCAAAAGTAATACAATAATAACAACAGGGAAGGGAAGGGAGCACACAGAGACTCAGAGAGGCTGGAAATAGATACATGGTGGAAATAGATACATGGAGAAGGATGGTGAAAAAGGAACAGGAAAAAAAAGAAACAAACAACAACAAACCCTAAACATCCCCTGATGGAAGAAATCAGTGAAAGAATGGGAAACAGAAATAAGAGCCAATTCTGCACCTTTACCTTGGAAATATTTTATTTTTCCTAAAACTTCTTGAGGAACGTGTAACACTCTCTATCCTTTAACCCCCCAGTATCATTTGTCTCCCTTCCCCTCATCCCATTCCTTGAGAAGTGGCTCAACAAACAAAGGGTGACTGAGCAGAGCTGGACATGCCTTGGCCCCGTGCTGATGGAACTCCATACCCACTGTAGCTGTGTGGGCAAAGACATTCAGCTTCCAATGCCCCTTCCAGAGCTAATTTCAAGATCACCCTAATAAGATAAAAAGATAAATGACTCAAAATTTTTAACACCATGCTTTGAAACCTGAAGTTACTTGGGTTTGATTTTCTTTTTTTTTTTTTTCTTCCTGTGTTATAGTTCTTCGGGGCAGAATAATCAGACAAACAGAAAAATGCAGCAGTCTCTTCACTACCTATTTTCAAGATGATCTTCACCTTCCTGCCCTGTTCTTCCTAATAAATCACTGATTTACTGTTAGGGCCCTGCAGGCTCGACCATTGCTTCTTCATCTCAGTGGGAGCCAAATGATGATTGAGATGCCAATATATTAGGCTGGCCTGATTCAAAGCAGGATAAGGGACAAAGCATTTGTGCAGAGCAAAGATAAATGAATATAAATCAAGTGCTAAGCCATTTTCTGTGATGGATTAGCACCCTTCTTTGACCCAATAATGTCAAGGGGTCTCCATGCTGACAGGAACTAATGTGGAAATCTGTGCTGTGCAAAGCCAGGAGGAATCCTGATCTCCAGCTGCACTGCTCCTCTGTTTGCATTTTGCTCTCACTCAGGTGTGAGCAATCCATCTCCTCCATCTCCCCTTGAGAAATGTCACTACAGGGCCCACCAAAACTATCTCTAGAGTTTCAAAGATTTCTTCTATTCTGACTTTCAGCCTGCAATCCCATTCTTACCAGTAAACCAGCAGGTCATAGATGGTGCCTAGGCAAAGACTGGATGGAGGGTCATCTCAAGGAATCATCTCATTCCAACCCCCTGCCATGCTCATCTTTCACTGTCCCAGGTAGCTCCAAGCCCTGTCCAACTTTGCCTGGAAAAACTCCAAGGATGGGGCAGCCACAGCTTCTTTGGGCAACCTGTGCCAGGGCCTCCCCACCCTCGCAGGGAAGAATTTCTTCCCAATATCCAATCCTGCCCTCAGTCAGTGTGAATCCATTCCCCCCTCTCCTATCACTTCAAGCCCTTGTCCAAAGTCTCTCTCCATCTTTCTTGTAGCTCCCTCCAGGTACTGGAAGCTGCAATTAGGTCACCCCAAGCCTTCTCCCTGTATCTGGTGATGTTGCCAACGTTGTTACAAAATTATACAAAGCCAGCAGCAAAAAGCAGATGTTTGGATCAAATGTGGCAACTACAATTTTGCCAAAAACCGATGCGAGGGAAAAAAAATAGTGTACACAGAGAAAACTTCAGTGGGAGTAGAGGCCAAACCTCTCACTTCTGGCCATGTGCAGTAGCTGGAGGTGTATTCTACTATATTAAATAGTGGTTAAAGTGCACTGCATCACTGGCTGGTGGCAAAGCTGCAGGGTTTGAGAGCAGGAAACACATCCAAGTCCTGCAGCTATTGCAGCCTCCACCACTGGCATTTTCCAGATGCAAAAGTGGTGTATGACTTGTGAAACAAGAAAAGAGCGATGTTTGTCCTGTCTGTAACACGAGCCCGGACACCTGGCTCTGTACAAACAAGGGTTCTGTGCCTGGGCTGCTCTCCCAGCTCACTCTGGATCTGGGTGCAGACAGCCTGGGATGCTCAAATCCCACAGGTGAGTGGCACTCGTTTAACCTGCTGGAGACTGAGTCACCTCTCACCCTCCCTGATGAACGATCACTGATACTGTGTGCCCCAGGCTGGATTCCACCCTCCTGTCTCCACATTACAATGATAAGAGGCAATATCTCAGAGACCCAGGGCATTAAAAAGAGCTGAAGGTGCTCTCATTACCACCTACATTGTTTTAAATTTTCAGTGAACTACATCCTAAGTGAGAGCAGCCCTGGTCCTCTTTGTCCCAAGCTTTGTGCTCCTGGCCTCTGCTTTTGTCAAGGTTGGAATATTCTCCCTCAGCAGGCTCAGCTTTGGTTACATCAGTTCCTTGCCTCAGTGTAAGCACTGTATAAACACATAACTGCAAGTGCAGGCGTAAAAGGGCAGTGGGGAAATGTTTGGGGGCAAAAAAGGATGGGTGAGACTGCAGCACCCCTGATTTAGTTCAGCTTGAACCGCCACAAAATCACACCTTGCCAGTGCCACCACATCTTGTAGAAATAACAGAAACTGCTGAAATGCTAAAAAAAAAAAAAAATCATAAATTAAATAAAAGCCCTTAAATTTAATCTCTTCTTCTTTCAGAGAAAATAGTAAAATACTTACTTTTAGAAGTCAGTAGAAAACTTATCCACAGTTTTGGCATTCTGAAGCAAACGGAATTTGCCAAGTGCAAGAAGTTGTTTATAAGAAAAGAAACAGAGAACTGGAAGTGGTTCCAGAAAATTTATTATGACCCACCTGACTGTAGCCAAGAATATTACATCAGCCCAGATCGCCTGAGAACTGGAACAATATTGCTCTCAAATTAGCAAGTTGCTGGTACCACAGGCACGGAGAAATGGTTTTGCAGGAGGTCTGGGTTCTCTCTGATGGGCAAGGCTGCTTCTAAACTCACTCCCTGTGACCAGAAACAAAGGATTTCTTCTCTTTATTCCTGAGGTTGGTTGGTTGGCTTTGGTGGGGGTGGGAAAATGCTGTTTGTTTTTAAAACATCTCGATTCTTAGGACAGTGAGCATCTCTTAGTAACGCTTCCAGAACTCGCTGTACTCACCATCAGCTTTCTTGGTTCCTGCTGAAAGAGGGATGACTACAAGGTAACTCCAACCAAAAAGCCACAGAGCCCCTGGTGCTGATGATGAGTTAGAATTAAGTACAGTGCCAGCAAGCCAAGGAATTCTGTGGTGCCACGTTCAAAAAAGGAAAGCACAGCACATGCAATGAGGTCAGCTGACACTTAAGTAATTCAAAGATCACAATCAGAGAACACCTCTGCAATATTTAGACAATTTCCCTCCAAAATAAAACACAGCACTGAGCAGTTACAACATGACAGATCATCCAACAACCTCCTCTTCCTCTCTACTGCAATCAAAGCCTGAATGTTCCCCACTGCAGCAGCAGGGTGATTTCTCTCATTTAGCAGCACTGATAAATTACCTATTTTATGAGAGTCTAAGAAGTCAAGACACAAACTGTCTGATGAAGCTGGCATGATATCATTAATTCTGAAGTAGCATTATGGATGCCTTTTATCTTGAAGCATCTAGAACTTATACATTAAATAAAGTAGTTCATCAGCAGTGTTTCCTGGAAAGAGGCTTTCTTCTCCCTTCTTCTCTCCCCTCACACTGGAGCATTCTCAGGAAAAAAGGTCTGAAATGAGGTTCTGCTTCTGAACACTCAGTTCTTACAATGGTGAATCCTCTTTAACAGCTCCAGTAACCTCCTATTAATCTCTCACCAGAATTAACACTCTGGGGCAAAAATATAATCATCTTTAATCCTTTTGGGCTGGGGGAAGTTCCAGGCTACAACCTGAACCAAAAGCATTTATTGCCTGAGCTAAAGCTTTCAGTACATCATCCCAGGATGAACAGGCTCCCTCCAAGTTATCAGCACATCCTGACCCAAACCCTCCATGAACACCATGGGCATCCCCAGATGGAAAAATACCACTTAAGCATTGACTCAAGTAAGAACCACATTGCATCCAACCACAGAGAGCTCAGTTCTTATAAGCTTGGTCACATCATCCATAACGTTCATGTTAGGTCTAAATCATACCATAGTTCATATTTTAGGTATTTTTTTAATCTATAAAATACATAAACCACATAAGCAAATAGCTAATGAAAAGCAGAACGCAGGAAATTTTACAGGGCAAACAGAGGTCATCTGTTTCAAAGAGGTTATGTTGTCATTTGCCTTTCTGCTGCCAAATGTCTTCTCCACAAATAAAAGAGCATTTGTTGCATCAGGTTTCATTCCCAATTTCATTTCTGTATTTTTTAATGAAAGGAAATGCACTTCAGATACATCAGCATTTCTCTTCTCCTCACCAAGCACTGAGGAGGAAAATCTCCTCAGTTGGCTGTTATTTGTTTGTTTAGATTTTTTGTTTGTTTTTATCCACACCCGCCTGAAACCTGAGGTATGGATTTCAAACTATCATGAAAAGCTGGGAAGGAGCATTTGGGCCCACTACACAGACACAGTATTTTTGTCACAATTAGGTTCAGATTTAGGTTTCACTAAAGACATCATCACCACCACTCTCATTTCAAACACGGTTAAAAAGCTGAGGTTTGGGTCTAACTGGAGCCTTTAGGAACTATTTTCATCTGTGCATTTCTTATGTAGGAAGGAAAAGGTCTCTGAATTTCTTTTCATGTAATAGACTGAAAAAACAAACTGATAATTCCTCTTTTCTTCTGGGATGCAATGAATAGACCCAAACCACTCTGCAGAAACACGATTTCTGGATTTGAGTCACCTTGGCCCTTCCTCCTTTTAAAGCAGTTCGAAGTTTCAAACAATACCTGCTACAAAGCAAAGATCCATATCACTGTCTTTGTTTTCCAGCAGGAGAAACACAGGCAGAGCTGTCAAAGCCCTTGGTGCCCTAGGAAACCCAGTGCCCTGGAAGTCAGAGAAAAGGGTGGGAGAACAGAAGGGGTTATCATTAATTCTTTTCCTGTTTGCACATCTTTGGTGACCACAGGGCACCTGGTGCCATGTCCAAGTGAAATCCATCTTCCCTGAGCAGATTCATGCAACATCCTCCATGGAACCTGCCTAACAGCCTAAAAGCTCAAGGCATTTCCATATGGATATGGTTTATTCAGTGTCTTCAGCTGGGAGATACAACACAAAAATAAATCATTTCCATGCTAGTCTATATCAGTATTGTTTTGGTTACCCTCTGGCTTGTTTTCTCGATGTGCCCTTTCTCCTGAGGGATAGTGCCAACAAGACATGTACCTCTACCTAAAAACAATGGAAGAATCCAGAAGGAATGGATACATTCATTCTGCCACTCTCCTATTGTCTCCCTTTGTTAAGCAAGCACCCCTGTTTTGCTTCACTGCTCCTTTAGGACAGGATTCCAAGATTTTTCCACAACAATATCCAAAGCCCTGTTCCAGAAGTGTTCTGGATGATTTTTCCAGTGCACAGACATATTCCCCCAGATGACTTCTTTCATTTCCAAGTTATTGTACCATTAGAATGACAAGATGAGATTTATTGCATTGCAGACGTATCTTAAATAACCCAGAGAGGTGCTGACATTCCCAGCTCTGAATAGGGCCTGTGCAAACCCCTCTCCCCTGCTGGAAGGACAAGCTGAGAAGGACAAGCGGAGATTTTCAGCAGGGAATGACTAAAATTTAAAAAAAAACTGGGGGAGGGAAGGTATATTGAAGAAAAACATCTCTATTCTCAGAAGGACAACTATTTTGAGGCAGCACTAAAAACCCTAAGCCTGTGCTGAAACAGAGGCTGGAGTGGGAAAAGCCTTCGGAGGCTGGAAAGGCAAAAGGAGGTTTAGTACGCAGCTCCTAGGACCCAGCAGCAGAAATACTGAATTTATTCAGTATTATTATTCCAGTCTGCCACTAAATCATGTGGCTAAGGCATTTCCCTCAGTTTTCTCATCTGTTAAACAGTTAACAATCATGCTTCCCACAGATGATGCCTCAGAGATGCTTGGAAAATACTCCAAGATGCAGAGGAAGGAAGCGGCAGGGCAAGACAAAAGCTCTCAGTCTGCACAGGGGAAAAGCTCTAAACTGAACACTAAATTCCTGATCCACTGAGACCAAAGGCTGAGCATTAGTCTGCTGCTTTATATATAACATAATACTGTATATATCAGCCCCAAAGCAAGGCAACTTCAGAATCCTGAGTTTCCTCCACAGAACTCTTAGGGGAAAAAAAAACCCCGAGCAACACAGCGCAAGACAAGTCTCAGTGCACACAGCCACGACAAAGTCAGCAGCTGCTTCAAGGCAAGTATTAACCTGAAAAACAAGCACTTTCTTGTCTATGGTGAGGCAGGTGTTGCCGCAATTACAGATTTCTGGTATTTGCAATTAAATCCTTAATTCTCAACCAGTGCAGGGACAAGGCAGAACTGAGGAAGAACCCAGAAGTTCTGTCCAGATCCACCAAAGGGGCTGCTCGTTGCCTCTGAGTCTGTGGCAACATCTGTGTCCTGATAAAAATACAACTGTTGTACATTTCCAAACCAAATTATACAGCAAAGAAGCTGTTTTACAACAAATTATGAGATAAGGCTAAATCTCCCTCTGCTCTCTCCTCGGCCCTTAAAAGCCTGAAGGGAGATGAAAGGCAAGCCAGGGCAAGCCAGCGGGAGCAGGCAAACGACTTCAAGATCACCAGTCACACACAGAGAAAATTCCCTTTATTGGCACTGTCTGACCAGAGAGGGGGGAAAAAATCAATTAAAAAAAAAATTAAAAATAAGATCAATCTGTTGTGGTGAGACTAAAAGACACCCAGCTTCACCAGCCATCTTCACTTTGAGCTTCACACAAAGCTTCACTTTGTTTGAAACTTGGAGCCTTGAAACAAGAGATGAGCACGAGGCCTGGTCTGTCACAAGGTAGAGCACAGAAGGATGTTGTTTTTCAGGGATCATATCCCCCAGTTAGGATATTTTACTCCATGCCACATTTTCCACGCCTGGGAACTGAGGAATAACGTGGGAATTTTTATTCAATATTCAGAGTTTAAATTCTTGGTGGGCAAGGCTCATTTCTGCAGCACAGCTTCCGCTCTGAGCAAAGTTCTGTTTCAGTTTGACACTGAGGCTGCAGAGGGGACAGTTTGCCATAATTCTGCAATGAGTAATGAATCCACACAGCTTCCATCTGCAGCATGTGATCCATGGAACTTCCCAGAGGAGGAAAAGGCCTTTCCCTGCAGCCCAGCCTGGCTGGATTGTATCAGCAGCTATTCCCAACCCACGTGCTCCAGCATCACCCTCTTGCATGGAACCAATCCATGCTGAAACTGCACTTATCACCCTCAACTTTTACTCCTGACTTCAACTGTCCTCTTTAAAAGAAAGTGATTTCTTTCCTTGCAGTTTTCCACACTCCCTGTCTGGTTCTGAGCAACTCCAACTCCATCTGACATTAATAACACTGCTCCTGTGAGGACCTGCTGCTCCATCCCTTGGGGCTGAACTGCAGACAAGTTTGTGACAGGCAGAGCCAAAAAAAACCCAAAAATCCCAACTTATTTCATCATGTAAGAGGACTGATTTTTACTTTAATTCCAGACCAAAATCCCTTCCAAAAATAAAAGGCAAGTAAATGGTCAGTTCAGCTGCTCTTCTGCCTTTCCCAAGGTCATGACCAAGGGCTGGCAGACTCACAGCCAGGCTGTGAAAGGGATGACTTTCCCCTTCCTGATCTCTTAAAAAGTGTAACATCTTGGCTCACCCTCATGCCTCTTTAATCTCTTTGCTGTATTCAGTCTCCTCACCAATCAGAATGCAATTGCTGCTCCACAGTATTATTTTTTCAATAAACATTCCTTGTAATTTTATTATTTAGCATCATCTGATCCTGCACTCTGGAAGCAGAGTGATTTTGGAGTGCCTATAAATCACATCACAAACTAGACTGAAATAACTTTCTATTATTATTATTCTTGATATGTTTTACAGCCTATTATTGCAAGCAGCTTATCATGCCACGTATATAGTCTACATGAATTAGCAAACAAACAAAAAACTCCACAAGCCAAGAAGAAAACAACAGAAGACCCAGGTACTATCTGTACCTCGTACTACTGGAAGTAAGGGCTGAGGAAGTTGCAAGGAGGCAGCTCTTGCTGTCATTTCTACACTTTCATCCTCACTGGAGTATCTTCTGCTTTGTGCTGGCCAAGGAAATATGAATAATCTTCTCACACAGTATTTCACCAACTAAAGTGTGCAGGTCTGCAGGGTTCAGAACCACTAAGGCAGAAACCAGAAGTGATAAAGGTTTTCTGGCAATCTGTCTACATCTTCTGAAAAATAAACTTTATTAAAACAGTGGTTCCCCCTTCCAGCTTAAGGCACCAAAAGCTGAACTGGGAGACTGCAATACCAAATTAAAGGGCTAAAATAAGATATTATGGATAACAAAGAATTGGGGGGAAAAAATCCTCACACCAAGAAGGCACTTGGTATCTCTGGCTGATTAGATCACAAACTGAAGCCTCATGGAAAGGGATGGAAAAGGCTTATCTACACTCAATTCTCTCCCAGTTTTTGTGTTTACAAGTGACATTTCTCTGCTTCTCTGTACTTGTGCTCAGGGACAGAGCCTTGCAAACAATGAAGTGGTTTAAATGACTACGCAGGGTTTCGCTGGAAACAATAAAATTCCAATGAGAATCCACACTGGGCCACCAGAATATCTGTGCTTTAGCTCTATCCTGGAGCCTCTTAGCAGATGCCTGGATCTGGATC
This sequence comes from Dicaeum eximium, assembly GCA_013396995.1. NCBI lineage: Eukaryota > Metazoa > Chordata > Aves > Passeriformes > Dicaeidae > Dicaeum > Dicaeum eximium. The sequence continues at coordinate 297,628 of VWZP01003418.1, forward strand.
CCCTCACAGCTATCCAGTGGGATATGGCACAGTATAAGCAGCAATCAGCTACAGAAGTTCCTGTCCCCTTGGGTAAGGACCGTTGTCCATGTCCAGAGCATCTCCAGGAAGAGCATGCAGTGCAATGCCACCCTTGGGGCCATGGCTGCATTGGGAACTTGCCCTGATGGATCCCAGGTGGCTGACTGGAGATAAGGAGCAGGATCCCATCCCCACTGGGACACGCACCAGAGTCAATCCCCAAGATAAGAGGCCGTGGCAGGCAAGCTTCGTGATTAATTCCTGTGAGAAAGCACCCTTCCCTGCTGCATGGAAATCACTAAGGATAAAACTGCTAGGCTTGGAGATGAGAGGAGCAGGGGCTGTGCAAATGAGCAGCCAGGCTTAAGTCACTACTGTCACATCAGCACCAGCTTTTGAAGCTGGTACACAGAGGCTGTGAGGAGAAGGCTGCAGGAAGGTGCAGAACCTGCAGGAGGCTTGTATTAACAACTAGATTTGGGTTAGTAGCTGAGGAAAAGCGGGAACAGCACAGGGATAGAGAGTAATTGGATCCTGGCCTGGGAAGGAAAGACAAGGCTGTGCTCTCTGTGTAAACACACATGGAGAAAAAGCGAAAGGAAAGCCAAAAAAACCTTGTCAGAGCTGACCACACTTGCTTTCCACAACTGAGGTTTCCAGCCACCGTTTTTTATTACAAAAGAAACAAAATAAAGACAAGCAGGGCAGAGGATTTGTGTGAGCGGTGTGGGTGTGGGAGCAGGACATGTATGACATAAGTTGGTGGCACAGCAAGGTTGTGAATCATATGGTAATCAGAGAAGTTCCTGCCCCAACAATGCACGCAGTGTTGGGCTACAGGTTGTGTAGGCAGCAGCCCTGAGCTCATGGACTGAGACCTGTAAAAGCCCCCAAAAGACCCTGAACAGCAAAAACAAAAAGTGAGAGAACCTGTGCTCTGGAATGCTCACACTTTATCTGTCTCCCTGAACAGAAGAACCTCAAATCTACAGAGAAAACTCTGGCTCCTACTTCACCCCACCATCCCTCTCTGTTGAAGACTTGCCTAGAACTTTGTAATAATGCATTAAATAAAAAAGATTTACTCAAATGCTTTTGAGCACCACCAAGCTGTTATTTACTACATTAAACTGCTGAACACCCTGACTAAAATTACCTATTACCAAAATAGTTTTTCAACTATTTTTCAGCAAGATAAAAAAGGCAGCAAGAACTCCCAAGTCAAGCAGGAGGTGCTGAGCAAACCTGGAATGTCTCTGACCAGATCTGGAAAACCAGTACTCAGGAGAAAGACAAAGGCCTGAATGTCACCTAAAACTAACAATTCAGAGAAGAGAAAAGTAGTAACACAACAAAACACAAAGAATACGCAAGCTTACCCAGCAAATGCCGGAGCGGGAGACCAAAATAAATCACAGCTGAAGCAAATCTAGTGAAAACCACAGGCATAATAAAAAACAGACAGTAAAACACAACATAGATGGATTGTTAGCTCCGAGTTTTCTCTGGTAATGTTTCCAGTAAGGCCCAGAAAATAAATCTCATGGTGGAAATGATAAGAACTTCTGAGTTACAGAGCCCTCCTGAGTTACAAGACTGTACAGATGTACAAATGCATGAGACTGAGAAGGAAACAGCATCGTCTATGGTTTCTACAAATCTGTGTAGTTGCAGTTTCTCTGGAATAACATCTGTGCACACCAAGGGAAGGTAGGAAGGAAATATGCTCCTTAAAAACATGCTCCACTTCTTTTTCCAAGGAAAACCAGTTATACACTCCAGCTCTGTTAGGCCTCACTATAAGGCCAGTGTGATCACAGCCCCCTGGGGCTCTGGGCTCTCTTATTTTACATTCAAAAGTCATGGGAGACCTACAGGAAAAGGCGTGTCCAGAAGGCTACAAAAGCAAACAAACCCCAAATTATGCTCTTCACAGCAGCCCTGCCTTTTCCTAGGAGACACTGTGGGACAAAATGGAGTTGGATCCACTGCAGTGACCACACTTTGTCAGGACAAACACTGCCCAGGTGGAGGGATACACATCTGCCAGGGCAGGACCAACTTCTATTGAGGGCAGTTGATTCTGCTGAACTGAAAAACCGTAATTCCATAATACTCTGTACATACAGCCCCCTTCTCCTCTCCTTAGGCCATCTCCATCCACCTTTTTTCACTTATTTCTTCTCCCATGGCTGTCACAGCTCTTTAGCAGAGTTGATCTCAGACAGAAAGCTCTTTCAGACAGAAAATTCAGTGTCTTGCACTGTGAGTCTTAGTATATAGAAACAGTGCCCAGAGGTGAGCTGTGCATTTGGGAGAAGGCTTAGGATGGGCTGGTTTTGCTTTGAGTGCATAATAGCTCATCATATAAAGAGAATCACAGAATCATTAGGGTTGCAAAAGACCTCCAAGATTATTAAAATTAAATACCCCTGTGCCCACTGAACCATTTCATGAAGTGCCACATCTACTCCTTCACATTCCTTCTCCACTGTAACAATGGAGCACACTGGACTATTATACATTCTGCCTAAATGATTCCAAATGGAACCATGGACATATTGAAGTAGCCCTATTAATTGCCAGACAGCCAATGCTGAGGAGACTCCCATGTGTAATAAAGGTACCAGAGATTTCTCCTTTGGATCCTGTGACGCCAGGGACTTGCACAACTTATGTGCCAACAATCAGTGTGAGCAAGAGGAGACTGAGACTCAGACACTGCTCTGGCAGATGAAAGGCTTTGCAAAAAAGCCCAGGCAAGAGCTGAGCTATGCAGGCCACGCCAGTATCTGCAGACATGGTTATTAAAGCTCCAGCAGCCTCCAGATTCTTACCTTAAAGAAACAACAGTGGGAGTGTGCCAGGCAATGTGGGAATTGTCACTGGCCAGACAAAAGCAGGGCGAGTTAAGGTTGAAAGTGCAACCTTTCCTCTCAACACCAGGAGAATCCCCCACCTCTCAGTTCAGCAACAGGATCCTTCATCCACTGGGTATTCAGCCAGGGCAGGTACTGCCAGGATAGCACATCAGACTTGTTTTGGGTTGCCTGTGTTCATTTCTGCCTCACTTACACATGAAAACTTGGGCAAACCTTGGTGAAACCATGTGAATTTCCCAGTAAACCATCTGCAGAGACTGAGAGTCTGGGTTGGATTCGTGGGAGGAAATGGTGAGAGGCTTGCAAAGCCAGCCTTGCATAACCTCGCTGACATCAAAGGCCTGCCAGAGGTTTAAATCAGATCAAAATTTGACTGTGCAGCATTTGCACTAGAAACAATCAAAACTCAGATAGCCTCAGAAGCAATTTTTGATTCATGCTTACATTTGAACCAAGAACTTTTCTCTGCAATTCCCATTTCTTTATTTTTTCTAAAGCAGACCAATTTAAGATAAGATTATTCGTATTTAGTAGATAATTTTATTGGTCTTCTAAAGCAACTGCTTAAAATGCCTGAGCCCATGCAGGGAACACCAGAATATTAAACATCTGACATGTTCAGTGAAGCATTTCTATAGAGAATTAAGAAGAGATAAGAAGGGTATGAGGAAAGAGGGTGAAGTGCAATCAGCAAGAGGGAGGAAAACCCAACCTACTACTTGCTAGGTTCTTTGAGAGTCAAATAACTGGCCTGAATGAAACCACAAATACCTGTTCACTATGTTACATTTTGCATCCTGAATAATACATACACCTCTCCTGTGTATTGAAAATAAAACTCACTGGAGCTGTCATGGTTACTGTGCAGATGGAGAGTGTCAGGATTAAATGACATCCTTAGGTTACACCTGGAAAACGTGCAGAGCTGTAGCTTGTAAGGGAAATAGTTTTGTATTTTAGCTGTTGTCCCAATTCAAGAAGAGCATGGAGTGCATCTACAGGATGTTTCACTGTCTGTAGAGGGAGAGAGGTCCTAGCAGAGAGAGCCAACCTAACCCAAATATCACAACAGCTGCCAACCTCTGGATTTGCAGGACAGGCTGCATAAGGCATGCACTGGAAAATTCACAGCATATGTGTAAAGGTAAAGACATATTATTACAAAATAAAAATGTATGTACTTTAGAGGAGCTGAAGTGACTCATACCCACAGGATTAAAAGTATAGTTTATGTGGGGTCACTTTCTGCTCTGACAGGAGATCAAAAATGCCTTTGTTCTTAGTCAACTGGCTAAGACAAATTAATTCAGATGGAAGAGATATGAACAGCAACAAGGATTAATTACAACATAATTAATTAATGGTAACGTCTGGATGAAATGATAAACCAGTGGAAAGATTTAAAAAACCCCTAAACTGTGATACAGATCCTTGGCAACCAGATCCATTTATTACCATTAGCACCCAGAGCCAGCATTACTGTTTCTCTCTCTGCCATATAAAGTTATAATTAATTATGCAGCGCAGCCGTCAACACCTGAGATCGATTCCCAATTCTGCTCTTCCAGGACCAGACTCTGTGAGAGGAGAGAACTTTGGAGACACCTGATACTGCCTCAGCATCTGCTAACTTGGCACAGTGTGTGCTGGAACACAGTGATCCCCTCCCCTGACATGGTACAGACACATAAAAAATAGGGGGAAAGAGTGTATTTAATTTTTTAAAAATGCAGCACTTCAGAGTTGATCACATGTATTTTATGGGTAAATCTAGAAGGGCACAAGGAACTCATATACTCATGGCAATCTCTTTGACTGTGCCCTGCTTTTAGCAAGAGCTTCCTTTTTGGATTGCAAAGTTCCTGGAGTTTGTCACAACAAATGTGAGCAGATTGTGCTGCACAGCACTGACATGAGGCACTTTCTGCAGTGGAAGATGCAGCTTTCACCTCAGACAGTCCCCAAAAGGAATAATAATAAAAGGGCTGCAAGATTAAACCCGCCCAAACTGATAATGAACTACAGGTTTGTTTTGAACTGAGCTCTCTTAAACGGTGTCCCCTCCACTAAGTGACTCAGGGGATTGGTTTGGAATCAGGAATAGTTTGGATTGCTGCGTTCTGGATTTCATTATTCCCCTCTGGGCATGTGGATGCATTTCAGAGCCTGAACCTTCATTTGGAGAAATCCTGCTATAGCTGGAAAAGCAGGGATCAAACCAACCAGGATGGGATACATACTCTGAGTCAGCATTCAAATTCCTGTTCCACTGCAGCATTTACTGAGTCTGGAAAGGACGAGAGGAAATAAAAAAGAGACAAGAGGCTTTCCTTACACTGCCAGCAGCACACAACCATGTGTGTGCTACAGGAAACAGTCTTGGGCTCCACTTTTCAATAAGTTTCTTTTCTACATGAAGCAGCTCATTGTACAATATCACAATTCTTTTCCTGTTCCTGGCTTATTCTGTGCCTCACCTTCCTACCAGCTGGTGTCTGCAACTGCTGCTATCTCATCTGCTAGGGAGAAGTGAGTGTTTTACCTTTTGACAGAAGACTTGTTGCTGCAAGTCTGATATATTTAGCATTCTTTCTACCTGGTTCATTTACTAACACACAATAATTAGCTTCCAGAAACAATTGGCAGGGCTCAAAGGACTCCTCCACTGAGATTTGTAACCAGAGTTTTGAGTCTGAGCAAACATAAAGGGAAGGAAAAAAAGAAAAAGAAACAAAGCAGAGCGTGTGTTCAAGATGAGACTTGAAGCAAAGGCCTCAGCCCATTGCTGAACCCCAGGTGATAATAGTGAAGGAATGCACAGAAACAGAAGGTTAAATCTGCAGCACCATCAGACTCAAATGTGACTGGAATTATGGGGAAGATGTGCTTTCTACTCACAGCTCCCCTTTCTCTTGGCTCACTCCCAGCAAGAGTCATAGAGGTTTTATGGGCAACTCATATTTGAGACCAAAAATTAATGGAGATACTGACCGCACACATAGCATACATTAAGGTAATTGGATTTAAAGGACAACTATTAGTGCTTTTCTTTCTCCAGCTAACCTGCCTAACCAAGAAATACCCAGGAGACAGCAATTAATCACAACTTATCGATCCTTAAGGACTAAAAGTAAATAAACCTATGTCATAGAATCACAGAATTCTAGAATGGTTTGGCTTGGAAGGAACTTCAAATATCACCATAGTTCCATCCCCTGCCTTGGGCAGGGACATCCTCCACTACACCAGGCTACTCAGAGACCAATCCAGCCTGGTCCTGAACACTTCCAGGTATAGGGATGTGTGTCATTTAAAATAGAGGGGGGAAAGTATCTGTTTTGGGAGGGGTGGACACAGAAGGAATATTCTCAAATTTCCCATGCTCAAAGGCAGAGGTGGGAAAATGAGGTGATGAGACAACCCCCAGGTCATGATATGTACAGTAAAAGGCCAAAGTAAAACAAAAACTCTGGCTCAAAGAGATCACCACTGGGGCAGGTTCAAAGAAGAGATTTCAGTAAGTTCAGGCAAGGACAGATCCTGCTCAGGGAGAGCTATTTAGTGCTGCTGGTGGAGCTTGACTTGGAAGACAGAAGTTAAGATGATCCCAAGGTTCAAAGACAGATTAAGGAGCAAGAGATCTTGGTCCTCCCCTCACCTGGGACATGGTTTCATCTCCCACTCCATCACAACTTGCTGACTTGTCAAAACTCCTTCCCATAGAGCACTTCACACTGAAAACAGTAAATGGCCCTCGAGAAGCAAGAAATTCAGGATCTGCCTTTGTCTGGCACTTCATGTTTTCATTTGTGAAGTAGAGGCAATAAACATCTCTGTTACTTCAAAGCGCTGAAGTGCTTTGAGCTCCTCCTCACAGAGAAAACAGTAGGTACAGTTATGATCTGCTATGTGATCACTTCAGGAACAGCACGAGCTTTGCTCTCCCAGATTTACAGCTCCTTTACAGACCATTCATTTTATTTTTTGTGTTACAACTGCAGGAGCTGATGACTAGCTTGCTGAATATAGAAATGCTACTGTACTCCTTGGAGTATTCCTTCCTGCATCACTTTCCCCACCCCCAGACATATGTTAGTAGTTACAATCAGCTTGCTGAGGCTCCAAATTTGACAGAAGATGAGGGAAAATAGGAATAAAATACTTCTGTTCAGAACAAAACAGCATACTTAAAAAGACTGCCCTTGTCTCTCTAGCTACATATACACACACTTTTTCCCTCTATATGAGATTTTAAATTAAGGCTAAGTAACTTCTAACCAGCTGAAGCAATAAATATTTCAAGTGGCTCTCACTATGTATACCTGTCCCTGAATAAAAATAATGACTAAACAATGAAGGATCAGTGCATTCATACAGATCACAGGAAGTTATCCCTTAGAATATCCCGAGTTGGAAGGCACCCATGAGGATCATCTAAGTCCAACTCCTGATGACAACATCAGCACAGTAACTATTGTAGTTTATTCTGTGTTTGGTTGATGCAGTGGGATCATCACAAGAAAGCTGAGCCCTGCATCTGAAGCAGAGCAGCATTTCCTAGCAGAATTTCTGCTAGGAGGGGGAATGTGGAACAACACACAGAAGTAGTAAATGGAAAGGGACAGTGCTAGCAGTGGGTTTGCCAATGTCCAAAAGACAACAGAAAAAGTTTTCCTGCTCCTTTCTTCTCTCCTGCCAGAGAGACAAAGAGGGCAGAAGGTAAGGGAGCAAGTAGAGGAAAGAGCCGCTGACCACACCAAGTCAAGGCCAGGGATGTACAGAGCCAAGGAGGCAAAGCAGAAGGAAGTGTGGCTGGTGGTGAACATGTCACCAGGGCAGGGAATTCCATCTGTGAAGAGCTCATTGCAACTGTCATCACTGTGACAGAGGAAAAATCCCCAGTGCTCCCAGGAGCAGAGGGTACAGCCAGCCCTGTGTGTTTGTACACATCCCTTGGGAGCCTGAGCTGGTGGGAAGCGACGCCAAAGCCGTGCCCACGGTGAGAGCGCTCCCAGCCCTGCCTCTGCAGCACAAACAGGGCTGGCACCCTGCCCACGGAGCACTTACCCAGCCAATTCCATTTATGTTATCATCAAGTCACAACACAGAACCGATGGGACAGCCAAGCCAGCCCTCGTTATCACGGCGTTTCTCTCTGGAGCAGTGTCGGTGACGGGCGCAGGGCGCACCGGCTGATGTGCAGGCGGCACGGAGCGGATAAGGGCAGCTGGAACAGCCTGGGTAAGTCAGGCACTCTGCTCCCACTTCCAGAATTGAGCCTGGGAATAGAACTGTCACCTTGGCTTTAATTTGCACACCAGACTTTCCCCCTGGGAAGCAGCAAGGCTGAAGTGAAGCGTTGAACAAACCCAAAAATACTACAGGCTTTTGAAATTTTCAGTTTTCAGTGCTTAAGTTAACCAGAATTACATCAGTACTCCGGAAGCTTTTTCATGGCATGTGTATTTTTATTTTGAAAGAAAAGAGCAAATACACTCAGCCTCCAGCTCACAATTTTCCCACATTGAGTGAAGTGCTTGGCAGCACTTAAAATTATAAAAATGCTGCTGTACGTGTTCCTGTGTTGGAGTTACCCAGCACAGAAACAGCAGGGAATTCTTGGGAGTTTCAGCAACACTAAATCTCACTGTTTTCATTCAACCAGGACTGCTTCCCAAAACCCCAGTCATCTCCAAGTTAATGCCCCAAAACACAAGTACTCTAAGAAAATAACGTGAAAAGGTTGAAATCTCAGACCCACATCTCCCTGGATTTTAGACCCTCCATCTGAGATGCCCTGAAGTTTCATGTTGTAAATAAAATGTCCTGCTAACCACAAATCATGACCACAATGTTAAGAGTTGTTCTGCCATGGCTGAGGCTTGGTCTGGCAGAAGGCTGTAGATAAACCATGGAATGCTGACACGGAAACGGAAAGGAACTGAAATTCCATTCCTGGACTATTACAGGTCGGGAACAAAACCCTGGAAGGTTCATCAGCATAGGGAATGGAGCTTGGCAGATCTCATGTGCTTATCACAGATTTTTAAAAAATAATTTTGTGTTAACCCTTCAGACTTTCCCCCCCCCAGAAATTTAAATGCTCCTAGTTAAACAACTCACTTTGGTAGTTCCCATGCAATATGATTACAGCTTCACAGCTGTCATTTCTCACATGTGGTTTCCAATGGGCTATTTTGTTTACAAAGGACAATCTGATCCAGCTTTCAGATCAAACCCAATATATGGCAAGTTAAAAGCCGTGACTGTTTAGGCTGACTTCTCCCTTACTCTACAGAACAAAGATGAGGATTTGCCTGGTGTAAATAAAGTGCCCAGAGTGGTCTGATTTTAGGACTGCAGCTTATTTAGCTGGTAGAAATACTGATTTTTTGCTGATACTGTTTTCTAGCAAAAAAGGCTCAGCTGACTGCTGAGAGCTGCAGAGATGCTCGTGATAAGTCTAAACAAGTTAATCACCAGGAGTGCAGTAATTGCAATAGCACAGCACTAAATATGGGTTAATATACCCTGCTAGGACTCCAGGATAAATCTGCCTGTAAGGAACTCCAGGGCACCCCAGCTGTCCTTCCTCAAATATTCAGGTCAACTCTGCTGTGTGCTGCAGCATAGGAACAGCTGGAATCTGAGAGAAACAAAAATATTTGACAAAGGGGAAAGATGTTCAGAATTAACTGGGAAGTTAACTGAAGTAGAAAACCTCCAGGAAAATTAGTTTTCCTCTGTAGTTTCTGAAGCTTCTAATAGCTTTTTTACAATTACATATCAGAAGGACCTTGGAAGCCTGGGACAGCATTTTTGGGTTTGTGAACTGTAGTCCATGTACAGAGAATGAGTTAAGGAGCTGTATTTCACTCTTGGGTACTCCAGGGTAGACAGGAACAGAAAAAGTAGGAATATCCAGGACTTCAGGACTAACTCCTGCGTCAGCCTAGATCCAGATTACTCTACAGATTTTATGACAGAGAGGGGAAGTTTGTTTATGAGCTCCTACAGCATCTCTCTGATTTGAGCTCTGGGGCATTACTGCTGTATCAATCGTCTCTCTAATTACAGTAATTGGAACAGACAAAACTCACTGGGTTTCATCTTCATCTCAGCTCAGGATTTCTGTTCTGTTGAGGTCGCTTTTATGTTTCCAACAGTAGGGCTTTCAGTGCTTTCCTGCAAGTCTGCTTGACAAAGCAAGACATCCACTGTCAAGAAATCCTTTGGTATTCAACTTGAAGTTCCCTTTTGCATCCTCTTTCCTCTGCCAATTACCTCTCCAGAGTGCACTAAGCAAATCCTTCACCATTTACATCTTTCAAATAATATGGCATAATTAACTCCAGGGGAACAGCTTTCACCAAACTACCTGTATTTATCTCTTTTAATCTTGTGCTATTAATTTAACCCCTCCAGCCAGTCCCTGAGTTGTTTGGGTTGCTCCCCTGTGAGCTCCTGCCAATTTGTGAGCTTTTTTCTGGTGACTCAAATGCATAAAGCTCACAGCAATGTGGTAGGTGTGGTCTGTGCTGAGCCACAGGCAGAGATCTCCACAGTAAAGTCCATTCTGAACCATGAAGGATGACAGCACATTAAAATACTTTGGAAGTGGAAGCTAATTCTCACATGTCTCTCTGAGAGGGGGAGTGTCTGACCTGTTCTACACATTAGAAACAACAAAACATTTTACTTCTGGTCACAAAGGGAGAGTCAGTGTGAAAACAGTACCTGAAATTCAGCATTTCACCATTAGTCTTTAACTTTAGACCATTTCCATTGGTCCATAAAAGAAATTGAAGGAGCTCCAGAGAAAAAATTTTCAGAAAGACATGAATTTATCCTCAGTTGTCCTGTAATTCCGCTTCTGGCACTCTGGTCATGTATTATTATATTGGCTCTGCTGCTGAGTACCATTGGGTTTCCCAGGGTTCTGTTTTGATACTTGACTTGCCTCCCTCGTTCTCATCCATCTGAAACTGGAGTCTGAACCCCCAACCCTCTGGAGCCCAATCCACTTCAGCTTTGAAGCCAAATGTCAAAATACAGAACATCAAAGCACAAACCCAAGAATGCACCACACCTCCAAAAAGCCACAAATGCCTCTCCAAAACTACAAGTCAGAGGTGTAGGTTTGTAAAGAGGACTGAACATAAAGCAGTTCAGTGCAGGATCCTTCTATTTGGGGGGGAAAAGCCCTGTAACATTATGAAGTGTTGGCACCATTCCACTTGTGCTTCATACATTTCAGCAGCGCTGAGTTGTTGTTGGTCTTGACAGACTGAGCAGTGCCAAGTCCTCAGGGAGTGCTGCAAGGAAACTGCTGCATGCCTGGCTGGAGAAGGAGCAGCTGTAGACTGAGACCAGAGACTAAAGAGAACGTGTTTCAGCTTGATTTTTGCTTTTTAAAGCCATTTCTACACCTTCTACAAGCAATTTGTTTCCTTTGCACTCTCACTCCTGCTCTGAGAACAGCTCTTTTTTGTGCCTGGGTTTTTTCTGGGCCATGACTACTTCTGTAATCTGTCCTTTTTCCAAAAAGTTTGGCAGAACTTTCTAAAAACAATACAAATATCACAGTCTGTCTCACCGTGTTAGTGGCAGCTGCAGATGATTCTGGTTTAATATACCTTTGATCTGCTAAACAGATGAGCGTATCTACATGCTTGATAACTGATTTCATTCAAATTCAGTATTTGAATAACCTGAAGTGGTCCATAAGGCATGTGTACACTTCACATTCCCTGCCTGTACAAATTAGGGAGCTCACACAAGACTTAAGGCTTCCAAAGCCAGCCCTTCTCCAGTCACACTCCCTTCCAAAACTCCTCTGAAGGTGGAGACACCGAAATGTGGGACTCACACAGTGCTGACTCTGTTCTCTGAACAGTTTTGCACTGACTGTGGAAGAAGTCTGGACCTTCCTCCAGCACTAAGCATAGAAAGCTGTAAGAAAATAAAGGGGAGGAGGAGGTGCTTGAGAGATCCTACAAGAAAACATCTCCCAGAAAGGCAGACTCTCCTGATGACACAGCATTTCCAACCCAGGCAAAATCAGGACACTTGTACAGACATGTAAATTGGAGCATAAGAGATAAATATTTCCAATTCTGCTTCCTCCAAGGTATTCACTAGGCCTGTACCCAAACAGGGAAGAACCTTTGAGGGGAGATTTAATTTCTCCTGGAACCTAACCCTTCCCTGGGGACTCTGCTTCACAAACTCAAATACAATACCTCTATTCATTAACCTCTCTTACTTGCTTTCCTTGAGGGATCCATTCCCTGCTCAGCCCTTTCCTCCAATTCCCCCTCCTCTTCCCTGCACTGTCATTCCATGAACCATGCTCCTTCCATTCTGTGATCCCTGCAGGACAGATTTGATGTGCTTGGCGTAGAGAGCTGATGTCTGTTTAGATTAAAACCATGTTGTAATTTCGAGGGAAAACATACAAAGCCACGGCCGAGCGTGATGGGAGAAAGCTATTCCCGGTTTTGGAAGCTGCAGGATGTCCCTCCTGGGAGCAGCCCAGCCTCGTGTTTATTACTTTAACCAAAAAGAGGGGAAATGGCTGAGGTTTTGCTGGGCTTTCTGCTCCACACTTAAGAGAGGCCAGGGCTCATCCCCCCCAGCTACGCCGGGGTGAGCATTTTACACACACTCTCATTCCTACTTAATGGCTCTTCCATCCTTCCAAATAACCCTCTCCACTCAGGCAAGCATAAGATTTATGGGAGCCCAGCAGAAAGGAATGGATTACAGGGCCAATGAATGAATCAAATGAACCCAAGAGGGTTCCTATGATCAGCTGCATGAGACTCACTTTTTGAAACGGCATTTCTACTACTTTAGGTCTTTGTGCATGGTTACACTGAGGTTTCAAAGAGCCAGGATCCAGACAGATACTGAATAGTTTAAAAAACCCCTCCAAAACCATGGAATTTTTCAATGTGGATCTACCCACACTGACATCTTTCATCAGTGTTGCCTCCATCCAAATTAGCTGCCATTGATGCAAAAACTTCTGTGGCAGCCCCTACAAAACTTGGGACAGAACAACTTTGGGAGCATTTCCCTCTCAAATACACCTATGGCACCAGGCAATCCTAACAGGACACTTCTCTTGGAAAATACCCAGGGTTGTGAAGTTCTGTTTGCTCAAATTCTGCCCTTTTAGTCATAGTATCAGCCTGAACCTCTAAGCTATATTGTACCCTAAGCATGGCCTGGAGGAGTTGGGATATCTGGAGACTCCAGCAGGAACAGCAAACTTTGCCCCAAATTTGAAGTCCAACAACTCTCTCTGATAAAAGCTTTGCCTCTCCATCAGCCCAAAGAAGCTCTTTCAATATCATGGCCTGTTAGGTTTGTGTCTCAGCAGTAAGAAAAACTCCAACACATACATTTTTTTAACCTACTCTTTTTTATCCTGGTAGACCTTTGTGGTTTTTTTTCTACAGCTTATGATGAAGCAAATCATCATTTGCACACACACACACACACAAAGCCAGTGGTTGGGTTGGATTAAAATCTTATCCTGCATGTTTTGCTTTTATGTGATCAAAATCATAGACTTGATTCAGGTCTAACTTTACTTAAAAATTAAAGGTGGTTTTGCCTGAGAGTGGAATTGAGGGTGGTAGTTCAAATTCAGTTTAATTTATGAGTATTTTTGAACACTGAATGCATATGGAATTTTAATTCATACTGACATTAAAATCTTTGCCTTTTAATGTTTTAAATTTTAAATGTTTTAAATGTTTTAAATTTTCCAAATTTTAATCCTACTTATTATACCAATGCTCTGAATTCGATGAATACCCATTTTGAATTAAAATAAATTGCACTTTTGGGGAATGAACTGTTTGATTAATACTTCCTAGTGTTCCCTCAGTATTTATTTCTTCTCTCTGCCAAAGGAGGGTCACCAGAGAGAATGAAGAGATTTAGCTGAGAATTAGTTTAAGATAATTATTCTACATCTTTCAGGCTCTTTCTACATATAGGAGAACAAGTGTTGTGGAAACAGAAGTTGTTGTGTGTATAATTTGAGAATATATTTTGTAGAACGAGTGAGTGGAATACTGTTCCATTTGGATAATGACAATTCGTTAAATTGGTTTTTTTATTAGTACCACTAAGAGAAATATTATCTTTGAGCAATGCCTTGTGTTTGTCATACCTCAATGCTTCCCAAGACTCACCTTTTCACTGCCCAAACTCTGAAGTTGCTTTTACTTTAACCAGTCTTGTGAGATTCAACACTTTGCTATCAATCAGATTTACTACTAGCTACCAGCACTGAGATGCCAAAACCTGCTTCTAGTCTTGATTAATATAATTGGTTAGACCCTGCTCTGCACTTTATGCTATGTGGAAAAATAAGTGGTAAAGAGTCTTTTTCCCCTTTCTCTCCCCACAAAGCCTGACATTTCATTTCATCCAAGCCTTTTATTGGTTCTCACATCTGGATTATATAAATTTAAAGCACAATTTTCAATATCTGAGATGCTTAAGGTTACCATATTTGACAAATCCTATTCGCCAGGCTGTCAAATTAAATTAACATGGGCAATGGAGGGGGAACAAAAGAATAAAGAGGCTGAGTTTGATTCCCTTGTGTTCATAAAGTGAGACAAAATTAACCCCTCTGAAGGGAAAGCACCAGCCCTGACAGGCAAACCTGCCAGAGTGGCAGCAGGCAACGTGACAGAAATCCAGGAATTTTGTTGGCTGGCATCCCAAGGATCAAGTGGCCTTTTTGTGGTGCCATCAACTCAGGTTTTCCAGCAGAAACACCAGGTAGGATCCATCTCCAATTCAGTTATAAACTCAGTAGTGGGCCACAAGACTAATTGGTCCCATATATTTTTAGCATCCCAAGAGATGCTCTTCATATTACTCCTTTCAAGATTCTTCCTCCGTAGCTGCACACACAATCTTTTTTATTTTGTGCTCTAGGGTGGGTTTTGTGGGGATACCACACTTCAGCAGCCAAATGCTGTGGGGGACACTTACCAACAGCCAAGAAAACGGCACACAAAGCCCAGAAAATTATTAAGGATAGAAGGAAAAGTCAGGGCACTGCCCTGCTTAATTCCTAACAGATGCTTAAATCCAGTGTAGTGCTGCTTAGACTTACAGGTGAGACTAATTAATAACAGCAATCCTGTATGGGACTTTTATCTGCTTTCATCCTCTTGGAAAAATCTTGGATCGCAGGCTGTGTCAAGATGGCACTTGAAGGTCTCTGCAGGAGGCAAGAGGGAGAATTCTTTCCTCAGAATTACCTGGGGGCTCTGCAATTGCTGCTGCATTTCTGAGATAAACTCAGGCAGCCACATCCCAGAGCTGAAACCTGGAGTCTCATCTTCACTCTGCTCTTCCAATTTTTGTCCCTGCTGGTTTCCTGCATCCCTCTCAGGTACGGATGGACAGACTCCACACACTCTTCTTCATTCACTGTTATGCTATTCACTGTTAGCTATTAGGGCATTTCTTCCTACTATCTCCATGTAATTCTGGGGTGAGCAACTGTTTAATGCTTAAGCTCTATATAAAAGTAATTAAGTAACAACTTTGTATCTTAAATATCTTTATGTTCACTTTCTATACATTACACAGACCCCCTACTGAGCAGTCCCATTACACTGAGCAGGACTCACTTTTTAGGAAATTAAGAAAACCACATGGCTTTGTTATCATCATTCTTGCCACTGCCCTGCTGCAGGGCAATGATGATTGCTCGTTCCAGCTTCCAATCTGGAATGTGCTTTTGCTGATCTCAACTATCTGCTGACAGCAAACACGAATGTGATCATCTAAATGTACACACTGGTACTTTTTTTTTTTTTAAACCACCACTTTATGGCAAAACCAAGGGACTGACAGGCAGTAAAAAACGGAGAGAAAACATATCAGCAGTGATGCTTGTTCGGAGGCACAGTAAAGCAAGACACATCTGTCATGAGATAAGCGATCACAAGTGTAAATCTTTTTTGCATGTACATACTTATAAATATATATTTGACAGTGATCATGATGTCAACGTGGCACCCAAGCTGTCTGGAAGTCCTGAGAAGAACTGGCAGCTCTTCCCATGATCAACACCACCCCTCAGCTGAGCTCAGTTAACACTAGAGCCACTCCATGGGGATATTTTTAGTTTTAAAATAGTGACATGAACTGATGAATCACACTTTCTGTCCTCTCAACTCATCAAGTTTCTGCTTTTACAAATTAACCACCACACTCCCACTGCCCCTGGAGCTGTGTACTACCCTCAGTCATCTGAAACCTCCAAACCAATACTCATTAAATCAGTTTAGACACCTATTTTCTCCCTAAGAAGATGATAAGGTTCAGACAGCATGTGACCGGGCCTGTGGTTCAAAACTGAACCAGCCATGGGTGAAATCAGAGGCACAACCTCATCACAGGGACGTGGCAGGTCCCAGAAGTTGTTCTGTAACAAACATTTAACAAGGGCTTTTTATCAGCAAAAGGCCACACCCCAAGGAAGAGACAAAAACTAAAATATAGCTGCAATAATCCAAATCTGAATATTTGCAGGTATGTGGAAAGGAGCTGGGAGAAGGTAGAGAGAAATCACTGAAGAGAGATGCTTGAAGGAAGGTGACCAGAACCTGAGTAAGTCCCAAGAATAGAACGAGGATTTGGGGCAGGTCACTGAGGTCAGTTCAGTAGAAGAGCACTCAGCCTGCACAAATTAAGTGTTTGGAGTTGTACTGGGGGAATCCACTGATGAAGGCTCTCAGCTGTGGAAAAGTGAGGTTGAAATGGAGGAGGAAGAGAAGTACAGCGATGTTTGGGGGAGGAGAACCTCAGAAACACAACAGACACAATGGAAAGCATCACGAGCGAGCTCCTGTGACAAAAAGAGGCTTTTGGACAGTGTTTCATTTGTGGTTCCTTAGATTCCAAGCTCTAATTAGCACAAGTAACATTTAGAGGCCAAGGTATCAGATCAGATTTTCTTTTCCCAGTGGGAATCTTAAGTTACAAACTGACTTCAGAAAGAGGCAAGACCCTGCTTATTTTCTTATCAGTGGTTTCTGAAGTAGTTCCTTATCTCTGCAGGAGGGAGCAGCACTCTGAGCTCAGCTGCCCCTGCTCTCACTGACACTGCACTTGAGATGCCAAAGCTGAAGGACCTGGCTGTTCTTCAGCCAAAGTTCTGCTTTACACCTGCCTCAACCCCCTGCTTTGAACCTTTCCTAATCAGCTTTTGTGTCCAGATACACTGCCCCAAACCTTACAGAGCCTGAGAGACCGGCTGGGCAGAGCTAAAGGTGCAATAAAGCAGCAGGGGAGTTGTTCAGCATTTATTTCTCTGAAGGATAAATTCTAAGCAAGAGTCAGAGGCATGAACAGAAACCCTGCAAGCAGCCAAATCTGATTGATGGGTATCAGGGAATGTTGAGGTTGTAAAACTCCAGTGAATGAGGCAGATCACTCAGCACAGATAGAATCAGAAGTTCCCCCTATGTTCTGCTAGGATGGATAATGTTACACAAGGCTTCTTGGGACATTAAACCCCAATATAATGTTCATTTATCTGTCCAGATCTGCAGTTCTTTGGAGGGCATTACATTCACTTGGCAAAGGAGAATCTCCATCTCCACTGCACCCAGAGGAATATAAAATAAGAACAACAGCACATGGCAACACTCATCCTCGTTTAGAAGAAAATATTTTTAAAATGAGATGGTTTAATGGACTATTTATTCTAGAACAAATATTTTTTCATTAAAATCAGTTTTATCATAGATCCCTAACAGATGAATTCAAAACAATTTGAAAGAGCAAAAGCACAGAAAGCAAGATGAATATTCAGCAAGGGACTGACCAACACAACAAAATTAGAATGTTTTGGAACTTCAGAATGTCAACAACCTCAACTGCAGGTCCTGGAAACTATTACATTTAAATTTGGGAAACAATGTGGGGGGAGGAAAAAACCCCACAACATCCCAAGAGCAACCTGCACTCCTACCCCTGAGCATCAATTCAAAGCAGGGCCATGTGTCACCACAGATACTCCACGTTCTCTTCCACACAATTATTGGTTGTACTGTCACAGGATCAAAGGGAGAAGGCAAGATTCCTTCTTGGGCGGCTCCCAATCCCAAATGCTGCACATATGGCAAAATACAGCAAATAAAAACCTGATCCCATTACCCTCACTTTGGAATCAAAAGGTTTTTTTCCCAGATCTGCTTTTCATGGTTTGCTCCAATCTGAAGGGAAAACCAGGAAAATGCACATTCTGCAGGAAAAACAAAAAAGATTAAACCATATTCGACAGGGATTGAACCAGGAGGAGGAAGGTCAAAAATGCAGGGGAACAATAGAAAATATTCCAGCTTTTGAAATGATCCACATACCAGCTCTTTATCCTACAATGCCCAGATATAATGGAAACTAAGTGCAACACTGTGAGGCATTCCCCATTTCTCCTGGACATTTATTATTTAAACATCATTTCTCTTTTATGGCTTCCCTGGAAGGTCAAGACAAATTTTCTCCCATCACCTCCAAGGCCCAAGTTGGTAATGAAACACTTACCCAACAAAATAATTGCTGCATTACAGGCTGTAATGCTCCATTGGAATAGGGGGACATGAAATAGCTCTATCCTTCAGGGAGCAGGGCTTCCACTCACAATACCAAGGGCTTTCACATTTCTCTCATTTTCTTCCTTCCTGTTCTGTAATATCATGAATTTCTGGCCAGAGGTTGTGCTGAAAAAGATCAAAACAACTTTGCCACATTCTATCCCTTTCATTGAGCAGACCTGAGAACTGAAAATTAAGAAATCTAATAACTGTAAGGAAAAAGACACATTAAGGAAAATTAATTGTATACAGTAATAGTAATTTTTCTGAATGTAAAACTCAGTACTAGTAAACAATGCCTCCCACAAAGAGCCAATCAGAATTATCCATCTGAATTTCCTGCTCTCTTCACAGCCTCTGTTCTTGCTTCTAGTGTTGTGACACTAATTTCAATTTTCATTAAAAAGCCTGGAGTTTGGCCTCCAGATTTGCATTTGTTCCTTGTATATTAATAATGAACCATATTAACATGAAAAAGCAGCTTCAGAAAATGCACTTGTGAGCCACGAGAGGCTGTTTACTATTGTTATCCCTAATTCTGTACCTGAACAAAAGCAGGTAAAGCACAAGGATTTACACCACGGCCCCAAGATATTTTTGTATGCTTTATACACCAAACTGGGATTGTCCATTTTAAATTCCAGTGGTTGGCTCATATTTGATAGCACGATTTAGACTTTTTTTAACCAATTTTTACCACAATATATGTGCTCAGGCCAGTTAAAGTGAGTGCCTGGCAAAGAAAATTGTGAAGAGCTGGGAGGAGGGAATGCTGTTCCATGCAAACTCCTGTTTGTGGGACACCTCACTACAGGCACAGCTGCAGGACTGGATTGCCCTTGCAATAAACAGGGAAATGATTAAGAGAGACAGATGCAAGAATCAGCTACAAAGCAGAATAACCTGATAAAGCTCTTTTTAGCAGCTACTGTAATAAAGAACCTTGATCTGCAGCACACAAAAAGTGAATTTCTGGAACAGTCCCCCTGAAAATGTGCAAACACGGGCTAAGTGTGGCTTCACTCCTCTCTATGGAAAGAACTTCCAAGGGCAGCTGCAGCAGGCTGGGTCTGCTCACAGGTCTGGGATACATCTTGCAGAGATATTGCTCTCTTAAAAGCAGAAAATTAATTTATTTATTCTATTTTCCCCTGCTGAGGAGTGGGAGAGTGATACAGAGTTTTATAACAGTCCTATGTTTGTTCTATATGCTTTTGGTAGTATTTATTCCCACCATAAACCTGGTCCAAAAAAATAATGATTTCCACCGATTTAAGGTTTGGTTCTGCATTGTATCTCCCCCCAGGTTACTCATAGGGAATACTTCCAGAAGTAGCTTTAAAAACACCTGACTTCAAACAGAGTTACTCCTGATGTGTATCAGAGTTAACAGAAAGGGGATCAGAATGAGATGGGATCTTACGTAAAGCTTCTAAGAGAAAAGGAAGAAGTGTGTCCATCCACTCCTTCATGTAGCATCTATCAGGAAGATGAGATTAGTGCACAGGAGATGAGAGGATAAAGCATTTGTTTTCATGCTGGAAATTGCAGTTTCCTGCTGGTTAAGTCTGTCACCAACTCAAGAGGAAGCGCTCACCCAGAACTCTGACCTGGGCTGCAGCTTCCTCCTGCTTCTGACTCAAAGCAAGGTGTTCCAAGACTTGTTCCACACCCTCTGATAAGGCTGCAGGGAAGTTTCATGTTTATCTCATCCTTCTCTAGGAAATACTCATGATGTAACAGTTGCTCAGGACTGCAGGTGATGCATTGGCAAGGGGTGAGTCAGTGGTACAAAGGATGGGATATTTGCCTGTCAAATTCCACCCATTCCAGTGTTTCGACACGCAGAGCTATCACCACACAGGGCAGCTCACATCCAACAACACAGAAACCAGGATCTCACCTGAGGTACCAAATGATGTTTTAAAAAGATCCAAATTATTCTGCAAACTTCCCTAGATGTTATCAGAATTTAAAAACCAAGGTCACATTACAGTGGCTGCTGTCAAAAAGTGGAATTCTATTTTCTGTTTCCCTTAAGGAGCAGATTTGCACCCTCAGCCTTCCAGAGTTTTGTGTCTCAGAATCCAACCCAATAGAAAAATGGCTTTTATAGTTTGGAAAGTGAGTTTTCCATTAAGTCAGCAAATTGATCCAGCTTGCCCACAGTCAGAGCTGCCAGAGCAAACAGAGGGAGCACATGGCTGGCCCAGGAGAACTGGATCTCGTTTCACTGGCAGCCCAAACCCGGCTGAACTCGATGTAACACAAAGCTGCACCCTGAATTGTCTCTGACTGACTTACAGGACACTGGAGGATCTCTGCACAACTACAAAAGCTGCTGTGCATGAGGCTGATTCCCCTTCTCTCCCATTTGAGAAAACTGAACAGATGTTAAGGATTTTGCTACAACAGTTTTCATATGTAAGTGGTGACAGAGGTTGGCACAAAGCTCTGGATAAACAGAGGAACAACAGATCCAGAAAGCAGTTGTGAGACTTTCCTGATGAAACCTTGTCCACATGCTACAGACTCAGGAAAAACAAGATTTACCAAATTACTAATTATTATTAGGTCTATGCAAGCTCTTAGCAGTTTTCAGTGCAAAGCCAAGGCTCCAGAACAGTCACGAGTTGCCACTCTATTGCAAATTTGAGGCTTTCTCCAATTCTCAAGCACAAGTGTTAAATGAGCAGAAAAATATTCTTTAGAAGAATAACAAAAAAGGCAAAACATCCATCTTTTTATTCTTCACGGGTAAGGACCATTTAAACACTGCAGGCTAAAAATAGAAAACAACCAAAACCTAACCGAAAGTAAGGTTTTTTGCTTTGATCTGTATTTAAAAAAAAATCAGGCTCCTAACTTTAGAATAGCCAGGCTAGGATTTTGGAATACTGAAGACGCTAAAAGAACCAAGCCTTGATCCTGCAAATAAGAACTCTTTAGCATTCCAGGACTATCATCAATATCAAAACAATATATAATGTATTTTCTGCTAGAGAAGGATCCTTCTGATTTAATTGAAAGGCTCCAGTAATTTATATTAAGTTTCTTATATTAGTGCTCTTTTCTTCTGTGGCTAATATATTGAATATTTAAAGAATGTCAATTACGAGTAGTAAAACTTTTAAACCATCATCTATTAATGTCTTTTTTATTATTATGAATTTTGAATTTGAATCTTATGCCAGTTCTGAGAAGAAAGTTTAGAATTTCAGAATTCACATTGTAATTATCTTATTTCTACCATGCAGATCTTTCCTGTATGTCCAGGAAACTCACCTGGTCAAACAGAACCTGCTCAGCTTGAGTTAGGGGGTACTTTAAATTCAGGTTGGCCTCTTCAAAACTGAGCAAAAAGGTTAAGCTGCTGCACATGAACTCCCCAAGCAACACCAACACCAGCAAACTGTGAACCAGGGCACTGTCCAAGGAAGGAAAGAATCCCAAATGGCAGCAGATGCTCACTGTTCAGATGTGTAATTCTGCTGCAGAATATTAAAGCTCTTTTTCAAACTCAAGTTTCTAAAGACAAAAAGAATTGTTAAGATTAGAAACAACCCAGTTATTCTGACAAGAGAGTCAGATCTGGGGTCTAATTCTAGAGGACAACATCCTTTAGCACACAGGCACGTTTTACACAGGCTTTTTAAATGGCTTTCACATTTATTTTTCCTCTCCATCACTGACAACACAATACGAAACTGCCTGAACTTAAAATATGCATTTCATTTCCACTACAATGGATTTATCTTTCCAGCAGATGTTGTGTGGAATATCCAGTGATGGCAAGATGTTTTGATCTAAAGTGATGACTAAAACGTGCGCCAATAACCCCCTTTCTTCAGGGAGATTGTTTTTTTTTCAAATCTAGTTGCTATAATTTGTGGGACAGCTTTAAAACTCCAGGCACCAAGATGAAGTGTCCACAGCACTATATTCTAAAGAAATATTGATTAAAGAATGTTGTTTCTCATCTCTAGGCCAATACTTCTCAGCAGATCAGGTTTCCTTATTTTGAGGAACGGCTTCTTTGGAAATCTGGAGCAATACTCCTCCTGGAAAACAATGAAGGCAGTTGTTTGAAAAGCAGAAGCTGACCTGGATTATCAATGTCAGGGCAAGAACTTCAGCTGCTTGATGTAATTTTTAGTAAGCAGGCCAGGGAAAGTGCAGAATGTTTGTGACAATCACACAAACACTCCTCTAAATTGTTGTCTCCTTGGCTTTGAAAAAATATCTGCAGAAGTGGAATGTTTGGAAGTGTCATGGAGGTATTTGTGTAAGCAAAGCCCACAGTAATATGACCTCTTACTAATACAGTGTCTTACATTCACTGTTTTGGTCAATCCTATATTCAAGGATTGTTATTTCACTCCCCATTATTTTTCTTCCAAACCGTCCAACCTATTTTCTTAACCAAGTGATGGTTATTTGACTTCTGTAACTCTCACTCTGCTCTCTACCATGACAGTGTCCAGAAAATGGCGGTGTCTGTTCTTCATATATATATATATATATATGTATAAAAATTAAAAACAACTAAAAGACTTAAGTAGTTTGCCTATTCTTGCTAATTTTGAGATTTTCTGAGGTGTTTATTTGCTTTTGCTGGCAGTGATTTGATGCTTCTGTGATAACTGATCTTTGTCCAATGTTTGTTTAACAAGCCTTCGTCAACAGACTGCACATGTCAAGAAATAAACTTTTTAAAAATTGTGAAAAAAATTACATTCTTGATTTGCAAGTTCAAACCTACTTTAAAAAATCAGACTGAAATCAGCTGTAAGCTGATTAAGCAGAATTAAATTAACTTCCATCAAAAATTTTACATCTGGATTTCAATTAAGCTCAGAGTTAATTGTTAACTGTCTTAACTCCTGACCCATCAAAGAGTTAAAATAAATAAAAAGGAAAAAAAAAGGCGAGATCAGGCTTTGATGCCAGGCTGGAAGTTCCTGAGCTATTAATCAGTGGTTATCAGTTTGTCTTAGATGACTAAAACTCATTAATATAAACGAGAAGCCTGAAAGGATCACATTAGTGTGTTATCAGTTTCATCATTTACAACCCTGGAACAGCTAAAAGAGTTAAGCTATCACACACTGCACTGAAGGATAATTTGGCATCATTAATTTTGTTCTGCCATTTGCCAAACCTAATTGGGAATGATAGGGGCTTGGAAATCTGAATTCATAGCTTTCACCTACATCCCTTTATTTTCCCCTGAGAGCCCTGGCAATTAATGAATGAAAAAGCACCAAAACCATTCAAAGGTTTTAATAATCTGAATTTTGGTGAATAAATTTCACATTGCTTTTGATTTCAAAGATATATCCATCATAAAAGAACAGTGCTGTGGCAATTATTTCCAAATTTGTTCATTCTTAAAGGGGCTTTTACACTTTTGGCACACAAGGAATGTGATGAAATGGAAACAGTTTCTTCTTTGCTAGTTAAATTCAAAAAATAATTTTTGTGTATATGGCCAACAGTGGGTAAAACACACTCTCTCCTCAGCCTCATTCCCACTGCCTTTGAGTAAAAGCTCAGTATTTCAATAGTTTATGAATAAAATAATAAAAAGTAATGCATAAACATTAAATATGAATCATCAGATCCAACCTACCTCTGATTTCAGACTTGCAAACAGTTAGGTAAGGGAGAGCAATTCTTAAGTAAATTTATGTGTGGAAAATGCCTGTTCCTGGTAATTCACCTAAAGGTGTAAGGAAAGCTAAAAGAAGGAAGGTGTTCCAATGGCAGAGGTGGATAAATGTGCTGGATCAGGATTATGGTTATTTATTTACACTCCAGATCTATTTTCAAGATAAGCTGAATTAGCTCCACTGTAGCTGCATCCCTTGGATTCAAGAGGCTCTGCTAATTTCAAGGAATCATTCCCAAGGAGACAAGAAAAAATCATACCTGTGCTTTCTAAAGAGATGTCATTCATTGCACAGAAGAAAAGCATTCATCCTTCACATTTTGGCACTTCCCAGATAATCCCTTTAGCCTTTGGGTTGATGCACTTTATAGAAATTCAAAATAACCATCCACCAGACTTATTTCATAGCTCAGCCTTTTATGATGCTCTTCAAAGAGCATTCTTATTCCAAAGAGATAAGGGAGTTCTTTTGTCACATTGACAGAGAGACTTTATTATCCTTTAATGGAAACTTCATCATCTGTGGCAGTTTTGAACCTTAAGGAGGTTGTGCTATTAAGACACAGACGTGCTACTTTTAACCATTAAAAGTTATCATTCAAGAAAAGTGTCTTCCACTTTTCTTGAAATACTGTGATATTGTGAAATATTGTGATACAAGATATTTGCTATTTTCTTGCATCACAGAACAGCAAAATCATAGTCCTCTTCCTAAAACTCCAGAGGTTTTTTTTGTTTGGTTGGTATTTGGTGGGTTTTTTTTTTGTTTTTGTTTTTTTTAACAAATTATTTCGAAAGCAGTTTTTAAAGACAAGGATAAACAAGGGCTTCTCGCAATTCTGGGTCCTGAAATTCTGTACCATTAGCTTGCTTCACAAACTGAGAAATAACCTTCTGCAAGCCAATAAAGGATTAAGTCCATGAAAATATGTTTCAGAATATCTAAACTAAACCTCTTTTGGTACAACTTGAGGACCTTTTCCCTTGTCCTGTCCCTGTTCCCTGGGAGCAGAGCCTGACCTGGCTGCCTGCACCCTCCTGGCAGGGAGCTGTGCAGGGCCAGAGTCCCCCTGAGCCTCCTTTTCTCCAGGCTGAGCCCCTTTCCCAGCCACTCCAGACCCTTTCCCAGCTCCATTCCCTTCTCTGGACTCACTCCAGCCCCTCGATGTTCCTCCTGAATGGAGGGGCCCAGAACTGAGCACAGTATGATTCCTTTGACATAGATTATTCCTCAGGTAAATAAAGTTCCCGTTTTCTCAGTACTCACACAGTCCACTCACGGCTCACACACAATGCAAGATGTTAAGGAGGAACAAATTCTTTCCCAGGAATTCACCAACACTGAAGCTTTGTTAACCACAACTCCTTGGATTTACATAATCCCAGAGTTTGAAAAAACGTGAACAAGCATCGACTACCAGGGTGGTGTTTGTGAAAGCATCTCAGGGGAATAATTTTGCAACCTGCTGACATTGTGTAAACACACGAGTCTTGGGGGAACCTTTTCAAAAACTTGTGGTGCATTTTCACTCTGGCCAAGCAATGCAGGTCAGACCAAACCACCCCAAGAGGGGTTAACAAACACCCCTTATTGTTCTGGCTGATATAAACCCATGCTCAGTACACAGCAGGTACAGGATGTTCCTGGAGCACTGGGAACTACACCAGTAGGAAAGAATAAAACCAGTAATGTTCTCACAGCAGCAGTAAGTTCATTTTGCTTGTTTGTTTTAGAAGCAAGGACAAATTTTATGTATCTGAGATTCCAGAAGACTCACAAAATATTTTATTTTCATTAATATAACTGGCTGAAGGGGAGTTGTTACCAGACCTTCAGAGTACCTGCTGTTTAACAAGGAAAAGTTCAACTTCATCTCCCACTGAATTCCTGGGATGCCCCTGCTCAAAAGCTGCATCTTTACATGCAGCAGGTATTAGGGATGCCTTTCCAAGGATGAAAACAAACCTCACCAAACCTGCTTTGAACCCAGCCACGCCTGACAACCACACATGTACTTCAAACCACAGTGCTGACACCAGGGGTTAATGAAGAGGCTGAGAGAGAAGTGCTAATTATCAGGGTCAGAATGGTATCCACACCCATTATTACTTTGTACTGCACAGCATTTCCTTATTTCTACTATTTCCAACACTGGACACTAACTAGTTTCTTCAAGAATGAAAAAAAAAAAAAAATCAAGCTGGTCTAGTGCAAGGTGTCCCTGCCCATGGCAGAGGGTTAAAGTTGGTCTTTAAGCCCCTTCCAACCCAAACCATCATAAGAATCTAGGATGATTTTTTAAAAATCTTTTTCTTTCCCCCCTGCACTTGCACAGTAGATTTAACAGAAGCCAGACTTCTTGGCCCACATTGCTACAAGTCCCATTACTTCAGAGGGTCCAAGTCTTGCAGAAATTGAACAGGCAATATGAAACCGTGGCCACACCATAGAACCAAACAGGTTTTGACATACAGAGGGCAAGTAAGGAGCATGTAAGCAGAAAAATGAATAAAAATGGAAAACTGCAAAGCAAGAGGTTCCAAGAGAAGCAGACTCTGTTTCCAACACAGCCAAGCAAGTGGAGTAGTTTAGTACAGGCAAAGCCACTTAGGTTTGGGCTGAAACTCAAATTCAATCCAGAGATTAGATTCAGAACCCAAATTTCACTACTGCATTCCTGAGGGGTGGCAGTGACGCTCAAAGCTCCAGCAGCTCTGCCAAATACATTAGCTCAGCATGGATTCAAGTCAAGAGATGGCATTTCAAAATTGCTCACATGATGTCTCCAATTCTACCCTGATACCATAAATATAAGTCTGTTTGGAGTATAAATCCATTCTGGAAATGTACCTGATGATAAAAGATGACAGCATCTATTTTAAATGCAATTATTATTTGAAAGGTGCTTGTTACTGCTAAATGATTCCTCTTTGATAGAGCTCAGTACCTGCAACAGACACTGGTATTGCACTGGAATTCTGTGCTCCCAGGAGTGAGCAGTTCCCTAAACTGCTAATTAACGTGGTAACACCAGGGCTCCTCTCAGATACACTGTAATTGAACTTAGGCTAGAGAAAGAATAAGCTCTGCCATCTGTATCTGTGCAGGGGGAAGTGCTTGATTTGGACAGGGATGAGGATTTGTTTGGTCTCTCTTTGGCCAAAGGGGAACCCTCCCACAGGGGATTTCTTGCTGGGAACTTGAACTCAGTGTGTTTGTGCTGATGGTGTGTCAGCCCCTGGTGTGCTTCGGAAGTCTGTCAAGCTTTGTTTGCAAATTTTCTACATATTTTTTAAAAGCATTTGTGCCACTGTTCCCTCCCTCCCACCAAGCAGTTCTGAATAATTAAAGCGTTTTTACAAATTTTGTAATTAAAAGACCTCCTGGAGTTACTATAGTAACGGGGCCTTTAGAAATCAATTTAATAAAACAAAAAAATGAGGTTGATTGGTTGGCTTTGATCTTCTCTCTTTGTACATTGGCATTAAAAATATTCTGAAATATCACCGGTTTTTTCCCCCTCAACTGCAGAGTTGTTATATTCCAGGATGTACAGTGTGTAAGCTTTAGTATTCATCATCAAACCATGGCATAAATGGTGACAACTTTCTGGGTGCTGTTTTCTTTCTGGGACCAACCCTGACAAATACAGAGCAAATCCATTTATTCAGTTTTAAGATAGCCTTATCAAATCTTTACCACTGCTTATTTTGCTTTGAAATCAACACCTGGAAAAACTCTCAACCACAATACTCATTTTAGTGACTATTCCTCCAAACATACAACCCAGTTCAAGTTACAAGAACAAAACTCAGAGCTCACTAATATCAAAGCAGGATGCAATGGGACGGTGCAGTTAACTTGCTTTAGTGCAAGTGTTTGTTCAGTTTTACTTCCACCAGCACCAGACTCTCCAGGTTTCTGTTTCAGGAGCACTTCCACTTTGAAAAATCACTTTAAAGCCATCATGAGCTTTTCTTTAACAGCTCTGCTCCTTCTCACATTGGGTACAGAGCAAGATCATCGTTCTTAGGGCATACATCATGCCTTTTGCACTTTTCTGTTCTTTTACTTCAATTTCTAGTCAGTGAAAAAAATCACACTAGAAATTTTCACTAGGAGGCACCAATTAAAAGACCAAAACAGTCTGGATCTGGGGGCATGTGGAGGATGAGATCCTATTTACCAAGTCTGCTCCTGCTGCACCTAAACAGAGGTGCTGCTTGCTTTGGGATCCCAACCCGTCACCAGCACAAACACAGCTCGATGCAGCTGCTACCCAGGCTGGAAGGGCAGGATTTGCAATCCAGAGCCTTTCCTGGGAAAGGACAAGCTCAGCTCTCAGAGCTAAGTCTGGCCTCTCTTGCAAGCAGCCACCTCCAACACGGTTTCAATTTGCAGTGATGAAAATGAAACTTTACCCCCATAAGGGACAATTAGCTTTCATTAAGATATTTATGTTATTTACTGGGATCTGCTTAGAAAATACTTTCATTAACATCTCATTGGCTTGCAGAAAATGAAACTACAAATCTGAATGCCAAAATCCTATCCACAGATACAGAATTCTCTGCCTATCTCTGGTGTCACCCCTATCCTGGGATGCTGGCATGGCCCCACTTGGTCCTCACCCATCAGTCATGCCCAAGCTCCAAACCAACACCATTCCAGGGACTCCCTGCAGTCCCATTTTCCCAACTCTGCTGCTGTAACTCTACTGGAAACTCCTGTTTTCCTTGGAAGAACGTTCAGGTACCCAGGTAACCGGGCAGACTGGGGAGGAGGTGGGGAGATCCACACTCAAGTCCTGTCCTGCCCTATGGTAGGAACACCAGAAGGTGTTAGACCAGCTCTGCAAGGCACATCAGGATGAATCCACCCCACAGCTTACGTAGAACCAGCGAGACCAACACTTGAAAATTATTTTTCTCCAGAGGAAGAGACATTTTAGAACAAATTTAGCAACAAGGAAATTCAGACGCTCATAAATCAATAACATTTCCAGAGGTTTAACATGACTTATGTAAAAGCTGTTCTTTATGTCTAATTTAGGACTGTTGTTACAAGTTTACTCAACCAGATAAATTTATGGTCACACACATTTATGGAACGAGCCTAAATTTCCATGCAGAACTTGATTTTACCTTAAAAAACCAAGTTTACTGAGTAACTAATTTTTATTGGTCTGAAGGACCATTGTTTAAAACAGGTTTCTTTGCAGATAAGAGATAGGAGCCCAGATGCTCATTTCAGATACACGACTGGAGCTCAGATGAGCACCAGATCCATTTGGTAAAGTCAGAGCCTGATCTGAAAGCAATAAATCACAACTTTTTGTTTTATATTTAAGTTATGCTAGTGAACTTCCTCAGGCCTTTGGAATTTTCTATTTGTAATTAAAAAAAGAAATCATTCTTAGCTGATTAATGACAGAAGCTGCTTTTATCTGTGCTAAACCAGCTCTTATTTAAATGTAACACTGAATTGAGTTGCAGTTCTAAAAGGAGCCACAAAAACAGTGAGGGATTGATTATTTTTTTGGTAAAGTTTTATAAAATAGACAGTAATGAACTCTCTATACAGCTGCTATAAAGAAAAATGCAGTAGCACATGCATCTCCCTTCACCTTCAGCATTTTTCAGAGGGCTTTAAAAGAAATAAAAACTCCTCCTCAGAAGGACCAAATGGAAACAGACTGAGATTTCACTTCCAACATGGAAAGGAGTTTTGTAATCAAATCATGTGTGATGCACTGAGAGTTGGCTCAATCCAAGAAGGCAGTTTCCATTCTCAACTTGCTGCAGCAGCATCTCTCTCCAGCAAAATTCCCTGCAAAACCTCTAACCAGAATAATTCCTTAAAATGAACAGTCAACACTCCATGGCTAAGGGAACAAAAGGTTATGCCATGCTAAGTCTCAAGCAGACTACCCTCTGGTAACTTCTCAATATCCAAAGGAATTTCAGGAAGACAGCATCCCATTTCTTGTCTGGGGATAGAATAAGATGCTAAAGATGCTTTGCTGTGTCGTGTCCCCCCTCCACTGTTTGTGGGCTGTAAATTCATGCAGTCCTGGGGCTGCTCTGAAAACTCTGAACTCTGCTGCAGCCTCACAGCACGGTCAGGACACCTCTGCTTCAATTCCTGAAGAACTGGCAGAAGTCCTGAAGTAACAGCACTTCTGGCCATTAAGTAGCACCACAATATCAACTCAGATTCAAGGATTCTTTCTAGTTTTGCCACTTTTTGGTGTCATTTTAAACAAATCACTTCTGCATACATTTCATATTTTCCTTTTTGTTTTAAACTTGCAATACCTTCTGCCTTAATAAGCACTACAAAGCTTATTTAATACTTGCAAAACACCACCAAGAAATACTTCATAAAAGTTCCAAGTTATTTATTATAACAGTAAGTTTTATAGGCTTATTTATTATTTTTTATTATTTTAGGCAGTTTTGTAAGCAGGGAAAAAGGTAGAAGCAGCACACAGATTCCTGTGTGTTCATCTCCTCCACCTCTACGCTGCTTACTACACTTGGGAATCTGCCCAAACATCCAGAGAACCTACACAGCTTTTCCATATTGCTGAAAGGGGAAAGATGGCTTTCCTCATGTGCCTGGTATGCCCTAATTCTGCTCAGCTGGAGAATATTGAAAAAAAGAACAATGACAGCCTCTGACGTACCCAGCAGAGTCATCACCAACACAATGCAAACTGAATCCAAAAATAGAAGACTGATCTTCAGAGAGAAAGAGAAAGAGACTTCCCATCATTTGCAAGAAGGAAACCACCTTTTTGTTATTTGGCTTATCAGAAAGCAGAAGCTGCTGGGCTGAGCCAGGGTTTGTCACCAGGCAGATCTGAGGAGGTTGCTGCTGGGGAGCTGCACCAACATGTTCTGTCATGAGTTCTCACAGTGCTCTGCTCTTCTACAGCACGGAAATGTTACCCAAATGTGGCTGGCTGTACACAGGGTATTCCTTAGAATGTTCCATCATGACACACTGACTTTCAATCTGATAGAATGCCACGGCTGAGCTGAACTGAAATCCCCAGAGTTATCTGGCTACTTAGATTTTCACTGCTCTTCCTCATGACTGTCCCAGCCTGCCAGGCTGGACAGAAAACATCAGATGACCAAGCAGTTCAAAGCAGTTGTGGAATTTATTGCAAACATCAGTGACTTTTACTGCAGTAAGGTCTTGCAGTTATTTTCACTAAAGGCTTGATGCTCATGGTATAAAATCACTGCTAAAGATTCCCATCATCAACTGGTGCTGTGCCAAGTACCACTTGTCCTCTGGAATCTTAAGCTCTAAACTTTCACACAGAGAAAGCACAAAAATTCAAAACTTGAACCAGGCCAGGACATCTAGAATTCAATCCCAACTTTAATACTGACTTAAAAGGTGGTCTTAGACAGTTAATTGAATTTTCAGTGCCACATCAATATAATGGGTATGGTGCCGTACTAAGTAGCATCAATATTCAACTTAAATAAAGTCAGGCCTTGTTGAAAAAATAAAAAGGTACTCAAAATACAAGAAAAATCTATCCCATACGTGTCTTTATTTTCATAAAGGTATCTGCTTTCCTTTTCTCCCCAAAGGGATTAGTTTTCCTTTTCCCACAGCACAACCCCAGCAGTGAATGCAGATCCCATTTTTCAAACCTTGTCACGTTGATTCACCCACAATCTTCCATCCACTGCTACATTCCCTAGAAATAACGTGGACAAAGCTGGAGAGGTTTGCAAATATTTCAAATATTTTGACTGCATCCAGGCCAATTAATATTAAAGCAGAAATAATATTTGATCCCTCAGGAAAGCAGGGGACACTCCTAGTCCTGCACTCACCTACATACTCTTCACAGGATTCTACTACTGAACTAACTGCAGCATACTACTATTACAGTAAATCCATTCAGTGCTGGGTTCGCTGCTGTTTGCTCATAGTAATTCTCATTCTGGGTCATGCTTCTCATTTTTTTCTGGGGTCAGGAGAATGGAGGAAGAGTTCTGAGCAATTTGTTTTGCAATCTCCACCTCCTGCTTGGTTACCAAACCACAGTATTCATGCACAGCTCTTCCACAACCATATTTTTAAAAGAACTTTCACATCCATGTCTTCTTCACAACAGAAAACTACCTTTGCTTTAAGTGTATGAGGTTTTTTTGTGGGCAGTAAGTTTAGGTTTAAAGTTAAGCTGCTGTTAATAGACTGTAACTGGTACCAATGAAACAGGTTTCTCACAATGCATCACAACAAGTCTTCCTACTGAAACTGTTTAAAGCACATTATCAGTCTCTTGGATTTGTAATTTATGATAAAAATGTAAATATCAACCCCCTCCCCCCCAAAGTCTGAGCTAAGCTCCGTACCCAAATTCATAAGCTGTTGTGATTAAGAGCAGCTGAGCTGCAAAGAAAAAAATTACAACAGAATGAAAGAGAAAAGTGCTAAACCAGATCAAAGCAGTGAGTGAAGAAGCCTGGAAAGACCTATTTAGCTCAGAATGTGAACAGCTTTTTAGACAAATAACAAGAGATCCCACTGCCTTCAGAACACCTTCATCCTAACACTGCATTTCTGCTGTGAGGGTATTTCACAATTATCAGTATTCCCAAGAATGGAAGCAGGGGGATATTTGTGGCACAGGACCCTTGGAACCAGTTGGGTGTACATCCACAACTGGGGAGCAATGCTCCTGTGCCACCTGTCCCAGCTCTGACCCCAAATCTCTCCAGCTACTGATCTGTATTTGCAAATTATTTAATCTCCTATTAATCTATTCTCAGATTAATTTATTCTGAGATAAAAGCTATAAAGGAGAACTTTCTTTCCCCTTTTGCAATCCCAAACTCAAGTTCCACTGTCTCAGTGTCATCCCTTCAATGGTCACATTTTTGGGAAGGCTTTTTGATGTTTGTGCTTGTAGAGAAGACACCAGATACAACTACAGTAGGTTTAGAAACATGTAAGTATATGGTGTGCTGGATAAAATTTTACAAATTCCCTCCAAATATTTGGGGAGGGACATGAACCAGCAGCAGGGCTTGGTTCTGCAATGAGAAGAATTTAATTAATAGCTTTCAGCACAGTGCAGAGGTGGTTTCTCCAGAATCCTGGGACTGGGAGAAGCTCACTCCTGTCTGGATTTACAAGCAGAGTACCTGCACAAACCAGCAGCCCAAACATCCCACCAGCTAAATCCCAGGACACAGATGACGAGTTACACAGAGAGCTCACATGGGGTTGTATTGCTTTATAAAAAGGGTTTTACTAGCACACGTTTCAGATGACTTGAGAGCTCAGTAGTGGCTTCCTGAATAATGTGGTTGGCTCAAACTCACACCAATAAAACTTTTACACCGGACCAAACTGCCACCTAGTATTTTAACATCACACATTATGCAGGGAAGCTGTTTTAGAGAGCTTTAAATGCTCTATATTTGCTCTACTTCCTTGCGTCTCCAGCGATTCCGTAGCTGCCAAGAGCAAATGGCACCCAGCTGCACAGTTAGAGGCACAAATACAACATTTCTCAGGTCCCTTGAAGGGAGCTGGTTATTAAACAAAGATGAGAAGCATTGACAGGCTCTGTCTGGTCAGAAAAAGCCCATTTCTTGACCTGTGTTTAATACAGGGCTCGCCTGTGCCAGATGCACAGCCCGAACCTGATTTCAGGGATGCTCTCCTGAATTAGCAGAGCTGCATCCATCGGGACACAGGCAAACCTGGCTCTGAGCCACCTCCAGCTTCTGAATCCTTGTGTGTGCAAGGAATCAAAGGGCTGGTCACATCCCCCGAGTGGAATGAATTCGTTCCTGACAAAAGATAACATTTTCCTGGAGAAAATGCTGCTCCCTGAATGAGAAAGTGCTGAAAGGGGCTGCATTTCTGTGAGTGTGTGTTTAAGGGTCCCCTCTGGATAATCTACATGTAAATGAGGCGACTTTTAGTTGCAAGTATCTCTCAAAACTTAAACTGGCTGCACATTCTGAAAGTTAAGTAAAAACAGAACCACGGGAGAGAACCCCTAATTACCACATAGCGAGGGGACTGATTAAAACCATCAGGGCAGGGATCCTGTGTTTCATTAAATAAATATACCAAGTTGAGCTTTATTGTTATTTTAGCTGATGAAGGAAAATAAAGTCTACCTCTGCACGCATGAAATTACCTAAATTCAAAGTCTGACTGGCAACAAGGGTAGTGCAGGATTTTTTTCCCCCTAATGTTTGTATTTAAGTAGCCCACTACAATTACTCAGATTAATATGAGATGTTGAAGCACAGTTAACCTCTGGCATTTTTAGCATCTACACAGAGCCATTTCTTTGGATATCACATGGCAGGGTGTAACTAATAAATGCAATATTAAAATACTATTTTAATTTTTTTTTTCAACTAAAAGCAGAGGAATTACAGAGTGTTTTGGTGTAAGGGACAACATCACCACCTCACTCATTCAGTAGCACATGGGGGGTTTTTTGCTGCTTCCTGGCTACTGCATTAAGTATTCAAAACTGATTGCCAAGAGCTTGAGCAAACAGCCTTGGTGAGGTCATTTCTGGGTAGCAATTTCACAGGGGGTTTACTTCAATTAGAGCAAGACAGACACGAATTTATGTGTAGGGAGCAAGTTCCCTCTTGCTACCACCAAACTCAATTTAGTTCCACTGCTCCAGACAGGAGAACACCATTTTCTGGGATATATCAATTTTTGCAGTCTATACCTCATTAG
This sequence comes from Dicaeum eximium, assembly GCA_013396995.1. Taxonomy (NCBI): domain Eukaryota; kingdom Metazoa; phylum Chordata; class Aves; order Passeriformes; family Dicaeidae; genus Dicaeum; species Dicaeum eximium. The sequence continues at coordinate 332,599 of VWZP01003418.1, forward strand.
TCAGCATTATCTCTGCTGACATTTTCCCGAGTTCTTACTCATATAAAAAGAAGCCTCTACTCTTTTTCCATCTTCTTCCATTCCTCTGAGGGAACCCTGCATTCAGGAACGGCACTGCTGGCTAACGGGATCCAGCCTCTTCAAGGAAGGGTTCAGCACTTCCACAGGGAAAAGTTCAGCATTTCCACAGGAGAGAAAGTTACAACTCTGATTATCAGTTATTTTTACAAATTACTTCAAAACCTCGAGATTTAGGAGCTTTGTTCAAGAGCTGAACAAGTTAAGACAGAGTAACTTTCAGTGTCATGGTCTCCATCCCCCTCTCTCTCCCAAAGTTTATAACTCTAGAAGCAAAATAAATGAAACTTGGAAGAAAAGCAGTGTGGCTACACTGAAACTTGCACAGCCACCAGCATTGCTATTTTAATTGGTACAGAATCCTCTTCAACTGCTTGCTTTTATATTATTGGTCTGTAATTTTTGGTGGTGACGTTATGTTTTTAAGGGTTATGTAAGACTAAAACATAATCCTGTACCTGTTTTCCTGGGCAAGCAGTGTTTGGAGCCACATTTTTCCAAAGAAATGCTGAATGAGCCTTTGGTTTTTGTGAAAGCTCCACAATGTAGTGGGTAGAGAAACCAAAGTATTTGCTTCTCAGTTCTCCAGTTGCACAGAGTGCCTCAATTCTCCCAAGTACATGGAGGAAGCATTCATATAAGTGACTGTAAATTTAGAAAGGGAAGAATTACAAAAGAGAGAGAGATAATAGATAATGAAGAATTACAAAAGACAGTCTGCTGTAACCTTCCTTCCCGTCTTCTAAGCTTAAAATCATCAGGCTGGTTGTGCCTTGAACTCTGGTTGGGGGGACAGGAAAGGAAAGGAGAAAGAAAACGAGCACTGAAACCTGAGACCAGATCTCAGGGAGAAGCAGACTCACAGCCAGACTTCAAGCCCTTGGTTTTGAAGGTGGCTGGACAGTGAAAACACTGATACTCTCACACATTGCAGTAGCTGTAACTTGGGTGAGTTTGCAAAAAACCTGTAATATTCAACTGCCACACAGGCAACTTCAAAGATTTTTGTTGGTTCGATTTTGCTGGGTTTTTCAGGGAGGTTTTAGGTGGTTTGGAGATGCAGTGGCCTTTTCATTTTTGTTTCATTTCGGTTTTTTTTAGCATCAGAAATAGTTTTGACTGTACCAACGGGTATAAAGGAACTCAAGAACCTCTGCTTGTGGCAACAAGCACCCCAGTCATGAAATGAAGTCATTTCTCTGTGGAAGCTCCAAAGGGCACTCTGAGTTTCGTGCTCTGACAGAACAAAAATTCTACATTTGAAACTTCTCTTTTTCCACTTCACAAAGTCACAGCCTCAACCACATCATTCAGCAGCACTTTGCAACCTGAAAGGTCTCCTGCACTCAAGGTGAGGCAGAGACCAGAGCAAACCACACAATATGTGATGATAATGATCAGAGAACAGCAGCTGACCCTGAGGTCCAGCTTGCTCAATCCCTTCATGAGCAGCCCCAGCAGGTTTGTGGGGAACACTTTTAGGTTCCCCACTTCAAGTGGGATGGGGATAAATAGCAGAGAGACCAAATGGTCTCTCTGGAAATGGTGAGGGCAGGGGACCTGGGCTTCTAGAGTCTGGCTCTGGGGACACTAAAGGCCAATTTAAAATGCACATACAACTATCTGAAGGGTGGCTACAAAATTTATGGAGTCTAATTCATCTCAGAAGCAGCATATGATGGGCACTGGCACAAACACTGACTTAAAAGCCTCATGCTGGACATCAGGAGAAACTTCTTCACTAAAAAAGCAAGCAAGTTTCTCAGCAAGGCTGTGGGACCTACCACAGGGTAGTTTCCAAGATTTAAAGATGCAAAGCCATAGCTCAGCTGATCTAGCTCTGGCAGGAGCCCAACCAGAAGTGGAAATGGACTAAACGACCTCCAGGAGCAAATCCTAACCAGCATTTCATCATTCATGATTCTAAGGTGCACTGCAGCTGAGATTTCCAGCTTGCAATGTATTAATTTCTATTCCTTCTCCCACCTTTTCTTGGGTTTAATACATCAGCTCACAATACTTTCACAATGAATGAATCAAAAATACTAGAAAAATCCCCCCCAAAACACAAACCCCAAAACACATTGAACTGCTAGTCCATCCAACTTCCTTGATGCTGAATGTAACAGAGCACATACCCATGACATTACTGGGAAAAAAAGCCTACAAGATATTTCTATTTGAAACACCTTACTCCTTTATTAAATGCTGCTTTTGTCTTAGCTTGTCATAAGCTGAGGAAAAGAGAGATAAAGGAAGCACATAATTCCCCACCAATAAAAATAAAACCTAATATTCATTCAACATTTTGAGCAGATCCAAACACTTCAGCAATACTTAAGCCTTCAACACCACTGCCTGCACTGCCTGAACGCTGTTACCAAAGAGTGGCTGATGACTTGCATTAGGAAGTTGAGCCAAAGAATAATGTCTCCCAAAGAAGCCAATTGAGGAAAAAAAAAAATCAGTGAACAGCTGTGTGATTGCTGCACAACAGTTGTGGGAAAACCAGTGCAGCAAGGTCAGGTTCTGATCCATTCATTACATCACTGGGAATCAAGACAGGCTCTATTGCAGAAGGAAGCCATTAAGGATGTGAAATAAGCTCAGAGTCCAGTCCACAACCTGCAGGATGGGCAGCAGAACACACTCATTAGCATAGGCACATGAATGCCATTATTCAAACAAAATTAATACTACACTGCTCTCAGCCCCAGCTACTCACTGTGCCAAGCCATGCGTATTTTAAGACGAGGCACAACTCAGACCCCAAGAGATCTCATTCTGGTTCACCTCATGCTTTACTAACCCTTCTATCCAATTAAGGCTGCCAGTTTTATGAACTCCTATATATTAACGACCACACAAACCTGACTGTACCCTCCCAATAAAATGAGTGTTGCTTGAGTACCCCCCTTAAAGGCTGAAGAGAAGCTTGGTCCCATGGTTATGATCCCATTTTGGCTTGCTGGAATAGACAATTGTGTTATTAGACAATTACAGAGCAGGTTTCTGACCAAATCTACTGATCCCTTCCGCTGTCTCAAAACGAATCTTGGTTTTAATGGTTGATCCATTTACTCCCACTCCTCAAAAAAACCCAACTCCGTAACAAATTAACGTGATTATGATGTAGTAAGCTCTCCTCATACCATTAGGACTACACAGGGGATATATAAGAAAGACATCCCCAAGGAACTCGGGGGTTTAACTACAGAATAAGTCCTGCTGTAAAATAAGCACTGGGATTTTCAAGGGGAGAGGAGATGCAGAAGCTGGTTAATGTACTGAAAGACTTTTAGGAAACTGAAGGCTTTTGTGTTAGCAAAACTGAACAAAGGGAAGAAGCCACTATCCCAGGACAAAAATTTACGCAAGAGGAGAGTTCAGAGCAGTTCTTTGTGCAGGTATTTATACAGCCACCTCCCACTCCTAAAAATGAGTAAAAGGAGAGCCAATACTTCAACAGGAATCTGTTTTGGTTTTACTTCCTATTATAACTATCTGATGCTCTTAAACTGTAGATCTGAATACACAACATATGTCTTAGGATCCCTGGCATTTCAAAGCGTAAAAGAGATGCAGTAAGTTTTTTTAATAATAAATGAAGGTTGAGCTACGTGATTAATGAGTTCTTTAATGTGTTATGCTGATTTTGTTCCAAAATAAGCAGCTGCTTTATATGACCTGCCTCATTTCAACAGCAAATCACAAAAAAAGTAGAAGAAATCACTCCCACATGAGTCTCCTAAAGCTTGTGCTGTTCATCACAGAACAAGCCCAGAAAATAACCTGCTGTCCCTGAACAGGAAAGTGTCCTCAGATGAACCAGTCCGCACAACAAATATTACACATTTTCGCAGTTATTCCCTGAGCAAACTCCTCAGTAACAGCTGAGAACAAAAAGCAAGGTTAGGAGAGCAGTTGATTATTAATGCAGATCCATATTCAGATCCAGAAGTCAAATTAGAAGGTGTCTATCAAGCCCTAATTAAGACGAATCAAATACAACTTCTCTGTCGTCTTCTAGAAATCACTCTGGGTGACAAAGTCAGCTGAAGCCAGCCCATGCAAGCTCCATGAATATTTTAAAGCAAGAAATATTCTCTCCCTCCCACAACTGGCTCAAGGTACCTGCCAACAAAAGATCTCGTACCTCTAAGCAAAATACAGATTGAAAATATAAGTGACAGTAGCTTCTCACCATTGTGGAGTATCAGAAAGAGCTGTAGCCCACAACAGATTGTTCCAATCAGCCTTACTCAACCACTCGAGCACTCCTTTGTTGTGCACTCTCATCAGAGAAATACTTGGCAGTGTTCACATGTAAATCACCAGCAGCTTTTTGGACCACTTCTTTTAATGTAGAATCAGCTCAAACTTTTCAGAATTGGGATGTTTCCCTAGAATGCTCTTTCAGGAATACAATGCGCTGCTGAGGGCTCAGGCAGATGGCTTGGCTGAGAGTCTGCCATTTGAACACTGTCTCCCGTCAGATTTAAATAAAATCAAAAAGGAAAAGCAGCAAATCTTTCTGACATTATATTGCACATAAAAAGGCAGCACCAGAAGATACAGGGTCATGAAATAAACTGTCTTAGTCATTGATCCCAGGCCCAGGGTTAAACCCTACAAAAGTTTTTAATTTCTAATGAGATTAATTGGTAATTCCAGTCTCATTCTTGACAGATACATCACCAGTGCATCCAGCAATATTTGGCAGTGTAACACACAGACCTCACCTTACTCCTGTTCACAGTTCCATTCTTCCAAGCAGCTGGAGAGGCACTACATACACAAGCCAAATTGGAAAATGCCTGGTGAACAAGCCACCCTCTTATATGGCTCCCTTCAGTCAGAATTAAAAACCACAGATGGGCCTTGGAGAGAAAGTTTTAAAGCAGGTTTTTACCACAAGAAGTTTGCTGAGCTCCTGTTCTGTCTGTCCAGAATGCCTCCTAAGCACCATGCTCAGTGTGGATTTGCTGTAAATTTTAGTTAAGAAGCATCTCCTTTACGAAAATTATATTAGGAACTGCTGGAGAAATTATCCTCTCCCCCCATCTGTCAAGGCAGCACAGGCTGACCAGTCCTACACTACTCTTCAGCCACACTGGAAACTCTGCAGACTGTGCAGCTCATTACACACAGATTATTGTGCTTATCTCTCATAGGCAGATAAGAAACTGCTCTCCAAAGCAAGTCACTCCAGTATTCCTTATTTTAACCTATAGCTCAAGGAAAATACATTAATAACTCTGGCCCTGTGATACACCCAGGGCTAGAAAGCAACACAGCTCCACTAACAAAACACCTTCTGCATCCCTGTCACTTGATGGGCCACGCACACACAGCCTCCCATAGCAACACTCTGTAGTGCACAGATCCCTGTGCACTTGTGTAGCTCTTGGTCCCTGAAAATAGACCTGAACCCCCAAAATGAGTCTGTGGGAAGGAGAGGCAGAGGCTGCTCTTCTGCCTGATGTGCCCCAAGATCCATGTGGTTACTCCTTCCTCCTCTGCTTTCAGCCCAGCACGACCAATTAAGCAAGGGCTGAATCAAGCCCCACGTATATAAATGGATCATTTGAAGTTATGCACGTTACTTTATGTGGAAAAAATTCAAGCTTTTAAAAAAATGAGCATATAAAATATAGAAAGACATTTAGAGCGCGCGGGCGCACGCACACACAAGGCAGCTTTGCTTTGCCCTGCCTGGTGAGCAGAACAGATAGCCTGTTCTCTGAAACTCCCTTTTAACTGCAAACCTTATACCGGCTGTGTGTATTTTGGAACCTTTCCCATCCTACCATGATTTCCTGTCTGAGTCTGCAGCCCATGGCAACAACACAAAATTCGAGTGCGGGCTTTGCAGATGGTGCAAGGCCAAATGCCCCGTGCCAGCTCAGTATCTTCTGCCATAACTTAAGAATTATCTAAGTCTTGGCTGTGTGGCAAGGGTTACCTGCATGCTAATGAATTATATTCCTTTTCATTTATAAGTTGTGCTTGCCTTAGGGGAGCTCTGGCCTTCTGCAGAGAAGGTGAAAAACCACAATCACACAGCCTTGCATATACATCATCACACTCTAACAGGAGAATTTTGAGCATTCTGAACTGCTGTGGAGGTACAAGAAAATTCAGAGAGTTTTATCACTCAACTCCAGCAGGTCACAGGTCACCTCAACTGTTTGAAAACAAAGCAAGACAGCCCCCTCCCCAAATTTATGGGTGTGCAGCACATACATCATCCCACAAAACAACCTACAGTGAAAGCTGCTTTTCCACATGTCTGCTACAAAAACACGAGCCACAGAACTATACACAAAGGGAAAAGTGCCAAAAACCATTCCAAGGTTGCTTTCCATGGAGAAATGTTGAGCATGGATCTCCCCAGAGCGGCTTTAATAAGAGACTGCATCTGGCAGTGACCTTAAAAGAATGGAGCTGGAGGATGGACACACTTCTCCAAAGGAATAATACTAACAAAACACACCAGTCACCCCCACTGCACTCGCCAGCACAGCTACAGAACTACCTCAGGGCACGGATACTTTAAATTCCCCAATCCAGGTTTTCCATGGAAGGAATGGTCACCAAAGCCAAAGCTTCTCCCACCTCAAGGTGTAAATCCTTTAAGTTTATTACAAAGTACTAAAACAAAACCACCTCAAACATATGGCCTCAATCCAAGCGATTTTGAGCCCAGGCAATTGCTTCAGAAAGGCTTCAGTTTTTTCTGATAAGCAAAAATTGATCAATTATCTATTAAATCAAGAGGAAATTATTCCTTTGGCTGCAGCAAGGGTAAACTTCGAGGTAAGCAGCACTTCCTGCATGGACTCTGAGCTTCCTTCAGCAGCAGGTCATTGACAACGGCTCTGACAAAGGTCCTGATCTGACTTCAGGTTTGAACAAAACTTTCTCATTCAAACTAAAGTTTCAACATATTCTGATAAAGCAAAACAGAAATTTTCATAACACTTCCTCAGGGAGAAAAAAGCTTTAAAAGTCCTTATATATTGACCATAGAATGAGACAGTTTATTAAAAACAACAATAAAGATTATTAATTGGTTACTACCATTATAGTTTTTCACCTTCTCCTCTGCCCTCTAAATCCTTACAGTGCAAATATCCACAGACACATTATAAATTTGATATAACAGCTTAAAAGCACCAGAAACAACACTAAGATTGTAATAAAACTGTATAAGTGCAGCTTAGGAGAAATTTTTATGATCTCTAGACTAAACAAAGTCACCAATGCAAGCTGAGCACAAAACCGGGTGGGGGTCCGGAATGAAGATAACATTCAACCAAAGAGCACAAAATTCCATGTGCAATTAAAGAGAACTTATATCCACCCCCACAGAGGAAATACATTTCATTATATGTTATCTCTCATACTTTTACAACAAACACCCATCCCTAAGGTTTTGGTTAGGCCTGTGGAAACTGCACAAAAACTGAGAAAAGAAATAAAAAGGAATCTCACAACTATTTTTAAGAGGACTCAAAGATGAGTAAATTGCCTAAAAGCAGCTTGAAACCCTGGGTTTTGCCTTCACCTGACATGAGTCAATGCCTGGAGTACTGAGTAGTCATTTAAACAAAACAAACAAAAACTGACTTCTACTACATTCTAGTAAAACATCAAAACCACAAACAGTTTGAAGAATGAATATGAGGCGAAACTGGCCTAACTCCCTACTTTAACTGTTTGCCAATATTCAGCTCTTGTCCTTCAGCTCCAATAGTAGTGTGCTTTATTCACAAACAATAAAGTGTAAATATTAGAAGAAAATCTATTCACTGTCATCTTGGAATTAATCAGGAAAAAATCCAGAGCTATACAGGATCAAAAAATAAGATAATTATGCCTCTGCATGCTTATCTTTTTAATGTATAAGTCCCTGCATAAACAGTGTTGTATTTTTTTTCTTTATTCTCCAAGTCCCAGGCAACAGACCCCAGACTGGGATAGAAATTAAAGTGACAGAAGTATCCAATATGGACTGTGATGTTATAAACACTGAAGAATGGGATAAGCAGATTACGTCTTCTGTAGTGTTCCCTTCCTCTCATCCCCAAAATATCATAAACAACTTTTACTTTGATCTTGCACAGCCCCACAGCAAACTCATCAGTTGTCATAAATCTACATCCATAAACTGAAATGCTCCTCTGAAATGTTTATTTGGCTTCAGTTCTTCGTCTCTACCCCAGGATTCTACCACAAACACTCTTCATCATCTCAAGCATTTTAGGGTCACTACACAAAAACTACAGGAATTGTTGAAGCACATTTTCCTCTTTGTGTTTTTTTGGGGTTTTTTGGTTTTGCTTATGTCAAGGCTTTTTAATTTTTGGACAGGGAGAGCCAAATGCAGCCTCATGACAGATTGCTCTGGCATTTTGCCCAATTCAGACTTGAAGCAGGTCAAGTAAAACATGACGTGAACATCAAACAGGTTTTAAGAAAGAGATGGTCCCGGTGTAATAATTAAACAACCAGAACAAGACTGACAAGTGCTCAGGCGTACAACTGACCTCTGAGTGTCTGGGTCAAAGCCACATCACGAGCACCAAACAATCCCTGAGACCTGATTTAATGACGCTCCCAGGTTGAAGCCCAACACCTCGGGCTCCACTGAGGGGCAATTTCAGAGAAATGCTTCACATAAAATCATGGCAAAACCAAATCCAAACCACTGCCCCACAGAGGAGTTCCTCAAACAGCATCAGCCAGACTCAATCACATCATTAAGGAACAGGTTTTGAGCAGATGAGGAGGAGGAAGTTTACAATCCTAAGGGGCTTTCACCTGCAAGTATGACATAACAAGCAGGTTTTAACTGACAAGGATTTCATAGCTCAGAGTTCCATTTAACTTTAGTCCTTAGTGTCCCCTCCTGAAGAGCACAGCAGTCACATCTCCCCCTTCCTCAGAAGTTACTTCCACGCTATTAATTCTATCCCACATCTCCCAAGCTCACACAGGTGCAGCCACTGCCCTGGCAGGCTGCAGGCAGACACTTGAATTAGGGGTTGACAAAACCACCTCAGCTGTGCCCTGCCCATCGCTGGCCTCTCCTCGCTGCCTTGCCAAGCTCACCGGGTCTCCTGTTGTATCCAAACCCTTCCCAAGGACCAGGATGAGCTCACAGATCCTACCTGCCTTGTGACCCAAGGCCAAAGGCAAGTCTGGATGTGTTGGGGTGAAAGGAACAAACCTTGACTCTTTCTATTGTTGCTTTCTTGGGACAAGTCCTGTGATGCAAACAAGGCAACTCCCCTTCAAAGGCTCTCCTCACTCAAGTGGTTGAAAGATGATCCTTCAGGTCCCTTCCAACCTGGTATTCCATAAAAAAGCCACAACTTGGAACCCTTACATTGACTCGTGCTCTCACAACAAGGTCCACCAGTTTTTTATAAATATATATTTTTTTGGTTTTTTTTAATGTAGCTGCTCTTCTGTACAGAAAAGAATCAAGAGTTCTGCTGAAGTACTTTGGCCCCAATTTGTAAGTGAAGAAAGCACAAAGCCACAACTGTCCTGGATTTACTGGTGCCTCAGGCTTGTTTGGAATTAATCAAATGTCATGTTAGGCACTTAGGTTCAAAATACAATGTAAATCAATCCCAATAAAACAAGAAGAGCACCAGAAATTAAATTGGTTTTATCCTTTTGTTCATCAACCTGAATTCTCATAGTTCAACATGAACAAATGGACATTTCCTCCTGCTGTCTACCAGTGGGGCAAAACTTCATCAAGGAGAGAGGTTTTCCTTAATGTCCAGTTTGCAAAATCCTGAGCCTCCAACAATAAGAAATGTTTATAAATAAGACCATATACACTGACTTGAAAAGCTCAGCTCTGACCAAATGCAAACTGAGAGTTCAAATGTAAATGGAGAATTATTTTCATCTTGTTTCCAAACATTCAGGAGAATTAAGACAGCTGAGAGATTAATTCAGTACTGCAGAGTATCCAGTGGGTTTATTGTGTTTACAAGCCTCTATTTCTCTTCTGTTTAATTCTGCTGGTAGAACTGACAAATTGCTTAAGAAAAAGTAAAATGTAAAATGCATTAGCCTTTAAGAACTGACAACAAGCTAATTTAGTGACTATCCCAGGATTAATACCACTTCTGGCCTTATTCGATTTTCCTGCATTGCTGTAAAGTGAGTTTTTCAACAACTTACTTTACTTCAGCACCAAGATTTTGGGTTTAAGGTCCCAAGTGCAAGCAGGCACTTCGGAGCTTCAGCTCTCTCTGAAGTTAATTAAATGTTTGAGTCCTCACCCATCCTTCTCTTCAACTTGGAATTGTTTATTGTACATAAATGCTTCCAGTACTTTTACTTATGTTTCCAGCAACAGAGGACTTCATCAACCGAAACATTTCCTTTGTTGCAGACCCATCCATTACAAAACCAAGCTGGGGAAAGGGACAGAAAAATCCAACAGATGAAGAAAGCTCCAAATGGACCATTAACTGGAGTAATTGAATCACATGATGTATATCAGCAGAAACAAATTATTACAACATGAAAATATTGCAATAACATTACTAACCAAACAAGATTTTTCAGTGTAAAAAGATGTTTCATCTCAACCCCATTATCAAAACAAAATGTATTCAAAATTCACCACTAGCCTCTGTTACTATTGCAGTTAGTTTTGGAATAACCCCAAATAAGGGAGGATTAAGATGTCAAAACAGCCAAAATATATATATGACATCCATGCTCTGGATGAGTGCTGATCTCAACAAAGAGGAAGAGATCCATAATCCTATAGATCAGTTATGGGAGTTGATTGACAACCAACAACTCCCCCTCCATCAGCTGAATTGTGGTTTCAAATCACGTAAGAAATTAGATGGGGCACATGAGGGGAAAAACCCACTCTGGTGGCTCAGTTCAGCAAAATCAGCTGCAAGATCTCCACTTTAATTCCAGTTATTCCAGGATCAGAAGACATATACATCAAACACACTGCATTTTTATTACTAATAATATGAACATTCAGAGCTCATTCCTCATTTTCTGCTGACATACACACAAACAAAATAATATGTAACAGCACCCCAGAGGCTGCACACATGTTCACTGCTAATCTTTGAGCTAAACCAGCTTTAATTTTCACCTGGAAAATCAATTAATCAATGAACCAAACACCAGAACTCTGCTGTCACTTAGGGATAAAATTCTGTCCTGACCCCAACAATAATTGCTTGGTTCAAACTTCAGCAGTAACGAGAGATTTCAGCCTTGACAAAAGAGGTCAGAGAGTCTTCTCTCCAAGAGAAACAACTCCTCTGTTTCACAGGGTTAAGTTGCCACCAACACTGATTCCACTAAAAATCTAAACATCAGCAGCATTTGCTGCTGGCAGTTACAAACAGAGGGATTTCAGCACTTGCTCTTTAACCTATTTTACTGAAATTTTACTGCCATGGGACAATATCAGCAATGTGAAGGATTAATTTAAGACAGAATCATTACATCATTAATTTTCCTTTACTATAACTGTATATATGTGTATATATATATATATATATATATAGACACAGTAAAGTGGAAAAAATAGGCAGGTTAGCCTTACTTGATCTGTACTTTAACATAAGATGCACAACAGAGAACACAAACATCTGCAGATACACACCTGGTGGGCTGTTTTTTGTAGGAGAGGTGAGCATGTGTGTACAAGCATTAATATTTAGGCTTAAAGAATTTGTCCCTGTGGGTTTGTGCATAGAAATCCAAGCTCTTGCCTGTGTAGGAGTAGAAGCACAAGGTGGGCTGGGGGTCCAGAGGTGGAATGAAGCCGAAGTTGGAATAGGATCATAGCTACAACCAGCTCACCCAACATGGAAATGTGTACATAAAATACCAAATTCCTGCCCAGGAATCCCCTAATCTGCTTCAAACTCCTGCTTCAGATAAAGTAACACAGAAGACAGAGTTATTTTATTATTTTTTTTCTGAAACAATTGGCAAGCCACCTGCTTTACCACCTTATGAGCCTTTTATTTCCTTTCAGTTTTGTTTATTGATTGCATTTGCAGCTCTTTTCCCCAAAATGCCCCCCTTCCACCATTCAGTGCTTTCCTGAAGACTTGTGGAGCTGATAGCTTATTAAAATTGATGAGGCTCTTGATGAGCACACCAGTTTGTTCAGCTCAGATAACAAAAGGACATTCTGCTTATTGAAATGTCTTTTTCCCCCATGCTGCATTTCAATACAGTACCATGACTATGCAAAAATAAAAAAGTTACTTCAGACCACGTGATAGGTATAAAAAGGAATTTTCAACACAGCATAGCTCTAAAAAATCCTCTGATAAAATCTGCTATAGTTTTTAACCTGAATTACTGCAGTGTCAAATATAAAAGAACACAGAGTTGGTGACAATAAATGCTAAGCCCTTGTTTGATAAGCTTTGTCAGTATTTAGTGTTAGAGAGAAGAAAATTCATGCCATGTTTAATTTTAGAGTCCAAACCACTCCTTCATACTGTAAGGAAAGGTTAGACATTTCCCCATTCAACCCTTTCTAAGAAAAAGAACCCAAAACACAAGTAGAACTGTTTTAGACCCTATTTTTCTTCATCCTCAGCTAAGCAAACCCCAAGACTCATTTGTGGATTAGTTCATCCAGGGAGAACTTCAAGTGTTTGGGCTAAGAGGTACATGAAGAAACAGCATTATCAAGTTAAATTCCAACCCTTCCCCCTCTCTTTTTTTTTCTTTGGCAAAACATCTGTCAACACTTCTATCTCCAGAGCACCAGGATGTGCTGATGCATTAAACAGCACAGCAGGTGGACTGGCAGACACAGGAGTGCCTGACCATAACCAGAGAGTTCAGTACAACCCAAGTGCTGTAATTAACAGGGCAATAATATCAAAATGTATTTGCAGCGCTGACAGCTCAGAGTCTAAAGAACCATGCACCAAACACAGGCAGATCAAGTAAAAGAATCACATTCCCAAGGTAAGCTCAGATTTCAACTTCTCTCTCAAGCATTTTAAATTAATAGACTCCAATATTCCAAATTAGCATGTCTCAAAATCCCTGTGGAATGCACTGGGTGCATTCTCTACCACTGCATATATACAGTTCCATGTACATAAAAGTAGAAAATAAAACATGTATTCCAATTTAAACTCATTTTACCTTTCATTAGCTTACATTGTTCAGTAGCAGTTTATCATTTTTGCTGGTTTTGTTTCATTTCCTTTCCAGCATTGCATTCTTTTTGCAACATCCCACCTGAATGCCTAAGAATTCCTTACCCATGGAGGCATTAACACACCCAGAGCCTGGCAGAACTCAGGGCCATGGGCTCAGGTCATTCCTCCTCCTTCCAAGGCAGAGCCACCAAGTCCCAAGCACAAAGTCAGAACTTGCAGGGAGGGCAGAGAATGGCTCACAGAAGCAGCAAAAAGTTGATTAAAGAACAGCTTCACAGAAAGGGCAAATAAACAAGCAAACCACAGATTATTATTTATTTAAAAATAATATTAAAATTCCCCCCTAAGCATTTACAGAGTTTTAAACTTTACCCTCCACACAGCAGGTGTTGATTAAAACACATTTGCTGTAATACACAATATGGCTCTTTCAGTCTCCAAAGCTTCAAGACCAGTGACTGGACCGTGGTCTTTGATGGGAGATTAGTCACTGAAGAAATACAGGCCTAAACCTCAGTCTCATGAGACTTTGGGAAGATTTATGTATTTACTTACTGTTTCTTTGACTCCAAAGCAGCAGGCTCTCCTGATCTAATAATGAAAATGGTATTCAATAGATCATAATGCCAGAAATGTCCATTATGATAATCCCGTGCAATCTTCTTCATAGGACAGCGCCATGGATTTCATCCAGGGATTACAATGCTTGAATGGAGCTAGAACTGAACCTCTAAGTGCTTTTATCTCTGCCATCAAACTCAGGGCTATAAAACAAAACCCAACACACACACACACACCCCTCAAGTTTGCAATCTATGAGTGCTCCACGAAATGCTTTTACTGCAAAAGAAACAAAAGTGTCAGTAAAGCAAGTTTCCCTGTTCCTTAAACAGGAACAAATCCAGTTATTTCACTGCCAGATCTACTTCAGATTTAAATTAATGTAAAAGACAAGATCATTTGAAAGCACTGTGCAGAATGATGTGAATACTACTCATTTACAATTCCTACAGGGAGAAGAACAGAGAAGTTATTTCAAGCTTTTTTGCATCCATATAAAACCATTTGTGGCCTTCCAACTGCAAGAAAAACCATTTAGAGGATTCACTGACTTGTGTCAGGTAAAACACTAGTGACAGACTGTCACAGGAAATCACAGGATGCCTTCATGTGCGGTTTTATTCAATTTCCAGACTTAAAAAATGCATTCAATTATTGACAGGATTGATCTGAAAGGCAGGAACAACAAAAGAGGCAACAGAAGCCAATCCTTCTGTGGCCACTGACTGCTTGGCTTTCCACTGTGCAGGAGCGTTATCATAACTGACCATTTGGTGCTCTGAATATTTATAAGCATTTCCCTGCACACTCACCCTTCTTCCCATTCAACACCAGCATTCATCCACTCACTGCAGTTTTTCCAAGGAAATTTCTCTTAAGAAATAGACTTAAAAAAACAAAAAGCTGAGTGAGGGTGAACTCTTCACTTTACACACAGAACCTGTGTGACAAAAGCACTGAGCAGAGAAGAGCTGAAATGTACATTTCGGTTTGCAGAACCAAAATATTTTACTCCAGGTTCCCTAAATAAGGAACAAGGGAGGGAAAACAAGTCCTTTCCTCGGAGCTGGTGACAAACAAGCAGTCCCATGATAAACGAAGAATGACAAGTGTTTTGGCAGACACGGCATCCTCATACCTCTCTAATCACCCAAACGCTTTTAGTCAGAAGTGTAGATGTCTGTGTTTGACCTTGAAACCCACAGTTATGCCTTGAACTGAGCCAAGAGAACACCCAAAAGGCTCTTCACATTTATTTCACAAATGCTTAGTAATGCTGACCCGATGGGGACAACTCCCTGCAGTCACCTACTCGTGATCTGAACCACAGAATTGCTTGGGTACAGGAAAACTGCAGGAAATCAATGCACGCACGGAGGAGAAGGTGAGCAAGCTCACCTCTGACAATTTCAAATGTTTTTTCCCCTCAAATTAAAACAGCTCCTTTACTTCTCTAGCTATGAGATCCCCTTTTGAAAAGACCAAGCCTCTTGGTTTTATAGAGTTAAATCGCAAACGTGTTAAGCATGGAATAGTCGACCGTAACAGAGGGCAGCCAAGTCATGAAACTGTGGGTGGTACACAAAATACATTTCTAAACTGGACATTCCCCTGAATTTTCCATGGAAAAATATGGTATTCCCCAGTGTGACAATGCAAAATAAACAGTGCAGCTCCTTAACAGAACTGTCACGGTTTAAGCCTTCCAAACTGCTCCTCGCTCCCGCAAGAAGATGCCAACATTCCTCTATCTGCTCAAGTGTTCGGAAACTTTGCTTTCCAAACAAATGGCAGCGGTAAGTACCTTAACACTGTGTTATTCTCATCACTGTGACACCGTCCTACCCTCACACACGCTCTTGTTTATGGCAGGAAAGGACACCACAGGTTTCTGCTGAATTACAAGGAATTCCAAAGTACAGAAGTTCAAAGTTTTTGCTCATAAAGTGAATTTTACTACCGCAAAGGAAAAAAAAAATAATGTTGTTTTCCCTCTCCAGGCTGTAGGTGGTAACAGAATCTTTAAGACGAAACAAGATATTCACTGTAAGATGAATTTTGTTTAAAAGAGATATAGTGGTACTTTCTGGACAGCAGCTTGTAAAGCACATTTCATTTTAGGGTTACAGAGAACATATCTGCATGCCAGTTAGAGGAAAAACGCTCAAAACAGCAGCTGGTAGAGAGTCAGATGTTTGTTAGGACAACAAGGCTTGGTTTCCCACAGCCTTTATAACCTGGTACATCTTAGGAACAGAGCAGTATCATCTTGCCTGGCAGGACCGTCATGCCTGCTTTACGCACACACAAACCACGACCAAGATGCAATCCAGATGCAAAGAAAACCCAGAAAAACCCCAAGTCCACAGAGAGCGAGGACTTTACAGTAAAGCTTGCTGGTATGAAGATAACAGACTGTAAAAGCTGGATCTTACCATTCGCGTTTTTCCCACAGATGAGGTGCTCGTAAGGTTGCAACACTCCCCAAAGTTCCGCATCGTTGTTGATAACCATCTCCAGGATTTCAGCCGAGATCTCCCCTCCACCATCGGGGCTCTGACTCGCCAAAACCCGAGCCTTAATCTCTTCCACCAGGTTCTCCATGCAAGCGGTTAAGGAGATGGCAGCGTACTCGTGGATCCTCACCGAGATCCTCGTGTCCACCATCCACCTGAAAAACCTGCCCACCGAGAAGGTGAGGCCGCAGCGGGCGGATTTGCCTTTCCTCAGCCCATCGCCGGCGCTCATGCTGTACAGGGAGAGCGCCTTGACGGTGGCCAGCACGCAGCTCTCGGCCAGGGCCCAGCTCTGGATGAGTTTGATGGCGCTCTGCACCTCGAAGCGGGTGCACTTGGAGTGCAGCACGCTGAGGCGCTGAGCCTCCCTGGACACCCTGATCAGGGCGCGCCGCAGCAGCTGCGAGAGCCGCCTGACAGCCTCCTGCGAAAAGCTCCTGCCCTGGCCGTCTCCCTTCCCTCTGCGCAGGATTCTGCCCATGTCTTCATCGGTCCAAGGGTATTCCTCGAGATCCGGCAGCTTAGGGCACTTGGAGAAGATATCTGCGACCTCGGGGTCCTCCGGCAGCACGGTGTTCACGGTGTCCCAGCTGTTATTCCTACTGTTCATGGAGCCCGAGTAGTACCACCAGTTGCCTCTGTGCTGAGAAGAGGTGAAGGCTTGCGAGTTGGACTTGGAAGAAGAGAGACTAAGGGACCTGCAGGAATCCCCTGCCCCATAACCAGAGTCCAAAGTTAAATCCTCTAGGGTCTTCAGAGTCGAGCTGTATATCCCAGCCATAGGAAAGACGGGTTAAGCCAAGCGGCAGGACAAGCGCGAAAGGTGAGGCTGGGGCAGATCCCTAGCGAGCCCCGAGCGGCGCGGGAAGATCGGCAGCGCAGCGGGCAGGAGCCCTCCCCGAGGGCCCGGCTACCTCCATCCCGGCGGGAGGCTGCGCTCAGCCGTGTCCCGCTCGGGCCGGGCGCGGCGGAGGGCGCGGAGCTGCGGCGGGGCGGGACGGGCGCTCGGCGGCGGCTCCGGCGCAACTCCCCCGCCGCGCGCCCCGCACCGCCGCATGCAAATGAGGCGCGCGGCGAACACCAATCGGCGGCGGCGGGGGAACGGCCCGGCCAATCAAACACGAGAGGGCGTGGCGAGAGGCGGGGCGAGGGGGCCGCGGGGAGTGGCCCGTGCGCGGCTCNCCCCAAACCGAGCTCGGGCCGGGAGCCGCGCGCGGAGCGGAGGGGCCCAGCGCGGCCGGAGCGGGGTGAGCGGAACGAGGGCGCCCCCGCGCGGCCGCGGCGGCGCAGAGCCGCGGGTCTCGCTGTGTTTCGGGCTCGGGTCCTCAAATCCCTCTGATTTAACTTTAAAACGCGCTTTGCACCATCTTCCTACAAGACGCAGCCCCCACAAGGATCCCAAACCCGCTGCTATTTACGGTCTCCCGTAAGTAGGCAAACAAATAAAGCAAGAGAGAATACATGCCCTTGATAATGCTGCCGCTGTGACAAAGAGTTTAAAAACCCTCCTGCTCAAAAGATGACATTTTTATCTGTTCTTCACACGGATTCTGAATTTTGCTCTCTATTCCTGCCATATTCTCGCTGTTTGTAGGACATATGGGAAAGGGTATGAGTAGAAGCCTAAAGAGCGTAAATCCAAAACTTCTCACAAAGGATATTGTCACATCAAAAAGTACTGTAAAGACAGATCTCACGCAGTCCTTAACTACAGACTAAAAAAAAAAAAATCATCTTTTCCACAGTAATGTTCCTTAGAAGATACAGCTTCCAACTATTATCAGCTTCAATACCTGGATTTACGGAGTTAAGTTCAAAATGACAAATTGTCTTTGCACCATGAGGACAAATTTTCAGCAGGGTCTGTTCCAATAGGACAAGGGGGAATGTTTTTAACTGACAGAGGGATGGTTTAGATTATATAGGAAAAAGATTTCCTGCTTCAAAACGACAATACCTTACATACCAGACATCCCTTGTCTTTTTGTGGTGCAGTATATACATTATTTAGTGTCAATAAAATGTATCATAACTATGAGGCATTAATTAAATACTTGAAAAAATAATCTGTTTTACTTATGCACTTCTGTTCACAGGATCAAGCAGCTTCTTTTATACTAAAAGACAAAATATTTAACAAGGCATCCTAACTTCCACTAGCTGAACCCCAAAATTGATGTTTTTTAAACATAAGATCATCTTTTACCTTTCTTATATTGAAGCCCAACTACAATGCAGCTCTCAGCTTTTTCATAGCTTCTCCCCATGAAATCATGAACACAAAGGAAAAGTTGTCTAATAAGACCAGACCTAATTCTCTCAAAGTAATCCAAATTTATTTGGCAGTCTTAACACCTCAGCACCTCATTTGTGCTCCACTGTCAGCTCAGAAATTGGTATTTTTGCTGCACAACTGATGCCTTGCTCAGGTGTTATTTTACAGATCAAAGCCAACTCTGCTATTTTCGTGTATTTTTAGACTATATTTTTAAGAGCTGACAATACAAAACTGACAGTAAACATGGTAAATAGGACCCTAAATGTGAGGCAAGGCAGGACTGATTCAAAGCACTCAGTTTTAAGTCTCGTGTATTCAATCAATACACTTTATTAAAAAATTATTATCTTTTTTTCTTACATCTGTATTTAGTCCCCAGTCTTAGGGTGCCATGGACTATTGCAGGCCTCTTAAGACTTTTAGTGGGTGACCATGTGGTGCCTCCTCAAAATCAGGGTGTTTGTTTTATTCCCAGTTAGTTCCTCTTAGATCATGCACAGAGGACTTGTGTCTTTCACAAGCATCACTGCAAAAATGGGAATGGGGCAAAAAAAGGCAACAGAGTTGGCCTCTCTCACCAAAAACCCTTCATGCTTTGTTTTGTGATGCCTCTTTGCAAAAGCTTTCTCTAAAAGTCATCCTGTTCTATCTCCTATGATTCATTTTAATCACAAAACCAAGGCTAAATTGACACAGAGAATTGCTACACAGTTGGCAAATATGAACTTGACCTTATTTAGGAAAAATGCAGCTGTGCAAGCACTCAAAACTTCTACAAACCACTTCTGTTCCTTCCCTTTATCACACTTCTCCCATACTCCCACACAGTTTGTTATTCCTGCCATTCCATGTAACTTAACAACACCAAAAATTATCTGGTTTAACAAGCAGTGTCTGCTCTCCCCACTTCCTTCAGACAGTATTTTCTCATTGTATTATTTATTTATAAAAGAAGAAACTTTGCCAGATAAATCCCTCTCTCCTTCTGCTGCACAGGTATCATCAGCCTTTTCCACAGGAGAAAAAAAAAACTTAGAACAGAAGCACCCCTAAATGTGGAAAGGATTTTCCTTACTGAAGATTTAAACCTCAAACTCCAAGATGTTGAACCCAATAAAGACAACAAATCATACATCAAAATACCCATAAAAACCCTTAATATTCCTTGATTTATAAGGCACAGTAAGTACTCATCATTTTTTTTTTTGTTTGCATATATTTCAACTAGAGCCATCAGGAATTGCAAGTTATTGTCACACAATAAAAGTCAACTTCCCACAGACATATTTTCTCATAATAATTCCTCTCTAAAATTAGTGTTAAAGTAGAAAGCATGAGAAAACTTTCAGGAACATAAAACAGGTAAAACACATATCAGTGGAAATTCCATCATAAACAAAAACATGGGACTCTGGAAACTCCATTTTCCTTCATGTAAAGGGTTCAGATATGAACTTTTCTAGCTCTCATAAACTACAGGGTTTTGAAATTTGAAGTACACCAGAATTAATTAGAAATGAAAAACCTTTGCATTCTCTGAGACACCAAAAGCAACTGGATAAGTAGAAAACCCATTTTTAAAATAAACACTTATTTTAAGGAACTATTGCAGTCAAAGGAAATGTAAAATCCCCATAAACTTAATCTGTACCAAAGACTCTAAATCCATACTTTTTGAAGTAACCAATACTGAGATTGACCTTTTACTCTTCAAGCCACAAAGTTCAGTGAATTGCTAGGAAATAATATTCATATATGTGGTATTGAGCAGCATAAACATTCCTTACCTCTAGGTCCCACCTAAACTTATTTTACTCACTTGAAGAAAAGAAGACTCAAGAATTTCCAACAGGAAAAGAAAAAGAAAATTAGTAACACATCTGGCCTTAACAGAACCCACAAAAAGCTGCTTGATTGGTGCTAGTGACCCCTCAGAGCAGTACCAAAAACTGAGGAGCCCTTTCCAAACCTTATTTAAAGCAGCTGTGGGAGGGAGTGTTAGTGAGCCCAAAGGCTCAACAGCTGGCTGGGCTTCCATGAATGTTGCTGGAAATTTTCTTCTCAAGCTGCTGTCTCTGTTTTGAACACGTGCTAATGGCATTTTCCTTGTGTACCTACTTCATTAAACTGCATTTTTCCTTCAAGATTCAGAATTATTCTTGTTAATAAACAAAGATACCTGCTGTCTGATACCTGAAAATCAGTGTGAACCCAGACAGCAGGAGATGTGAGGGGAGCAGAGATGAGGTGTGACTAGAGCAGGTGAATCACATATCAAGTCTAAATTAAATTTTTAAAAAAAGTGTGAAGAGAATTCATTTTGCATATTTTCAAAGCACCACTGATGGAGAGAAAATGTTCATCTGGTGTGTTTTTTACCATGCAGAAAAATCCCCATCCAGCCCTCAACTTATTGTCTAACTGGAGTTGCTGGTCCAGTTTTTGGAGTGACCAAATACTCCCTGCTGACCTCACCACTGCCAGGTTCCTGTATCTTCCCAGCTGGAGAGAAACTTTATTCAATGTGTAATAACTCAAATTCTTCCCCATTCATTTTATGCAAAATGGCCTTTGCCAAGGTTACAATACTTACCTTTCAGAATGTCTTGATTGGTAATTTAGGTAAATCTACTTGATAGCACTAAGTAAAATTTAAAAAGAGAACATAGAATCTCATGAATGTAGAATTTTAGGAACAATACTGTCCCTTGTGTAAACTATTCAGATGATTAGAAGTCACTGAAATCAGAGAGTGTGCTGAACAAATCTTCAGGCTGTTAATAATAAATGGACAGCTCACCTTCTCCCTGTCTTGGTTTTATCTGTGATTTAGCATAGCCTAAAACTACATTTTGCTATTAACAATTCCTATCAAGAGAAACATTCCTGCTTAACAAATCTTGCCTCATTTTTTTCCTACTCTACTATTTAGTCTAATAAAAGACATTTCTTGTCCTTACATAACTTGCCTTGCTCGTATCCTTAGGCTGTCAATTAAAACATAATTTCTATTTAAATAAGATCAGGAACTTAAATTTGCTTAGCATAAGAAATCAGCCCAGATCAGCATTACTGTTATTTATAATGACAGATAAGGCAGAGCTTCTCAAAATTAGTATTGTCAAGAAAGAAGGGGTCATGTCTATCATGACTAATAGTGACTGTTAAGCAAGACCATTTAAAAAACTTTAATTGCTGAAGATTTTATATTACAGCCTGCTTCTGACACACATTTTCAGGTATGAAAAGCATAAGAAGCACTGAGAATCTATTAAGAATATTTTTTCTACACTCAAGAGCTGCCTTTTCTAGTAGATATAATTGGGGTGATAAGGAAATTGGAGTGAAATCTCTGTGCACGAGTGTATCAGATGCCCAAAATGAACAAATAAGTGGTTTTCTGCTGCTGCTGTACAGAGAAGTTCTTCAGAGATATTTCAAAGCAAACTGGTTAGGTGCCAGTCAGGTAAAAACTGGTGAGCATCACCTTTATACTTGGGAAAGGGGTGGAAAAAAATAAGCCTGGGAAGCATTGATGAAAAAAAGGTGATTTAGAATCACAGTGTTTATATTGGAAAGGACCTTCCATTTACTTCCTTCCACCCCCTGCCACAGGCAGAGACACCTCCCACTAGACAAGGTTGCTCCAAGCCCCATCCAACCTGGCCTTTGAGGCCTTCCAGGGATGGGGATTCCACAATATCTCTGGGCAAACTGTGCCTATGTGTCAGCACCCTCACAGGGAAGAATAAATTCCCAATACTTGATACAGGATACAGTTGTCTTTCTGGATTGCAAGTGTGTGTTGCTGGGTCTTGTTGAGCTTCTCAACAACCAACACACCCAGTCTTTTCCAGGCTGCTCTCAATCCATTCTCCACGATTTATGAAGGGGAAATGATGCCTGGCCAATCTGCCAGCCTTCCACAATGACATTATGATGGATGAGGGAAGGGCAGTTGATATTATCTTCACCACAGCAAGGCTTCTGATGCTCGCTCCTGCAACATCCTCATTGACAAATAGATGAATTTTTGCCTGGATAAATGGCTCCTCTCAATCTAAGGGGAAAACAACTTTGGATAAAAAGGTCTGCTGGAAAACAAGTTGGATATAAGCTGGGAATACATCCCTGTGGCAATGAAAGCCAGCAGCATCCCAGGAAAAATACTGCCAGCAGGTGGAGGAGGTGATCCTTCTTGCTCAGCACTGATGAGACTTGGATGGAGTCAGAGTCCAGCTCTGGGTTTTCCAGTACAAAAAAGGTGCAGACAAACTGGAGTTAGTCCATCAAAGGGACACAAAGATGATTAAGGGACTGGAGTTTCTGACATTTGAGAGGCTGAGAGGCTGGAACTGTTCATTCTGGAGAAGATGGGACAGTATCTCTGTCTATAAATACCTGATGAATAAAAAAAGGAAAAAGACAGGTGGGCTCTTCTTAGTGGTGTCCAGGGAAAGAACAAGAAGCAGTAGGCCCAAACTGAAATATAAAATATTCAATTTAAACTTTAAACCCCCCCAGCTTTTACTGTGGGGGTGGTAAAACACCGGAACATATCTGGAACAGGTAAAAATCTGGAACAAGTTTCCCAGGGAGGTTGTGTAGTGTCCATAGTCAGAGATATTCAAAACCCAACTGGACACAACCCTGGACAAGCTGCTTTAGCTGACCCTGCTTTGTGGGCTGGATTAGGTGATCTCCACAGGTGCCTTCCAACCACCAGAAGGATTCCATGTATCCTGATCTTTCCACTGCAAAGGACAGAGGAACCATTTCCGACACAACTTCCCCTTTCCAAAGTGTGCCTACATTTGGAATGACTCTCCTCACAAACTTTCAGCACTACTGCTGAGTCCTCTGATCTTTAAACATTTCTGGTTCATTTCATTTTCAATCTCTCTCAATTCAGCACTTATTGTAAAGGTTAAGGCATCTTTAAATTGAACATTTTCTAAGAATGAAAGTAGTATTGAAGATGCTTCCTACACTTTTAGGAAAAAGCCTCCCTCCCCAGCAGCTGTTTCACTTGTAATGCATTTATTTCATGGGTGTTTTTTGAAAAAAAATTGAAGCAGGAAAAGTAAACTAATCTCAGAAACAACCAATGACGTTTTCCTTAATTTAAAATGTAATCCTCAACAAGCATAGAACATTTATGTCTTGAAATTTGGAGTGTATGAAGACAAGAGGTGATATAAAAATGCTTTTTTAAATCTTTAGTGCAGCAGACATCTGAGCAAGTGTTATAGTAGGCCTTACTTGGAAAGATTATGGAACTGCAAAAATTATGGATCTATGTTGGATTATTTTGCCCAATAAAATGATTGTGATGACAAAGGGTGGAGAAAACTGTCAGAATAAGAAAGATTAGACTAGAATGCATGAAATTCCTGGATAAAAACTTGGTACAGTATCAGACTGTCTCAATCTCAGAAATCTTATCAGTGAGGGTTGGTGGGGGGAATTATATTTTATCTGGAATCAGATCAAATGAAGATAGTAAAAGAGTATTTACTTCATCACATGACATTATTCAACATGAAGGGTGGGTGTACTTAAACTTACTGAGGCCTCTTTTCCCCCTCCTCCTCTTCTCATTTCACTCCTACTATTAATTACAATTTTACAGTGCCTGCATTTTCTTCCTGATGCAGGAATCAAACAACCAGAACATTCGGAGAGCCATCAGGCATTACCAAATAGCTGCAGACAATGATGTTGTTCTTCAGCATTTAACAGCTTCTAATTTATAACATCCAGCTATAAAGTTACAGCAGGATAAACTTCCCCAGTCACCCAGATCCTTAGCTCTGACCTAACACCAGGCCTGCCAAGTCTGTGTATGATAGCTACCAGTGTAAAGTAACTCTTTGGAGGCACTTGAAATAATCTCAGTTACCTGGACATAGCATCCACTGCTATAGCACATCTGTGTGGAAACCTGCTGCAGTCCTGTGTGCCAAAATACACATTTGGAAGAACTTCATGTCTAAATTGCACTTATTACTACAGCCATTCACTAGCTGTGATATCAACCTGTCTGGTGAGGCACTTGATAGAGCAAATCACGTGTATCAATTGCAACGGATGTGTGTCATGTTTCCTGAAACAATGTTCATATCCTCAGCTCTCCCCTATTAGCCAGGGACACATTATGACAAGAACATTATCAAGACTCTATCACTGTAATTACAAAGCCAATGGAAATAATAGCCATAGCGGAAGAATTACACCAAAATATTGTATTTTTCGTAACCCTAAGCAGTCAGGATGTTGCCAGGAGGCCAAATAAAGTATTACCCTCTAAGAGTGCTGTAAAGTGGATTCCCCAAAGCTTATCAGGCCATGCTGAGACCAGTGGTTATTTACAATGGCAAACAGCACTGAAAAGAATCGAAGAGAAATTATTGAGAACATTCAAGGTCAAAACCCACGTCTGCCTTGCCTGGGATCATTCAGAACCATCGGACACAGCTGCAGTGTTTGTTGTGGTACTGAAACACACTAAGCGTAGCAACAGCTTCCTAGCTACTACTCCATCATAATCCACACCGGCTGGGCCTAAATTCTGCTTCCCCCTGGTCGTGCTTAGACCTTTATTTTCCCAAGAAATCCCGAACTCCATAGGATTAGCAGCTTTGCAGTGTCACACAAGCCGCTGCCTCCCTCTTGAGGCTGCAACGCCGCAGCAGCGCCGCATTTAAACTGCGGCAAGTCGTCCGTCAAACGTGCGGGAGCTCGGAAAGGAGCAAAAGGCGGGATGCTGAGGGCAGCGGTGAAGGCACAGCCGTGTGAAGAAGGGCTGTCTGTCACTCGTGGGATGGGCACAGCCGTGTGCAGAAGGGCTGTCTGTCACTCGTGGGATGGGCACAGCCGTGTGAAGCAGGGCTGTCTGTCCCTCGTGGGATGGGCACAGCCGTGTGAAGAAGGGCTGTCTGTCACTCGTGGGATGGGCATGTATGTGAGCTCTGACGAGGCGCTGCCTACGTGGCTCAGGTGATCCTGTCCCCACGATGTGACACTGTCACAAAGTCCTTGCCTCACAGAGGGACCAGCATGTGCAGCACCTCGCACACGAAGAGTGCAGGATGTCCACAGTAACATCCCGACTGCGTGGTAGCAAAGCTGCCGACCTTCTATTTATAAAACCCAAAATAGAAATCTGCTTTCTTTCCTCATCCTTAGCCTAAAGCCTCTGGAAGGGGGAGCACCCCTTTCCCTCCACTGGCACGACAGACTCAGTGCTGTTGCAGAGATTTTTCCACAAAGGGAAGTGCAGTGTGGCAGTGAAGCTTTGCCGCTGTTTTTTTCTACCCTGCCCCAGCTGAGGAGCAGATCAAAAACTCTGTGGGGCTTCAGGTGCCTCACTTTGAATTGGTATGTCCTGTAAAGTTCAAACATGTTTGTGGGGGGAAAAAGACCCATGACAATGAATCAGTATTTCCAGAAAAAAAAAAAATCCTAGAAAAAGCCAAACGTGAGAATAATGGGGAAGCCCACAACAAAACATCTTTGATTGCAGAATTCTCTTTCTGCTAAGAACTTCTTACCTTTTAACTTCATGACCCCTAATCATCTTATCTCTGATTTCTCTGGTAAACTCAAGAGATTTTTCACCCTTTCCACTAAACACCAGAAAACTTTGCCAACCTGCAAAGAAACCTACAGTAGAGTGCTATAAATGTTTCAGTTTGAGGTATATTTCATATTGTTTAAATACCTCAGAACCAATAGCATATAATTCTAATTTAGTAAATAAATGAGTGGTTGCCCAAAATTAGGTGAAATTTTAATAGTTATATCTAAAATTTGTAAGTGAAATGTGAAAAGTGTGACATAACTCACCCAGCATGACCACTAACACTGGCTTTTTTTTAAAGAAAAACAAGACAGAAACCCAAGCTTTGTACCACTAGTAGGCCACTAAAACAGGAAAGTTTGAGATGGAGGAAAAATCTTTGTTTCTCTCTCAAAGAATCTGTAAAAGAGTTCCAAAGAAATCTTTTTATTCTGTATAATATTGTAACACTATTCTAGTATTCACTACTAAATTATATTACCATTATTAAACATTTTAGAAACCTTTTTCAGTGAGATGATTTAATCTCAGTATGTTGAGAGCAGGAATTTGTAGCTGGACATTTATTGCCTGGTGAGTGTAGTACTTTCTAAGTGAATATGTTGGTCAGAAAGCACCTTCTATAATGCACTGGTCACACTCTTCCAGAATGTTCCTTCCCAGTTTTTATGTGAATGAACAATCTTTTGCCATCTCACCCATCTTGTGAAGATGCAGAATGTGTATCCCACCATGGTTTTGTTACAGCAGAAGAGCACGTGTAATTCCAACCTCAAAACCGAAATCCTGAGGAAAAAAACATTAGGGAAGCAATCCCATACTAAGGTTTAAAACCTAATTGTCAGCTCAGTACAGGCACACGTTGTTAATTAGCACTGTTGGCTTAGAAACCCCCTTGTCAACATGCAGCCTGAATAAACATAACACCATCCACCTCCTTGGGTCCCAGATTCCAGTTATGACACAGGGCTGCTTGTTATCACATAACCCAGGAATCTTTTTCCAACAAGGAGATGGCTGACAGGCCGATTTCTTATTGCCACTTAGGATGAAACACATGCTGGAAGCAACAGGGAGATAATGACCAACTCCCTTTTTTCCCCCTTGCCTGCATCATTGGGAAGGAATTCCTGGGACACATCACCTGTGCTGGAAATGTCACAGTGCTCTGCAGTGTTCTGTGCATTGCACAGCCAGAAACCGATTCCCAAAAAACATAGGAACAGTCTGGATGATTCAGTAAAAGTGGGGCTGGTGCCAGGAGCCATCAGCACTCAATAAAATGGTGAGTAAGAATGTATCAGGATTGGACAAAAGGATAAAATTAAATGAAGAATGGAGGGTGGATATTGTAGGACAAGTCATTATGAATCACAGCAAACCTCTCTGTTCAGAAATATCAAAACAGAGGGGGATAGACCCAGGTGTGCCTCCAGTCCACAGGTGAATACTTAAAAATAATTCTCAAGTACAATGGGATAGGAAATATTGGTTGCAATCCCTAGGCGTGGTGAGCAGGAAAAGGAGGAAACCATCATTGTGGAAGAAGACAGTGAAAAGCCTCAGGAATCTGTCATGCAGGCAGAAAATCAAGATATCTCAGCCTTCCATATATTGAAAACTATTTTCAATGTCAGGAATATGTATGCATAAAAACACCAAACAGAAGAAGGACTAGCACATTGTGAAAACAAGGAAAGAACCCCTCTACCATACTAACAGCAAAAGAAAAGGAAAAAAAAAAGAACCTTCTCAAATAATATGAAAACCAGAGGACTACTGAAAAAGAGTTGTTTTCGCCATGGGAGAATCAAAAGTAGTTGGTGGTCAAAAACTAGGCCAAATTTCCATGCTTAATATGATATGGTGCTCTTTCTTATAGCTGTAAAAATATATCAAATGTTTTTAGACCAGAAGTATTGAAAAAATGAAGTGAAATATGTCTATTCCTCTTAAAGTTGTTTGGAAGTCCACTTTACAGGTCAAGACCCAATTGTGCTGTTCAACCAGTCCCCTCAATCCAAGGAAAATAGGAAATGCAACCAAAGCTGGGTAGGAATGCTGATAGATCCCTGTAGATCTGTGCGGGGGGTTTAGTGGGTTTATGAGTTTGGTGGTTTAGAAGTTATGATCTGTATTTCATTTTTATCCCCACCTCATAAGTTTCTTGGCAGTGTAAAGGGCTTGTAAACCTCTTGTAAACATCTTGGAACCATCCAGCCAGGGTGCAGGTAGCAATTAGGAGCTGAAAAGAAACATGTCAATTAACCTGTTAGCTTAGCATCAACCTCCAGGGAAAAAAGAAACCCAAAACACACTAAGAACTTGTTACAGTTTCCATGATACGTCAAAATAATTATTTTAGCAACTTTTGTAAAGAAGACGAACATTTTAGAAACACAGCTCTTCAAACACATAAAAGCCTGGCAGTCTTTAGGATGTGTAAAAATGGACTAAATGTCTAACTAAAGACACTGTAATTATGGAATTATTCTGCCTTTTTTGGGGTATATTTTGAGCTTCCATAATTCCAATTTACCTATTTGAGGCATTGAATTTTCTGTCAACAGAAAAACGAGGTCAAATGTACAGAAGAGAACTGGGCCTAAAGAGCAGGAAAAAATCCACTGTTTGTTTTCTATGCTCATACCTGTGGCCAAAACAGCCAAGGGCTCGTCCCGGACTTTAATTCAGAATCAGGTCCCTGGCAGTTGTATAAATGTTAAACAAATCAATGGTCATCTTTGCGACCCATAATGACCTAGAACTAATTGCTTTTAGGCAATGACTGGAACAGCAACTCAAATGCTGATAGATGGGGCAAAGGGCACCAGCAAACTGCTGGCCAGATGGCAGGCACAGGGCTGGATCAATCAGTCCATGCTGGAAGAGTTATTTTATATTTATCTAATATCCCACTAACCCCAGGATTTTTTGTAGCCTTTCATGTTGTCAGAATGAAGATGTTTAAGCAGGTGGCTTACTTTTTGCCACTCTTCCATCCTTAGATGTCTCCTATTATGATGGAAAAGAGATTGAGAATGGCAGCCTACTTCAAGTGAGAAAAAAGGCTAAAATATTCACATCAAAATAAAAACAGATTTTCAGAGGCACTGAAACTCCTATCAACTCCAGCAATACTAATTAGTGTGCTGGGCCCTAAGATTAATTATTCCCTGTGCTCTATTTGCCACCATCTCAAGGGACAAACCTCAGTGGCTGTTATTGCCCTCAAACAGGGCACCTCAAGAGACGGCTACATCCATCTCCTAGAATAAAGCAGATTTTAAAAACTGCCTTTATTTCACAATTCATTGAAATGATCTTTAAAAAAATCAGTTGTGTTTAGCATCTATTAATCAGCTAGAGACACTGAAAATGAATCAATTTAAATATATTCACATGTGTGTGTGTGATTGTGTGTGTATTTTCAGGAGAAAAAAGTGAAAGAGAAAACATTTTAAACTATATTTGGATTATAAACACTTAGAAAATGCTATTTTAATGGGATCATGCAGGCTGTCTCTACACTGGGAATGTGCAGCAATTCCATGGAAGCTGACCCATCCAGTCAGCAGAGTGGATCACTACCCATGTGGAGTGCTTGCTGATGCTCTGGCACAAATGCCACGTGTGCCTGCCACCATTGTCACCTGGTAAGAGCCTTTGATGTCCCTCGGCTTGCAGGGTGTTCCATCTTTCCCAACTCTCTGAAACAGAAAGGGATCAGTCCAGCATTTCTCAGGACACTAAACACCACTGGCTGCCTGACCCAAACCTCTCAGCTTGGTGAGTAGATCAAGTCTGGAGAATTTCCACCTCCTATTGCTTTCAAAGACAGTGACATTTCCCCGCTCAGTACCTCACAAATCTGCTTGTTTGCCTTTCCTTGTTTCCCAGCATCCATATTTGCTGTGGTTACCACAAATCCATCTGGTTTGTTGCCATTCCACTGGCTGCTGTGTTTGTTGTTGGTTTTTCCCCATAAGCTCCCTATGATGATATTTTATTTTCCAGTCAGTGCCATGATCCCATATTCCCAAGGAAATTCAGAAATCACCACCATAAAGAACAAATTTTAACATTGTTTAGTACCAAACTAACTGAAATTTGAGGTATGAGCCATGCTGAAACCCATCATCACTGGTGTTAATGAATTAGATCAATAATCTCTATGTATCAGCCTAGAGCCCTACTCATGCATTTAGCTACACACATATCTCCAAAATTTTCAAAGGCATGTATCTAATTTTTCCTGGTAATGAAATAATAGCCTGATTTTCCAGTCCTGCTGGGCAGACAACATTTTAAATTGCCTTTAATTTTCTGCAAATTCAAGCTCCATTCATTTAGGGTTCCCTTCTTTCTGTGGAAGTGGAACACATGAAATGACACCTATAGTATCAAGGTATCTCTTGGATCAAACATCTATATTTATACATGCAAACATCCAGCATGCTAATTAAGCACTTGACTAATTTAAAGAACATGTGACTAAGTCATACTGAGGGTTGACCCATTTAAAAGCTTCAGAGCTTCTGATTGTAACAACAGAACAAAATATGGCTGTGTTTAGCTTTAAATCTTTTCTTATGCAGAATGAAGCTTTAGTGGGCAAAATTAGGTTCCAAAATTGAGGTTTTATGAACTGCCACTGGTTAGATGCTTCAAACAATGCTGCTAATAATACAGAGAACAAATGGAGAAAAACATTCATGTGGGCGCTCTAACTTGAAAGGAAATCAAATCTGCATTAACAAAAAGAAAACTGTGTGTCTATGATGTGAAATCATTTTAATGATGCAGTCTTGAGGAGTAAAAACACAGAACTGAGGTATCCAGGATGCTAAAGATGTTTGAAAACCCCACAACCTGAAAGGTTCTGTATTTCTTACTCTATTTTTGTTCCTTCACTGATCTTAATAAGTAGATTGAAGCTGTCTTTCCAGCCCTAAATATGAAACACAAATTCTTCATAATGATGATCACAAGTAGTTTATGAAAAACAATGCATTATTAGAAACAATTAATATAGATTAATTAAATTTTATTTTTGGTTAAAAAGGACTAGGTCTAGAACCACTGGCATTTACTAACCCCATACAAACCTCAAAGGTTGAAGACAACTGCTCCAAAATCACTC
The DNA here is from genome assembly GCA_013396995.1 of Dicaeum eximium. Lineage (NCBI taxonomy): Eukaryota > Metazoa > Chordata > Aves > Passeriformes > Dicaeidae > Dicaeum > Dicaeum eximium. The sequence goes on from VWZP01003418.1 coordinate 363,962, forward strand.
AAGTCTTTCTTGGCTACGGAGAATGAGAGAAGCAAAGAAAAACATGTTTGAAACATATAAATTATTAATATTCTAACACACTTTTCTATATTTGAGGCTAATCTTTTTTTTCTAGTAATTTAAATTGAGACCTTGCCCTAATAACTGCAGCAGAAGAGGGTGAAAAATGACAAACACAAAGCAAAGTTTCCTATCTTCCTTCCCCTGATTTTCTTCTAGGTGATTTTTATGCATTTTCTGTGCATCTCAGTGTCTCACTCTGTCCAATGACAGTCCAATGTGCTATTACCCACAAAAGTCAGATTTTACTTCCTGCCAGCTTACCTTGCTGTCCCCTCAATGATCCCTTAAAGTCCACCTCTTCTGAAGATGTATTTCAGTGTTTTCCATTAGATCTGATGACTGAAAACACAAAATTAAAAAGGCTACACACAATGCAAGCCACTGAGTGATAGACTTATCATCAGAGCTGCAAAATGTGTTGAGACCTAGCTTACAGATACAGAGATCCCCAGTTTATCATTACCAATCTCTTATTCCATCTCTTCTGCTCACCACAGACCGTGTCCAACAATCAGCACATGTCACCCAGAGGTTGGCTGACCTTTCACAGCATGAACTTCATGGCTGTGTAATTGCCAGCTGGAGATATAAAACTGCCCTGGGTGTGTGTTGGGAATCAGCACAGACAGAATGCTCTGTTTATTGCATTAAAATGACATTAATCTGTCGCTTCTATTCATAAATCTCCTCTGCTTTTTTCCTAAAATAGAATATCTCTGCTTTTATCTAAAATAGAATATTAACCTGCTTCTGTCTGTGGTTGCCATACCTATCCCTCAATCCTCTGTCATGTTATTATTCTTTGTTGCTCTTTTCATGTTTTTTTCTGTGCCCTGATGTTTACACCAGGCATTGTGAGCCTGAACCAGAGGTTTTATGTTTTTCTGACCTTATTCCTTGTGGCTTAGGGTAGAAAATGCATCCAAGCCTCATCTCTAGATGCATAATTTGGGTCCTCTGGAAGATACACGTTTGAACATCTTTAGCAGAAGGGTCAATAAGCCTCCCAATCCTGTGATAAGTGTTCTCATCAATAATCAGTTTAATTAAGAAGTAAGCACACTCTCTCTTGGGCTTCTCTTTTCTGATCTCTTATTTTAAAAGTCATCTTGTCCCCCATGCTCTGTGCTGGAGTTAAATACTCTGGCTCTGCAGCAGATGCGCTCAGAGTGTACAGATGTTGTAGGGAGCTTGGGAACATTTGCAACTCTGATGTAATCACAGAGGAAGTAGGGACCAAGGCAGGCAGGGAGGGCTGATAGATGTAGGATGAAAGCTTAGGGTGCCTGTGGAACTTACTCAGCAAAGCAAGAGGCACTATTGACCTGCTACTCAACTAATTCTAGATCCTTCCCTTGTGTGTAAATCACTGAGCTATGTGTAAACTTTACTTACAGCACAATCGTGTGTGACACTGACCTTGCAGTTTGTGTTTAAACTCACTTTAAATACAACAAAACACAAATGCCAAGCACTCTGTCTTTAATCTCCCCAAAGCTCAATTAGGGCGAAGTGTGGTTTGGATCATGCCTCAGAAAGTCATGTGGCAGCAGAGAACCAGTCTCCCCAGGTAAATAGAGATTATTAATTTGGAATTGTTTGAAATTTGTTTACTTAATGCAGATATATAACAGGAGGCAAATAAGGCACCGCAGGAAACAAATATCAAGATAGGAGAGGGGGTAAAAGGAAATAAATGAAGACACCCACAGCCAGATATCTGTGGAATTCAAACCAGCATTCACTGGTTTTTTTCCTGAAAAGACATAAAATTAGAGCAAGATGGGAGACAAAAGTATTTGTCCCACTGAGCTTTGCATGTGACCTTTCTGATGAAATCAAGTGGGTCACTTGGTTTTAGTTAAGGCCAAGTGCAAACATTGTTTGCAAAAGGTGCCACTGGTGTTGCCACCCACTCGCCCCTGGGTTTTGGTTTGGGGTTTGCATATTTTCTTAGGCAATATTTAATCTCTTGTTTGTTTGTTTTTTATGCAGGCATACACGTAGGTATATGCACATATATCCTTTCCTTTAGCATATTATAATAATAAGGGTTCATAGGAAGGTGTAGTGGTTTTGGTTTGTTAATTTTAGAACTTCTTAATTTTGAAATTTTTTTGGTTAATACACTATTGTGTGTGGTGGTTTTCATGTTGGTAAATTACTAGTGCACTTACTTTTTGCTGTGAGATAGGATTAGGAGAAAGGTAAAGTAGGTGCAAAACTTTAAAAGGGTATAAAGAAAGTTTTATTAACAGTAATTAAAAGAACAAAGGAGTAAGAATTAAAATAAACTTTTTAGAATACTTTTTTTTTGGTAACGTAAAGAAACAAAACTTAACATTTTTAGTCAGTTTATTGTTTCTAAAATAGCTTTTTTCTTAGTTTTTTAGGGGGAGAAGTTTTTTTGTTAATGTTATGGAGACTTTTTTACAAGAGGAAAAAAATAGTTATTTTATGGTTTTTAGATTTTTTACGAATAATAGCCACCTGGGGAAACTTGTAATTGTGAAGTCTTTTTCATTTTTTACAAGTTTTTTAATAGCTTGTTTATGGGCTATGTTAACTTATGGGGTATTGTTTTAAAGATGAGTTGTTTAAAGGTAAAAGTTCTTATTATTTATTTTTTAAATTATTTTTATTTCTGGGAACAGAGATTTTCTTCTTCTCTCCCTGAGGGTACAGGGTTTTATTACTCTTATTACCCTTTTTTTTTTTTTTTTNTAAACTTTTTATGGGATAATAGTTACTTTAACATCTGTTTACTTTAGCATGGAGACTTTTGTTTAATATTCATTTGAACTTTTAAATTTTTTACACTTTTATGCATTATAGGGAAAAGGAGTCTTTTTTCTATAGCTTATAAGAGAGTTTATCTCAACATGTTGGCCTGCCTAAGTGTTAAACTTTAAAGGAAAAGCAAATATTAACTGTTCATGGAAATGAACAGTTCGCATTTCCCCCCAGTTTGCTGGTTAAGCAAATGGAAATAGCAATTATTGAGTAAAAAAAAATTTTGTGAACAATCCTAATATTAAATCTTGGTGTGGTAGGTGTAGTCTGCTGATGTATATTTTTATATAAAAATATGAGAAATATAAGTGATCTTCCTCGCCTTTCTTTGTGATGTTGGTTATCATGTTGAAGCAGGAAAGATTATGAGGCTTCGAGACATGAAAGATATGTCCCAATAAAGGGTGAAGCAGAAAAAAAAAGGAGTTTGCTGTTCTTAATTCTGAAGAAAAGGAATAGAAGTAATGATATTCCCTATATAGCACAGACCTGAATTTGGGAGCTTTAACCCTCTAATCCATAATAACACGTACCAGATAAAGCAATTGTCTACTTGAATTAACGAGTTAGACCATTCTTTGTATCTATTAAGAGAAAGAATGTAGATATAATCTTGCAGATAAGGAATTTAAGATGGATTCTTCTCGTTGTTCAAAGGTTTTACCTCAGAAATAGGAAAAATAAGCAGCTTTTTACCACTTTTATCACCCTTAGTACATGCACTGGCACAAGCCAGGGACTTTCTGCAGTATTATCAAAACTACTGGTGTCATGTTTACTCTTAATTTGTAAGTATAACCACATAATTGAGAAGTGGGTGGGTTTTTAAGGTTAAAAATTCCAGTCACCAAAGAAATGCTCTTTACAATTGAGCGCATATGCCCAAAGTTAGTGAATCACCTGTACCCCATTTCAGGCACCAATACAAGAATGAAGGTATATAGTTATACCCTACTGTTGGGTATAAGTTATATAGTTATATAGTTATATACTCGTCGCTTTGATTTTGCAATTTACAGTTTTTTCCCCGCTGGAACAAACCCTGCCTCAGAAACTCCCTAAGTACGTGCAGTTTTCACGGTGCCGAACCTCTAACTTCTTCTGTCACTGAACAACGCCTCCACGATCAGCAGCTTTAGAAAGCTGCGGCATCTCAGCAATGGGATTGCAGCCCAAAAATCCCTTTGGCAGCTCCACATTGCTGAATGTCAAAGGAACGCGACGTCGCTGCCAGCCTCAGCCCCCACAGCGTGCCGAGAGGGCGGGGCCTCACCGGATGATTGACGTGGCTTTAGACCAATCAGAACTCGCGGCGGCGGCTGGCCGCGGTTCTATTGGCCGCGGGTGTAGCGGGGGGCGGGCGCTGGCGGGGAGCGGAGCTGTAGTGGCGGTGCCCCCGCTACCCGCGGTCGCTGCGGGCGGGACGCGGTGGCGGCGCCGGGACCCGCGGGCTGACAGCGTGACCGGGCCGCGGCCTGACCTCCCCGCCGCTGCCTCCCCGCCGGGAGCGAACACAGCCCCGCCGGGAGCGAACACAGCCGCGCCGCTCCCTTCCACGCCGCCCGTGCTGCCTCGGGGGTCGCCGGAGACTGCAAAATGGCCGACGGGCGGGACGAAGCCGCGGACCAGCTGAAGCAGTGGAAGAGCCAGCGGGGCTCGCAGGTACCCGCCGGGCACCGCCGCTCCCGGTTCCCCCGTGCCCCGCATCCCCTGCGGAGCGGGGAGCCCGCGGCGTCCCCGGGGCAGCGGCGGAGGGCGAGGCGCCCTCGGCCCGTCCCTGCCTCGCCCCCTCGCTCGCCGCTGTGGCCGGGAAGGGCGCGGCACGGAGGGATGGAGGCTGCCAGCTCCCGTGGCGATAAGGGCGGCAGCGCTGCCCGGCCCCGGCCGCTCCTTCCGGGCAGCGCCGGCTCCGCGGGCAGGCACGGTGGTGATTTTTGTCTGTCTGGAATCGGAAGTTTGCGTTTCGGTTTGCTGTCACGGCGGTAGAGCCCAGTGAAAATGTGACTACGGAATAATAGAAAGTATAAAGCACGTTCAGCAGTGTGTGCAGGGCCAGGAGTCGGACTCGATGATCCTTGTGGCTCCCTTCCAACTCAGCATATTCTGGTGACCAGACCGAAGTGAATTTTTAAGGAAGGAATTCTTCCCTGTGAGAGTGGTGAGACCCTGGCACAAGTTGCCCAGAGAGGCTGTGGCTGCCCCATCCCTGGAAATGTCCAAGGCCAGGTTGGACAGGGCTTGGAGCAGCGTGGGATAGTGGAAGGTGTTCCTGTGTCCCTGCCCGTGGCAGGGGGTGGAATTCAAAGACCTTGAAGGTCTCTTCCAACCCAAACTATTCTATGGTCCTATGAAGTGGATTGGGACAAGTGGTTCACTGAAATCATAAGGGCATGTAATCAACAGCATGGCACTCAGTCATCGGGAGATGTAGAATAGACTCAGATATTTAGGTTAATGTGTAAGTGTTGCAAGAGTTCACTTCCTTTCTTCATCAAATCACTGTGACGGTTTCCACACGTAGTTTCTGGCAGAAATGTGTGTTTGCCACTAAAGGCACTTTGTGCTGGTTTTAAGTGGCAATCTTGCAAGATGCAAGTGGATGTCTCAGTTCCCACTGGAGCTGTTAAGTCGTCTTAATTTTATTTTTTCTCTTGGTTCTCAAAGGTACAGTGTGAAAACTACCTGATGACTTGTGACTCCATCATATCCTAGCATGTGTCATAATAGCTCCATTTTTATCCATGAGTAATTCTTTTTGTAAGGATGTTGGATTTTCTTTAGCAAAGCAGCATTTGAAAAGAGGCCAAGATTAATTTGGAGATTGGGAGGCAACCCAAAGTCTGTGTTGCATAAGGAGTCATGAGACTTTAAGATAGAAAGTAGGGAGGACTTATTAGAATTTTAAAGTGAGTTGTGTGAGGTACAAAGTATCAGTAATGCCTGGAAGTATGTGCTTTGATGTGTGCTGTTTACCACGGCAGTGACTAAAATTCTGGCTTTGCCTCCCTTCTTTTTGTCATGGCAGGTTAGTGCTGTAATGAAATACAGATTTTAAAGTTCTTACCTGTCAAGGTTTGGGTTGTGTGCAGCTCCCAGGCAGATGAAAACACAGGCATCAAACAAACTCAGGTCCAAAAGTATTATGTGAGTTCTTTAAACTGTGGTGTGGTTTTATTTCCTCTCTGGAACTTGCTTCATGTGCCCCACATAATGTTATCCTGAAACTAAAGGGAATATCTCCTTCCATATAATAAATAAATGAATATTCTTTGCTTCTAATGTGAACGCTAAGAAGTCTGCCTACACAAAGGAGACTGTACAGTGACAAAGCTGTTAATGTTTTTTATGGCCTTAATATCAACAAGTTGTGGTTTTAGCAACTATTTCTGGTGGCCTTAAGTATTGGCATTATAGAATATTTTTGTCTGTGGTAACTAAGCAGTGAAAAATATATTGAGAACAATTTTTACTCTTGGATATTTCCCATGAGAAACTGTAGATAACCTTTTGATTTAAGCAGATGTTTCTTGGACTTGAAATACGAAATTAGCTTTATTTAACTTTCCTGTAAGTTTCTGAACATCATGTTTATGTCCATAACCAGTAACTTACTGTCTTTTAAAATGTTTGTGCAGATTTCAGTGTAGGTGAGCATTCCAGGCATCCCAAGGGAGTTGGATTTATGCTTAAAGCTGTATGCTAATGAAGTGGTGAAGGAAGAATAAAGAACATGGATATTTCGGGAATTCAAGCCAGCTGGAGTAGCATGTGTTGCACATTAGTAGGGACACAGTGGAAATGCACTTATCCTGTCAAATGTCTTTTATGTGGTTATTCATGGACCTGAGTGAAACAAAGGTGTTTGGAACTCCCTGTGTTCTCTGCCTCATCCAGAGCTCTGGGTGTGAATAATTGTTCTTTCCTTGCCTTTGTGGGTTGCCTCTTGTGGGGAAAAAAGTTTTCTATCAGATAAGAATTTTGCTGTTTGCAGTAATTAACTCCCTTAAAGCAGAACTTAGGGTAAGAATTGTAACCCCATGAAGTCGCTGTTAGAATAGTGAAGGCTCTTCTCATCCAGAATTCCTTCTTTCCACCATCCCTTTTCATTTATAGAACTTTAAAGGAGGAGAACTAGTCAGAAGGGGCTGAGGGAGTTGGTGCTGGCGTGGTTCACATGTGTGGATGCTTCAGGTAGGATGGTGTGGATAGAGAGCCCATATGGAATTAAGTCAGTTCAGTGCAAGATGTGATGGATTTATTGTTAGCTGGTCAGAATCTGTGACTCTATTTGAGCTCATCCTGTTGCAAATTTTGTCCTTACTTTCTTTATTTTTCCCATTGTCCTTATTTGTTTTCCTGTTCTTCTAAGTCCTTTACAAGGCTCCTAACAATAAAAGTACTCCAGGAAAAACTGTGACCATCAGGTCTCTGGAGCTTTCTCACTACATTTTCTACAGCACCCATTAAAATAGGAATATTGCCTTAGAGGAGCATATAACCCCACATGTGATGCAGATAAAGTCTTTTCTACTGGAATATTTTTGTAAGAAAGTTGGAGTACACTCAGTTCTAGTGCAGGTGTTTCTTGAAGTTGTAGGACATTTCCTGGCAGTAGAGCTTCTTAGGGCTCATGTTAATCTTAGTCCTTCTGTGATCTAGGAGTCTAAAAGAATGATTCCTCAGGTGTTCCTACTTCTGTTATTTTCCATAACTCTTCCAGACCAACACTAATCATGGAAACCCCCTTTTAGTCTGGCTGTAGCTCTTTCCTTATGCCTCTACCCCTCTACTGACATTACCTTCTTCCTCCTCTCCTTTCTCCTTATTTTCCAGCAGCTGTTTCTGTTCTAGTTTTTTATTCCCATCCCATATTCTTCTTGAAGCAAGATCAGAAGTCTTGAGAAGAAACATTTCTGAACCGTGAAAAACATTCTTGAATGTTACATGACTTCAACTCCCCTTCTTAAATTGTCCTAAAACATAGCTCTGTGATTTAGGTAAACATCTGTATGTTCTGTAACTTCCTCCAGAAGCTGAAGTAATTTTGCCACTTCTTGTTGATATGTTCTCTGACATGTAAATGGTTGAACAGTCACAGACATTGTGTGGCTCAGATCCAGAGGGTCTTTAATTTCTGGTGTTGACAGTGACTTTCTCTTGCTTCCAGAAGCCAGATGTCCTGACCACAGGTGCTGGGAACCCCATTGGGGATAAGCTGAATATCCTGACAGTGGGGCCACGTGGACCTCTTCTTGTCCAAGATGTTGTTTTCACTGATGAGATGGCTCACTTTGACAGAGAGAGGATTCCTGAGAGAGTTGTGCATGCAAAAGGGGCAGGTATGTTTAAAATCACATTTTCTCTGTGTAGAATTAAAGAACTTTTGAGTTAATGTGTAGATTGTGATGCATAAATTACATTGTTATTTATAATTTAATGTTACCAGCTATAATAAATCTATACAAACAATAGTGGTAAGGCCTGGTTTAAAAGAACTCAGTGCCAAAACTTGAAGCACTGAAAAATTGTTTACAAAAATGAGAGAAAATGTGGTTATAGCCCTTCAATTTTTACTGTATCTGCTGTAGTCTCTACTTCTTCTGTCTGTTCCTCTCCATCTCTATTTAATGTTCACATGTTGCTTTAAACAGAGACTTTGTCTCCTAATATATGTCTGCCAGAGCAAGCTGATCATCTAATATTTAAATTGAAAAAACGTAAACCTTTTAAAGATTATTCTTGATCTTACTAAGGTAGAATTAGTACCTTGATTTTTGTCATACATTGCCCTAGAAGGAGCAAACATGGGGCTGTATTTAAAATGTGACTGTACATGGGAAAAGTTCCTCTTTTCCCGTGGGGGTGGGAAGGGTTGTGTTGCTTCACCCAGCTTACAGGTGCACCAAAACTTCTGCAACTCCTAGTACTATTAAAGAAATACCTGCCTTGCTCCCAGATAAATACACAGATCTTGGCAGAAGAGCATCTTATGTGCTGCTACTGGGAGCTGCTAAATCTGTTAAGCAGGAGAGAATGAGCAAATAGTTTGTGTTAAATCAGTTTCATTTTGTGAAAGTAAATTGAGTGTTCAGAGCATTGTTTGAACTGGGTATACTTCCATGTTTCCCTTTAAAGGAAAGGTTTGAAGTTGTGTGTTAACAACAGACAAGCTGTGAGTGGAAGGAAGGTACATAGATCTGATATTTTGAACTTGCTGTTCTTCAGGAGCTTTTGGCTATTTTGAAGTCACTCATGATATCACCCAGTATTGTAAGGCAAAAGTGTTTGAGTACATTGGGAAAAGGACTCCACTTGCCATCCGCTTCTCCACTGTTGGTAAGGCTCTGAATTCAGTTTGTGTCTTTTACATGTGTGCCCTGAGAGCAGTGTTTGCATTGTGGGGCACTTAAAGGTGTTCACAATGCTTTCTTCCAGCCAGTTCATCTTCTCTGAAATTCACTTACACGGAAGACCTTAAGCAGCTTTTGCCCCTTTCTGTCAGAGCTCTCTGGAGACACTTTTCTGTCTGAAATGTGAGAGGGAGGGCAGCCCAAGCTGTTTTTTTCTGACAGAAAGCTTGATTTGTTTTTGGTTGGATCACAATCAACACTTGCAAGTTAAATACCTATGATCTCTTATGCTGCAGGAATGTTTTGGGGATGAATGATGTAAACTAAATACCAGGCAAAGAAAAATAAACAATGTTCCATAAATAAACTCTGATTTCTTAAAGATTGGAATGCACAAACTAGCAAAATCTTAAATGCTATTAGTTGAAGCTAATTGTGATCAATAGCTAGTCTGACAAAAATTATAATTCATTATGTGGATGTAGTTAAAAGAAAATAAATCATAATGAGGATTCAGTTCTGGAAATATTGGAGAGAAAAAAGTAGTACAGCAAGGCTCAGGGAGCTGCTGGCTTTGGCCTATTGGCTATTTCCAGTGTTAAATCCCTTAGGATATAGGGCATCCTGAGTGTTGTCCAGGGTAAGGACATGGACTTGAGTTTGAGATATGGACTGCTGCTGGAGCAGGTTGTTCCATCCTTCCCTTCCCTTTGTCTGCCCTGTTTGGACACATTTCCTCCCTGCTGTTCTGGAATACACAAGGTTTCTGACCTTGAGAGATGGAGTGTCCTACTGATTTCATCACAATTCAACATTAGCTGTGCTGAACACTTCTGCTCAGGTGTTGTGCTAAGCACTTGTGCTCTGGTCTAATTTCCCATTGAAAATCCCATCCTGCCTCACACAGGAGGAGGTAAAAGGATTACCGCTCTTCCCTATTTTTTTATTAGCAACGCTGGTTAGATTGCTACCTTCCAGATGAGAACTTTCCCACTGGGATTTGGTGCACAGAAACAAATGTGGGTTTAGATGATTCAGCCTTAAAATCTGATGATGTCTCTCTTAGTGATAATGCAAATTCCACTCTTAATTGGTTCAAGTGGATGTACTTGTTTTTTCCTTCCGTTAGCTGTGGCCTGAATGTTTGGTTGGGTTCACACTTTGAAAACTTAGTGCCTGAACTATTGTTGAAAATATTCCTAAAATTCCTTAATGTAGAAAAGACTGCAATAAACTCTGCCCTTTTAGGATTTTTTGGCCTATTTTCAGGTTGTATTTATATGCATTTCCTATCCTAACATTTCTGGGTGTTCATGTATTTCTTCAAGCTGGAGAATCTGGCTCAGCTGACACAGTTCGTGACCCCCGAGGCTTTGCCATGAAATTCTACACGGAGGATGGGAATTGGGATCTTGTGGGAAACAACACTCCCATCTTCTTTATTCGGGATGCAATGTTGGTGAGTAAGCACAAAAGCTGAGGGTACTTTGTGACAAAGCCCAAAAATTCATTCACATCTTGTTTTGGCTTCCCTCAGAAGCAAAAACTTGGTTGTTTGTCAGATTGTCTGAACATCTTTTACTTGGAAATATGTTCTTAAACAAAAGTAAATAAAGAATTAAAGCTTGATAACTTACATGGTTTCATACTTTTCACTTGAACTTTTCACTTCAAAAGCTTCTTGCCAATTCTTTTTGTTAAATCTGGGGGTTTTGGTCTTTTGGCATAAATTTGGCAGGAGTTAGTAGAGGGGCTTTCCTTGAGTGCAGGAGTTCTGCACAGATAGTTCACAGTATCTCTTTATTAATTTATGAGTCATATAAAGACAGATAAAACGATTCACATTTGTGTATCTCTCACTTTATCAACCACAAAATGAAAGCTTTCTTTATCTCTGTTTATTCTAACTATGCATGTTTGACATTACCCTAATTTTACTGACTGGTCTGTGAATTAATTTGTTTGCAGGAAGGATATGGCAGTAGAAGATTTTTTTTTTTTCCCAGTGATCTTACAGCTTTGTCTTTAATTTATTTTTTTCTCTTTTTCCTCCTCCACTTCTGGACAAATTAGTTTCCATCCTTCATCCATAGCCAAAAGAGGAACCCTCAGACTCATCTGAAGGATCCAGACATGGTGTGGGACTTCTGGAGTCTTCTCCCTGAGTCTTTGCATCAAGTAAGCTTCTCTCGTGACTTTATTTTGTATGATTAAGAAAATCATGTTACGACAGCAGGTTTTTAACTCTCTCTTTTCCATGTTTGATTTAGAAGTCTGCATAGTCTTATTTGTATTTTATTTAAATACAATTTAAAATTATCCATGCTTACCTGTGCTTACAGGGGGAGTCAGTTTTATTTAATTAACACCTAATGTAGAAATTCCTCAAGGAATTCCTAACAACATTAACATAGCTCCCAGTGATGCAGATTAACACAATAAACAAACTTAGTCTGGAGTGAAGACTTTCTCCTTGATGTGCTGAGCCCATTAATAGTGTTTGATCCTTCTCTTCAGGTGTCTTTCCTGTTCAGTGATCGTGGCATTCCTGATGGCTATCGCCACATGAATGGATATGGATCACACACCTTCAAACTGGTTAATGCTGAGGGAAGAGCAGTTTACTGCAAATTTCATGCCAAGGTATTGATTTTTTTTTTTAATTGGAACTATACATCATATTGGATAAAAGCCATAAAAATGTGTTGACTTTTCAAGTTTAATTCAGGCTCAAAGGTGTATGGAGTCCTTGTTTAATATCAGTTTCATACCTTTAACCAATAGGAGAGGCATCTTTCTTCTTGCTAACACAGTAATCATTTACTAGACTGTAAGAAACTTTTCTTTGGGCATCTCTCTTGTTAATGGAGCACTATCAGTGAACTGATTTTTATCTGGAAGGCAGCTGTTGAATGTACTATAAATCTTAACTCCAGTTATTGGAAGTTAGAAGTTGGACAATCTCCTTCTTGGATTATAAATCTTGTTATAATCTAATCTGATGAATGATCTCTGTAGTACTTTCTGCATGCTGTAACTGGTGCTTTTGTTGCTTTTAGACTGACCAGGGCATCAAAAACCTTTCTGTGGAAGAAGCAGGAAGACTGGCTTCTTCTGATCCTGATTATGCCATACGGGACCTTTACAATGCCATTGCCACGGGGAACTATCCCTCATGGTCCTTCTACATTCAGGTTATGACCTTTGAAGAAGCAGAGACATTCCCATTTAATCCTTTTGATGTGACTAAGGTATGACTGATAATTCTGGGAATATTTAGTTTCAGGTAGCTTTTAAGTGTATTCTTTATTGTAGAAGTGCAGTGAGCCAGGAATTCTTTAGATGAAACTGTAGTCGTGTTATATCTGATGTTACTCTTCCTCAGGGAAATATGGATAGGGCTTGATTCCACACCTGTGGATCCCATGGCGCTTCAGAAGTGTGATCTCAGATCAGAGTCACTTGCTGGTCTCTTTTTGTCCCACTTCCAATAGCTGCTCCTAGGAATGCCTTGTTGAAAGATGCCGACATAAACTTGCATTGCATAAACTCTTCTTTACCTCTAACACTACTCTCCCCAAGTGGTTAGAGACCTTTGAACTTAAAAGCTCTGCTCAGATGGCAAAGAAAATGCCAGTTAAGCCAGTTAAGCATTTTGAAGGAGCTGAAAACATTTGTGCCACCAGTGCCACCCATGCCCTGCTTCCCTAGGCAGCTTTTCAAGGGCCTGTGGGTATTTCTAGGTACTCAGGTGCTGAGATTATGCTGGGATGATGAAATAAATTGCATTAATACTCTGTGTTAATTGCAAAAGGCTTCTTAAAATAAGACATTTCTCAATGTTTGTTAGGAGAAAAGAAGCTCAGTAATGTATTTTCTTAATCTAGACTTGAATCGGGTGAATGCTGCCTGGCAATTAAGCTGCATAATAATGTAATAATGTTGATTTTACTGGATGTGTGTTGTCTTATAGGTTTGGCCTCATGGTGACTACCCTCTCATCCCTGTGGGAAAGCTGGTCTTGAACAGGAATCCTGTCAACTACTTTGCAGAGGTGGAACAAATGGCTTATGACCCTAGCAACATGCCTCCTGGAATTGAGCCCAGCCCTGACAAAATGCTGCAGGTAAACAGGAGGTTTGACCTGAGGAGCATTGGTTACTTTGCTGCTTACGAAAGCTTTGAGCTGACATGCCCCAGTCCTTTACAACTGGTGGTTAATGTTTGTGCTCAATGTTTTAGGGACGCCTCTTCTCATATCCTGACACCCACAGACACCGCCTGGGCCCCAACTATCTCCAGATCTCTGTGAATTGTCCCTTCAGAGCCAGGGTGGCCAACTACCAGAGGGATGGGCCAATGACTGTTACTGACAACCAAGGTAGTCAGGAAAACACCTTTCCATATAATGATCCTTAGGCATGGGCTGCAGCATCCTCTTCAGTTCACAGGGGGCTTAAGATCCATGTTTATTATCTTTACATACTTGTGTAAGAATGCATGTGTAGATAAATACTCTGTTAATCCAATAAAGGAGACTTGGGATATTTGGATACAGGATGAAGAGTTTGCTTATAAGTATAATAACCAAGTGAAGCTTAGAATGTGTATAAAACTTAATAAAAAGGCCTTTAACAGAAAAGCAGTTTGTGGGAGAGTACCTGCAGTCAGGTTTTGAAGACTGACTTGGCTCAGTCTACTTCACCAAACTGCTTTGCTTTCAGATTTCGGAGAGATTGTGAAAGACAAAAGTGAAAATGCCAAGAGTAGAGCTGTAACTGCCCTTCTATTGAGCAGCTTCTGTTCTGTCAGGGTTTGCCCAATAGTGGCTGTTTTCCACCTGAGAGTAAACAAGGATGTACTTAAGCTGTGGCTCATGCCAAAATATGTGTTCCTCTGGGCTATGAATTCAAACACTCGCTGAGGGAGGAGGGAAATATTTGGAAAACAGGAACTTGATGACAGCTGCTCTTGTCCCAGAACAGATAATGAGTTTATTTTTATGCAGTTCTTTAAGTTCATTATGTGTTTAAAATACACCCCCTACACAGGGAAGCATCATAGTACTTCAGATATGTAAATGATTGTATTTTTATGCTGCCTTAGACTTCAACCATTGCTGTCTATTATAATTGAGAAATATTGTTGTGAGAGTGGCCAGGTTTTCTTATTTTTGAATCAAATCAATATCCCCTAAAAAAAGCTGTGGAAATTCTCTTTGTAGCAGGTACTGTTAAGTACTGGCTTGAAGGTGTTGACAGAAAAATGCTGTCAGCTGTTTTTAATGAAATGAATCATAACTGAATAATTGGTTTCGATTCCTCCAAGCAAATAACATCCTCTGTCTTCTGACTTACTTGAAAGTGCTGCTATCCAACTGATTTCGTTTGGGAATTTTTTTTCCCAGGTGGTGCCCCAAATTATTATCCCAACAGCTTCACTGGTCCTGAGGATCAGCCCCAGCTCAAGGAGAGCCGCATGTTTGCTTCAGGGGACGTGCAGCGCTTCAACAGTGCCAATGAGGACAACGTGACCCAGGTGGGGGTGTGGAAAGGCTTTGTGCTGCTTGGCACACGTGAGGAGTGTGTAGGGTGTGTATTAGTGTGAGTTCTCATAGAATCTGAAATTCAGATTTTGGGCATTGTCATTTAGAGGCTCTGACTTGTCTTCTTGCCTTTAGCGTCTGCAGAAGGAGTTGTTGGCATGTTTGCCAAAGAAAACATGATTGGCTGCCTTTTAAATGTTTTGAGCATTTTAAAGCGTTGCTTGACTAGGAAGAGAAAGCTATTCTTATTCATTTTTGGGAATATCAAAATAAACCTTTTTTTCCAATGGCCAGGTGCGAGAATTCTACCTCAAAGTGCTGAACGAGGAAGAGCGCCAGAGGCTGTGTAAGAACATTGCAGATCATCTGAAGGATGCCCAACTCTTCATTCAGAAACGAGCTGTAAGTGCCCTCTCTGGAGTTTATTCCGTGTTTCCTACCAGTCTAGTAACATTGTCATAATGTCTTCTGGAAAAGAAGATAAGGAATTCTCTGAAAAGGCTGGATTTTTTTTTACTCAGGAATTCTCATACTTAAATATGTGCCTATTTACACAATATATAACATATTAACAATATGTGATAATGTAATGTAATCAAGATACAAGATGTTAAAGTAACTTTTTCCTGGGGGGAAGAATGGGATAGATGTTGAACATGTGTTTAGCTTGGTGTGTCAAAAATCAGATGACTGCCAGAGTAAGGTTTTGCTCTAAACAATGAGAAGGCAGTGAGGGCCAAGGAGGGATTGGATCCTTACCCTTCCCAGGGCAACTTTGTTTAAATTGGGAATGAGCTCTGTGTGGGATAACAGAAAATTGTGTTTGAAGATGCTCATATCTTATAAATAACTGATCAGAATTAAACTTTTCTTCCTTATGATACCTATTGCTTGTAGCCTAGGAAATGTGGTAAAGAATCCTCTTGAAATTGAGGAAAGAAATTGTCGTTGCCTTTTCTGTTTTGTGTTCCTGTGCAGGTGAAAAACTTCACTGATGTTCATCCTAAATATGGAGCCTGTATCCAGGCTTTGCTGGACAAACACAATGCTGAGGGTGGGAAAAAGGTATGGTAATGATTTTTGTAGCATTTTGACTGGCTGTGAATTATTTTGGCTTCTCTTGTAAATCCAGTGAAGTGAGAAATTAGTCTTGATCCCCATTTGATCTAAAAGCCAGAAGTCAGTGCTTGTAGAATTGCAAAATAAGAAAACATCACTCTAGTAACAATTAAATATTGATTAACTGGTGAAGTACAAAGACTTTGTTTCAGTTGGGGTTTGTAGGGTTTCTGGAAGGTAACTGTACGTGATAGAAAATGTGTTCAGATTGGTTACCCACCCTTTGAGATGGTAAAGAAACATTGCCACAAGCCTTTCCTGGGCTCAGTGCTTGCTCCAAAGAACAACTCAGTTGATACAATTTTTTCCTGCAGTTCTCTACTTTAAATGAAACTTGCTCTGAGTTTTTCTGTTGCTTTATTTTCAGGGTGTAATTAGAACATACACACAGTCCACAAGTCGTATGTCTGTCAAGGAAAGATCCAACCTGTAAGTCTGCAGAGATCTGCTCTGAATTTTGTGTCCTTCCAGCTGCACAAGAACCTGTCCAACACTTTAATGAATGTAGCAGACTTGGGCCCAAGCACAGCAGTGTTTTACAGCTGTGATTTACTGAGCACTCAGGTGCTGTCTGTACTGGAAACCAGGTAACATAAGCTCCAATCCTAGTGCCTTTCAACACTGGTGCTTTACTGCTTGATAATATCTTACGAGATTTTTAAACAACCCATGATAAGAAATTGTCTTCATTTCTAGGAGCAAACAGAAATTTAATCAAAATACTGCTTGATTTCTTTTCTTGTACAACTTTCTTGGCTAAATCACAGAGTAGAATTTCCGTAAGGGCACTGTGATTGCCCTCATGGAGAAACCTGTTAAAAAGTTGATGCTGTTCAGTATTTCTAATAAAATAATTACCTGTCTGTATTTGTAAACACATCTCTTGATCATCTTCTTCCAGAAGTAAAATTATACCCAGTAGTTTGAGTAAAATGTTGGTATGTCTCATTCCTTATGATAAAGCTAACTACAAAGTTTAATCTAAGTGTAGTTCAATTATATTCCCAATATGTATTTTAAGATAATCTTTGCTTACTAATGCTGTGTTGGGATATAACTGACAAAAGGGAGGTAGCAAAGGCTATTTTCTTATTCCATGCACTGGTCAACTACGTTGATTACACCTTACAGCCCTTTCAGGGGTAGGAGAGTAAATTGTTCTTTCTAATCTGTAAGAATTTAAATTAAAAATATTAACATGCCAAATATTTGAGAAATAAACCTTGAAATGCATGAATATTGAAATTCAAGCTCAAGAACTTTCAAAACTATTCCCAGTGGTTGCTGTTCAGTGGTCGAAATTGTTACTTTACTGCAATAATCTGCTGTTGCTATTTCTTGATCAAGCCAGGGTTAATTTCCAGGTTGATCCTTTAATTAAAGCAGCGTGTTTGTATGAATGTAGATATCTAGAAAATACGTCTAAAACCTGATTTGAGGCATGTTGCAACGTAACCCCGCATCTGCAGTTTAGTTAAATTGTGCAAAAAAATTTGGGACCCCAGTTACGAGAATTTTTGTCCAAGCTAAATGCATAGGATTTCAGAGCACAGCTACTGCTCTTAACTCAGGCAAATATAAAAAATTAATATCATAGCAGTTTGGGGGTGATTTGTCAATAATCACTGCATTTCTGGGTCTGTCTTGAGTTGTATTTTGACTGGGATCACTTCCCTGATTTAAGTGTGGAATTCCCAGGAATGGTGGCAGATGAGAGTAGATACTAAATGCTGTTCTGTTAAATTTTGGAGAATGTTACTTGCTCTGCAATTCATTTACCTGCCAACCTATTGAGAAAAACTAGAGGTGAAGTAAAATAATGAACTAATAACCTACTGTATTCTGGGATTCCATTGGCTTTTTACTTGATCAGGCATGTGGGATTACATGATTGGGTGGGAATATTTTGTGCTGGAACAGAGAAGCCTAATGAGTTTTGGAAAAGACTAAACAAGGGCTGATCTTCTAATTTTGGTTGTGTCTGCTAAGTGATTTATATTGTTATCATCTTTTATTTCTGAAATAAATGGAATGAAAAATGTCTTGGCAACATGTTTTCTGTGCAAATGTCTTCAAATATTTTGTGTTAATCGAAGAAGTTCCTACATCCCTTCATCTGTCTTTCTGGAGATGGTGCAGAAGCTGTAGGTTGGATGTACTTTTTTCAGCTGCTTTTGTTTTAAAAACTCACATTTCAACTCCACAGTTGTGTTTAAATGACTTAAATGACCTGTTTTCTATGCTGAACTGGCCGTGACAAGTGTTGTACAGAAAACTTAGCTTTTCCCAAAGCTGTGGAGAGCATTAGGCAACATTGGAAGAACAATAATGCTATTTCTTCAAATAAATAAGACAATAAATCCATTTAGAGCTCCTTATCGTGAGAATAAAGAGACTGTTGACATGACAGAGCAGCAGTTTTGTTTTGTTTACATGTTCAATTAAAATCAAACATTCCTTTGCCAGATTGTTGCAATATGATTTCAGTGATCTGTAATGCAGAATTGCTCAACTTTTTCTTATTACTCTTTTATTTTAGATGCACATCTCTAGCAGTGGATTTGGGAATGAATTTGAAGCTAATGTTTGGGAAATTATAGCTTCTCCAGGAGTACCTCTTCTTTTAATGGGCCTTCATTCCTAAGTTATTTTCCCTTCCCCAAAATACTTGAATATCCAAAAAAAAGAGAGCAGATTCCAGAATCACATTTGTTGTAGTGAGCTGTGCCAGGAGATGAGGAAGTTCATGGGATTGCTAAATGTTACGTGGGGAGAAAAAGGATGAGGTAGGTTTGGATCAGACTTCCAGTGCTTCAAAGTTGGAAAAAGCCCTGATTTCCTTTCCCTACTGCAGCTCATTGATGGGAATTGCCTGCTGAGCTGTGTGGTTATCCATAATTTCAGCTTCCAGTAAACCAATGACTTTGTTTTGCCAAATATTCCATACCTGTTGCTCATCTTGCAGAAAAAGGCTGTTTGTTCTCTGTTTGGAGACCTGATCCGTGAATTCTCATAGGCAGGTGAGACACCATTTTCTCACAAAATGTTTTATGAGGGTGATGAGGCCCTGGCTCAGGGTTCCAAGGGAGGTGGTGGGTGCCACATCCCTGGAATTGTTCAAGGCCAGGTTGGACAGAGCTCTTGAGCAACCTGGGATGGTGAAATATTGTTCCTGTTCACTGCAGGGGGTTGGACTGGATGAGCCCTCTATGACTGTCTTTACACTCTGAGTTCAGTTTGCTGTGGGGCGTGGGGCTCCAGCCCAGTGCTGCAGAAGTGAATCAATCCACTGATGTGTGTTCTTATCTCCTCCTGATAGCAAATTACATGGAGATCTGCAGTGCATGGTAAAGCATGACCTTTCCCCCCCCAGGTAGTATTTCAAAGCTCAGTCTGAACTGATGTTCAGGGGCAAAGTTGTGTGGCCATGACACAGGTCATGACACGCTGAGGTGGACTGGAGCATAACTCTGATACTGAGGATTAAACCTCAGCAGTTGCCTAAGGTCATTTTGGACAGAACTGGGAAAAGAACTGAGGCTCTATTTTGATTATTGTAAATGAATTTAAGGCAGTTTTGCCAGGTTTTTTGCATTTAGGATGATTCCAGCTGGGATGGATCAGTAAGATGGAGAAGGTTCCCAAAACTGGCCCTGTGTTTGCAAAAGGTTATAAAGTGGTGCATTGTTACACAGCCTGGGAAAGCAAATAAAGGCTGAACAATGTGGCAGTGGTGTAGAAATAACAAGTGAAGTAGTTGATAGCTGACTGTTAATGATGACACTTCTGCAGCCTGGATTGTGTGGTTTAATTGTCTGATGAAAGCTTGGACTTTGTCATGCTGGAATTCCACCTTAAGTCTAACTTCAACCCCAGAGCAGCTGGAAATCTCCTTGCACTGCGGGCCCTCAAGAGCTGGGCTGAAATTTGTTCTCAGATCACAGACTGAAGCTTGATAAACTGATAGTTTTACTTTTTTAATGAAAAAAACCCACTAAATATTTTTACATCCCACTACTCAGAGTGGTTCAAATACTGTAAATCTCTAATGGACCAAGTCAGAAGGAAAACTTCACTTCCTCTTTCATAGCATGTGATGAACCACAGAAATCCTTTATATAGATTTGCTGTGACTGTTTTTATTCTTTGCATGTGTCTCTCAGGTTCCCCATTTTCAAACTTTGATCAGGATTGGGAACTTTGTTATTATTTTATTGTTTGGTTGGGGTTTTTTCTGGTGCAACAAATCCTTGTCCCTGTGCTTATTGATTCAGGATTGACACACAAGTGGATACACTTTCCAACCCAAACTATTGTATTATTCTCTTTTCCACACTTGGGAATCTTTGACCTTGTGCTTACACGTTGTAAGATTTATTGAGGAAGGAGGGTGATGGCAGGTACTGGTTACAGACTCAGTTACAGATGGAACACTTGCCAAACCGAATGAAAATACAAAATTCCTGCATAATCATAGCTCTTGTGTTGTCTACAAACTCTCAACTTTGTGGAGGGAAGCTGGAAAATCAGGAATGAAGAAATTTTTGTTTTGGTTTTTTTTGTTTGTTTGTTTGTTTCGTTTCGTTTTTTACTTACTGTGTATGTGCAGTCCAAGGTGCTTTAACCACTCAATACTTTTCCTAAGAGGTTTTATTGGGAAAATATTTCAGTTGGAATTTAAACTTTAAGTATTATTTCAAGTAGGAACTGTCTTCCCTGAATCTCTGATTCCAAGATACTACTGTAAGAAAATAATGAAATTTTGCCCTTCAGAGTTGTAGGAATCAAGGCTGTATTTTAGAGTAAGTCAGTTAATATTTTGTATTGTTTTCATCATTGTTCACATTTAAGGAAGATACTCTACTTCTGATGCTGATTTTCCTTTCACTCTGTGTTCATGTACCGTAACTTTTTTGCGTGAGTGGTTTTTTGGTTTTGGGATTTTTTTTGTTGTTGTTGTTTGTTTATGCTTTTCTGGTGTGTTATATGACTAATTAGTATGTGTTTCCTTCTTTGGGCCTCTCAGTGGTATCTTTGTAAAATCTAATCCAGCTATCCAATATTTTCCTGAGGGAGTGCAGGCAGCCTTTCATCTGAGACTGATACTGGTAAGATTGCTCAAAGATAAGCCAGGGAAGACTTGGCAACTGCTCCTGTTTGCTCTGGCATTGATCCATATATTGCTTAGGCTTTATGCCATATTTATTCACAGTCCTTCATCTCAGTCTTGCTCAATCCTCTTGCACACCTGTCCTCACTGGAGCACTGTTGGGTCCTCAAACAATGGAAACATTCATTACTCTTTTTTTAATTGCATTTTGACTTGCAGGGGTCCTGAACTAGGAGACCAATGATGTCAAAGGTCCAAAAATCGAATTATGATATTCAAAATCAGGCCTTTCACCTACCCAATAAATAATTTTCAAAGGCTGCTTAAGGTAATTATAAAAGGCTTTTTAAAGTAGTGGAAATGTGTTTGTGCGTAAATGATACTGTTGTGACTCCTGCTTTATTTCTAAATTCTCCTACAGAATTTTTGGGAATTGCTTTTTTTACTCCCATGGGTCAGGCATTGTACTTTGTCCTGTTAATCTCTAAACATAACTGCACTTTTTCCAAGGCAGGAAAAATGGTTTAATAGCAAATCTTTTCCTTGTTCTGGCTGACTGTGCAGGGTTAAAGGTTTTTAAGTAAATCAGCAAATCATTGCACAAGTAATACAAAGTCCATTTGTTACATCATCAGAGACTTTTTAATATCTTTTTACCTTTTGAGATTTCTGTTTTTTAACATTGAATTACTGAAACAAATGTAGTAACTGCTAATATTCTAATTAATTTTGTTGTTCCTGTAGTCTCGTTTCCAAAAGCTGGTCTTATGTACTCACTGTAGTACTCACTTGAGACAAAGAACAGGCTTTCTTACCAATTAATGGAAAGATACTGTCTCCTTTCAAGAGTGATTCAAAGTCCTGGGACCAACCTCTTTCACTGACTCACCTTCTACCTGGTACAGCCAAAATCTGATCTAATCTTGTTTTAGTTGGAACAGCAACTTTTGGGTTTGACCAAATGTCTGTAGGTGATTTATTTTACTTTTGGTTTACCTTTCTGTAGTATAATCTTAGTCCTGTATAGGTGAGGAGTGTACGTGAAAGTGCACATGTCTCACCCCAACTGAAAGTACAAAAAACACCCCCAAAACCAGATGAATTTTGAAGACAGCAGAGGCCTTGAGCTGGTTTTAACCCATGTGTTTCTTGGCCTTGTGACAATGAGGATGCTCTAGAGAACAGTAATGAAAACACATTTATTCACTGCATGTGCACTTGCTACAGTCTCAGTGTTGTTTGTAGTTTATCCTAATATATTGTAGTTTAAGCACATTGCTGGAACATCATGTTAATCCAAAATACTTTTCAGTTTCAAATTCAAGTAAGCAAATGCTATACCAAGCATTACACCTTCGACATGAGGAAAACAACAACCAAAAAAACCCAAACCCATGGTCACATTCAGAGGCCTCTGACATGAAGTTAAGTGTGTGCAGCTGCACCAGTCCATGATCTGATGCAAGCCCATGCTCAGTCTGAGTCAACAAAGAGCTCTTCCCTCTCCTAACAATTCACCTGCTTGCCCTGTCCACTCTTAACATATCTGAACTATAACCCCAGGAAAAACCAGAAGAAAAATTCAGGCAGCTTCATCTCTATTGGAATTTTATCCCTCAGTCCTTACTCACTTTCTTCTGCTAGAGAGTCCCTTGTGGTCCTTGCCCCTCAGCTTGCTGGGAATGCAGCCGTGGCAGGCTGTGAATGGTACCACCAAGCCTTGTCCTTTATTTGTGCAGGTAGGCATCATGCCAGAGCTCTCCTGAGCTCTTCAGGGAGCTGGGAGAGAGAGAAAGAAAGGACACATCACAGGGCTGCTCAGGGGAGTGTTGCTGGAACAAAGGAATGAGGTTGTCTGCTCATTTCACAGAATCGCACAATAAGCTGAGCTGGGAGAGACCCACAAAGATGGAGTCCAACTCAGCCCTGCACTGCACCATCCCCAAGAGTCACCATATGCCCAAAAGTGTACAAGGAGAGCAAGACAACTCTTGCTCTTAGGATTCCAGTCTCTCCTGCATCCTCCTGCAATTTTGGGGGGTTTATTTTTACTCACTGCAAAATGTCTGCGAAGGCTGTGAGCAGAGGCTTGCACTGGTACTCAATGCCATGCTTGGCACACAGGGACTTCACCAGAGGAGCCACCTTCCAGTAGTTGTGCCGTGGCATTGTAGGGAAAAGGCTGTGAACAGGAGACAGGCAAGCTTCACAGGAAATCCTAGTCATTAGGATTCCTAGTCATTCCTTCCCAGGAATCACCTAGCTTACAAAGAGCAGGGTCTGTAGCTGTACCCAGCTCTTCTTTCCCCCTGCTGTGCTTTTAGCACAAGGTTCTTTTCCACAGTTTGTCTCCTAATTAAATGATGTTTATGGAAGAAACTACTTTCCCCTCCCTCCCTTTTTCCAGAAGTAGCCATCTCCATAGCACAGAGGAGGAGATGAGCCCATCCTTCATCCTTGCATATCTCACTCTATAGAGTAACAGCATAAAATGTCTTAAAGCAGAGCATAAATGTAGTTTAAAGCAGAGGTGGCTTGAAACTACTGTGGCAGACTAAAAACAGGTGCTTTAACCAGGACACTTCCACTGATCCTTAAAACCTACTACTTGGGATTGACTCTATTGCTGTCCTTGCATGGATCCTGCCCCATTCCATTTTCTCTTGTCATCCTGTGGATCCAGTGAAAGTTTTGAATTACATAATCTTCTTTAAGAGTTTCAAGTTTTAAAGACAAACTCATTGGTGCTCCACAACTATTATAGAATTCAGAGCAAAAAAGAATAAGGAAGGGAAAAAAAAAGAAGGAAAAATATTTTACAAAAAGGAGGAGGGGAAAGAAAATTCACTCTTGGGTTGAGTACTCACTGATGCTCAATCTGGAAGTTAAGGTGCCCTGTGAACCAGTCATTGAACA
This sequence comes from Dicaeum eximium, assembly GCA_013396995.1. Taxonomy (NCBI): domain Eukaryota; kingdom Metazoa; phylum Chordata; class Aves; order Passeriformes; family Dicaeidae; genus Dicaeum; species Dicaeum eximium. The sequence goes on from VWZP01003418.1 coordinate 387,858, forward strand.
GTGAGTGCTGCACATTGCAGGTTGCCTGGAGCTAGAGGAGGGGGGAGGAAAGCAAAGTCAGAGACAGGTCAGAGTATGTTTAGGAACCAGAGCTTGACCTGGATTTCATTTTGGATTGCCCATGAGTGTGCTATTGGTGTCCTCCTTTACCTTTTCCATGACTGAATCCATCTGTCTGTTAACCTTCACCTCCCAGCCACCAAGAGATTTCACCCTTAATGCAACAGGAGACTTGCTGATGGTTAAAATTTGTACCTGTATGGCCACAATTCTTAAGTAGGGAAAAATCTTTTACCTGAGTAGACATCCAGTCCAAATTCTTGTCATAGTCGATATCCATTGGGATATGGTTCATCTGTGAGACCCAGACAAACCAGCTGCTCTCCAGCATCCTGTGCAATGAGATGAGAGAATTCAGTGCTGGGTGAGCAGGTCAGCAAGGAGCCATTGAGATAATGACAGAGCCAGACTTTAAGACATGGGTGAACACCAGCCTTGCTAAGCCAGCACCTGGAAGGACTTCCAAACCCTGGAAGTTTCATATTTCCTTATGAAACTCATGATTATTTCATGTGTTTTGTTATAACACTGACTGGTGTTTTATCTGTAGCCAAGGCCCAAACTGATTAGAATCAGTGAAATGATCCAAGGGGAGAGCGTGCTGTCCATTCAAGTTAGTGCTGCTGGATAATACCTGGGCATCTGCAAGCCCAGGCTAAGCTCTTTTGGTTAAATGTTCTCTTTAAGCAGCAGCAGACTCAACACCCAAAGCACTGAATGTTATATGAGGTAAATATTTCTCAATTTGGTCAGCACCCAGTGAAATCTCTTTGTTGCCACAGCTGATGGGGCAACATAAAACTTGCACTGGCAATTTGTCAAAAGAATTTTTGAATTAAAACTTAGGCAAAAAATGAGGTAGTAAAGGAGAATGTGGAAGTATAAACATAGAGAAAGGCAGGCAGGTACAGATGAAAAGAATGCATAGAGAAAAGGCTGAAGAACTTTCTAAAGAGATATCACCTGAATATAAAATAATATGCCAGGAGACTCTTGGTTTCTAATAAAGATCCATAAATATAAAAGAATCTGATGTAGAAGGTCAGCATCCAGGCCAAGTCCTACCAAAACCAGAGACAAGAAAAGCAGGTCTTTATAAATGACATTTGCTTATTTCTTTTTTAAGCTTCATACTATAGGTATAAGAGAACAATTTGCTTCCAGCTTCGACAGCTTTTTTTCTGAATGGAATAATCTAGAGCAATCTAACACAAGCTAATGATACTTTCTCACAGCTTGGCTCCATGCTCAGAAGGAAGGTTGAATGTCCCCATCTGACCCCTTTTGGTCACACAAATACTCACCCCCCAGTACTTCTTTATGTAGACAACGTAGAATGTGTGGTACTGGAAGAAGGTGGGGAACAGGAGCGGAGGAAGAGCTGGAAAGAAAAATTGGTCACTAGTGACATCATGAACTGAGTGACAACATCAGCCTGGGAGGGAAAGGTCCTGGACTGCTGCTCAATGTGGAGAACATTCCAGGTTAGGATGTTGGTTTAGTGCCTTGAAACATTTCTAAGTCTGTCCATTAATCTGAGAGTTCTTACAAACCTCAGATTTCATCTTAGGCTCTTAACTGAGGAACAGCCACAAATGATTATTTTGAGAAGTGGCTTCCACAGCCCAAAGCTTATCTGGTCTTTATTCCTTGGTGCAAAGCAGGGGAACAACAGGAATGCATATGGAATCCCTTTTCTATCAGGGATTTGGGGTTGAAGAACTCAAACTCAACCTTCCAAAAGGACATCTCACTTGCACTTAGAACCTCAAGAAACCAAAGAGAAAACAAACAAACAAACAAACAAACAAAACCACCACACCCCCCCCCAAAAAAAAAAACAAAACCAAAACAAACACNNNNAAAAAAAACACCCCACAACCAAAAAAAAAAAAAAAAAAAAAAAAAAAAAAAAAAAAGAACCAACACCAAAAAAACAAAAAACAACCCAAACCCACACAGGTTTTGATACTACTGAAAGATGTGGTATGCTATCATAACCCAGAGCCTCTGCAGAGGATGTGGGAGATCTGGGATAGGATGGGTCAGGTCTCCAACTCTTCCAAAAATCTGGTTGTTATTATTTCAGTTTTTTATTGTGTTCTTTGACTCAGACACCTTTGTTTTTCTCAAGTTCTCCAGGTCCAAAGTAGAATCTCCAAGCCTCTTTAATACCTCTCAGGGAACTGCAGGAGGATAGCAATACTCACTGATGAAGAAGTATTTGTGTTGGTGGTTGTAGGGCATGTATTTTTTCTTTTTGATGCCAAGCTGTGAGAGAAAAAAAAAACAGAAAAAAAAATTAGTGGAGACCAAGCAATTTCCACAAGTAACTTGCTCTTTTCCATTTATTTTCCAGAGAGACTCTTCTTGTACACTTCTCACAACCCTCATTCCTTGTTTTATGATTCATTTTGTGAAGAAATTGATATATAAAGCTAAGTTATGTTAGTGGTCAGAAATACGTATTTTCTCTCATTTTCCCCTTATTTCTTCTCTGATTCTCTAAACTTAAATGGCAGTTCCACAATGGCATGGAGAAAAATATTGCATGGCTGTAGCTGCTGTGATGGAGTCTCAAGAGCTGATGGGATCTACAGCAAAAGGGGTTCAGCACTCTTAGGTTGTAACTTCTGGCAGTGCCCAAGAAGGACAAACTGGGAATATCCTACATGGTCCAACAAATTCTGCCCAACTGGAGTTCCAGGAACTGCCCTGGGTTTTTCAGTCCTGCTGTTCCTGTCACAGCAAACTCTCCTAGAAGACATGGACACATCAAAGCCACCCCTCTGACTGAGCCTCATACATTAATATTAAAATAATAATCCCAGGCTAACTGCAGCCATGCCTTACATTGATTGAGGTTTACAAGTTATCTAATGATCATTAATTACTGAGTTGTTGTTCTAGGTCATTAGGTTTCTCCAACTATGAATGTGCTGGTGGATTTTCCACCCTATATACAATGCCCTTACATCATGTCTAACTTAGTTACATCAACATATCAGCTGTTCAAGACATTCTTAAAGGGATTTAGTGTGAGCTGTGGAGAAATAAATCTCTTTACAGGAACTGCCATCACACCTTAGTTTTAGACTTCCCACATCCACTCACTGACCTCCACAGATAATTTCTTCCCCAAAGTGAAGAGGAAAGGGTGGATATCAATGTCAGGGTCCTTGTGGAAGCAGTTGGGTTTGGCATGGTGCTGGGAGTGCAAGAGAGTCCACCACTTGGCAGAGGCCCCCTGTTCAAGGGAAGAACAAAGCATTAAAAGCACTTTCAGAGCCAGAATTCTCTTTACTTCCTGACCCTAGTCCTTCCCCCAGTGCTGCACAGAGTCTTCAGAACACATATTTTTACAGGAAAACCCTCAGAAGTTTTCCAGGGACTCACAATCAAATGGCACATCACAAACTTGTGTAGCAAGTGGTTCCACTTGGTTTTCCTGAATACTGAGAGGTGTCCTAAATCATGCTGTAACCAGGAAGCCTGGACCTGGAGGAGGAGAAAGAAAACTTTGGGAGGGGAAAAAAAGAGGAATTGAGACCAGGATGGTGCCACATTCATTCTTTGCTTTGAAATATTGAGATTTATTTCCAGACACTGCTCCCTAGTCACCAGCAGAAAGGGACTGTGGAATCCTGACAGTCCCAAGGCTTCCCCCAGAATGTATCTTGCTGAAAGAATCCCAAACTAAGTTTAGTCTGAGCTCCCTACATGCAGAATTTTTTCTTGGTATCCAGATAGTGGCTGTGTTTTTATGACAAAGTGAAACTGTGCCAAGTGAGGAAACAAAAGACAGTAAACTGCTCACATGTGTGTGTAGGTTGGTGCAAGTCCACACCATGGAATTCATTGCTCACCTGGGAAATGGTCAGCAGCAGCAGGGAGAAAACAAAGGGCAGTAAGGATGTCCCAAAGTAGAAGAGGACAAGCCAGGCAGCTGCATCCAAGAGCAGGATGTGAGCCAGGAGCAGGAAGAAGAAGAGTTGGTTTGGCTCCAGGAGTCCCATTCTCTCAACTGTAGCGCGCAGCTCCCGGAAGTCTTTCACCAGCATTTCCTGGGGGAAGCAACAGGGTTACAATTCTCTGGTTTTAGAGAGCACCACTGCACCCTCATAACCCAAAAACCATTTTAATGGGGGGGTTGCTTTCTAGAGCAAAAGATCTGGCTAAAAGGGCAAGAGCTGGGTTTAATAAATTATGATTATAATTGCTCTGCTACAGCTTTTTTGTTGAGGAGCCAGGAGCAGCCCTCACAATGTCTGCATCCCAATCCCTAAAACAAATCCTCAGTGCTTCTTCCATCAAATCCTTGTCAGGCAGCAGAGGGCTCAGCAGGAAGTTGTGTTTGGTGGAAGTTGTACTTTGTGTGCATGAACTTCCCATGCCACCTTGTGGTAGGTCTTTGGATAAAATTATTCCTTATATTTGTCTTCACTTTTCCCTTCCCAGGATTAACAGGGGAGGGTTAAATGCACCTACAGCTGAAGGAGAATATTTATTCTCCAAGACTATTCCTTTTCCTTTCAGTTAGCTCTTCCTCAAAGCAAGGGAAAGAAGACTCTTTATTTATTTAACTCTGCTATTTAGGCAGAGTAGCTTCGATAAGAAAAATTAATCTTCAGGAATCTCATTCGTAACCACATAACATGGATTTAGACTCATATTCACACATTGTTTTTAAGTAGTAGCCAAAAAATGTGCGGAACCTGGATCCCATTGCTCCAGGAGCTATGCTGATAGAGAAGAACAAGATGTAATCTCAGAATATTTCCTTTAGTCTCCTTTAATCTGTTTTGTAAGGACAGACTTACATTTTTAGTGGGCTCAAGGCTGGGTTGGTCTGGTGTCAGCTCCCCAATCTGCAATGGCTTCAAGTACTTGCTCACCAGCATCTTGTCAACATGGAAGGCCGCAAAGGCATCCTGCAAAGGCACAGGAATAAAGGAAAAGAAAGACAGATTTTGTTAAAATTGCCTTTTGAATCACTCCATTCCTGGAAGTGTCCAAGGCCAGGTTGATCTGGTGGAAGGTATCCTTCCTTTTTTATCCTTTGTTAGAGAGCACCACAACAAAAAGCAGCACCAAGAGGACTCTGAAGTTTCCGTGTGCAATGTCACCCTTTCTGAAATGTTGGCATTAATTATACTCATTTTTTCATTCCTCAGGTTTCTTTGCTCACAGAGAGACTTCTGTGCTTCTCATCCTCTCCTGAGCTGCCACTTTTCATGGGTTTCTCCTTTTGGTTAAAATCTTCCAGTTCAATTATATAATTTCTTAATTTTTCATCATATATATCCAAAAGATTAAGCAATGGACCTAATGCAAGATGGACCTAATGCAGAGTGGCTCAATTCCCGCAGGGCTTAATGATTCAGACATGGAACCAACCTACAAGCAGTGGCTCAGATCCCAGAAACAAAATATTTGGTTCATCCATTGTCTGGGATTTTCCAGCATGCTAAAATGAAAGAAATCTGGCAGAAGTAGCTTGAGAAATAATTGATGAAATTACAGAATGCAAAGTTCAGCTAATACACAATTTGAAATTTAAACTTGATGGACTGAAAATTATTTTGGTTTCCATGAGCCTCAAATGTCCCTTATATATGGAAAAAAATTCTGCAGCTCACAGCAACTGCACAAGCAAGACCAGGAGATAAGAGGAATCCTGAAGACTTAAGAATTACCGAATGGTTTGGGTTGGAAGAGACCTTTAAAGCTCCTCTAGTCCAACCTCCCTGCAATGAGCAGGGATGTCTTCAGCTACATCAGGTTGCTCCATCCAACCTGGCCTTGAGTGTGTCCAGGGATGGGGTATCTGTGGGTGACCTGTGCCAGTGTTTCACCATCCTCATCATCAAAACCTTCTTTCTTATATCCAATCTAAATTCATGCTCTTTTAGTTTAAAGCTATTCTCCTTTCTCCTGCCCCTCCGGGCCCTTGTCTGAAGTCCCTCTCCGGTTCTCTTGGAGCCCCTTAGGTACTGGAAGGAGCTCTGAGCTCTTCCTGGAGCCTTCTCTTCCCCAGGCTGAAGACTCCCAGCCAGCAGAGATGCTCCAGTCCTCTGAGCATCTCCACGTGCTCCTCTGCTCTCGCTCCAGCTGATGCTCTTACTTAGCTGGAGCAACACTTCCGATCCCATTCCCGTGAGCTGCGTCTCATTTGCCCTTTCCCATGACATGGGGATGGCGAGGCTCGCACGGAGCGGTCTCACTTCGCTCCCCCGATCCTGTCCCATACCCCGATTCCCACTGAGGTCGATCCCAAGCTCTCTCCGCACGACTCTTCCCGGGTGCCCTCCTCCGGCTAACCCCGCCACCCTCATCCCCGCTCCGCTCACCGTGGCGTCCTGCCCGGCGTAGTGGTTGATGAGCCGGGTCCCCCCCGGGTGTCTCCGGCAGAAGTGGCTGATGTCGTACACCTTCCTGTCGATCACCAGCCAGCGCTCCTGCGGCGCCGGCCCCCGCCCGTTCCGCTGCCCGATCTCCTCCCAGGTGAAGCGCCGCATCCCCGCTGCGGGGGCTCTGTCCTTGTCCCCATCCCTGTCCCCGTCCCTGTCCCCGTCCCCATCCCTGTCCCCATCCCGCACTCCCCCGCCATCCTCCGGCGGTGCCATCCTGCCTCCTGCCCTCCTCCCTCCCGTAGCTCCAGCCCCTCATCCCGCTCCGCCGCGGCATTTAAGAGAGGGAGCCGCCCCGGCGCCGCTCCCCGCCTCCTCCACCCGCTCCAGCTCCTCAGGGGTGGGTTTGCCCCCCAAAATTGCCCCTTTTCTGCCCTGGTTCTGCATCCCCAGTGCCCAAAGTCGCGTAGTGCCCTCAGGTGGGGGGTACCTGACTGCTTAGGGGGGTCCTCAGCAAGTTCATTCCATTCCCAGGACGGGCTCAGACAGGGAAAACTTCCCTTAAAATACTCCTCTCATTAACCAGAAAAAATATCACTCTGTAGTTTTGCCTTTGATATTACAGTCCACAAACCCCTTGGATGAAATATGAATTAAGCATATTCTTATGTCCTACTAAAAAAACCCCAATAGCCGAACCACACCATCTCCAGAAAACTCAGTATAATATTTAGCACCTGATGAAACCCTGTATTTCAGTCTAGCTTTCCAACACTCACAGGGAGCTCCCACAGAGCCCATAGCAGGAATAATCCTCGAAGCTCTGCTCTGGGTGTTTCTGTTACCTGGGATAGACCTGGGATGGCACACATGGAATGTTGTACCAGGTTCTGGTGGCAGGTTGTGAAACTGCTGTTTCTTCCCCTCCCACTGCCCCCTTCGTGTTTGTGAAATAATTTATTAGACTTGGGGACTCCAGGAAATGAGCATTATTTGCAGAAAAACACTAGGTGCCACTTTTCCTTTCCCTCTAAACAGTCACAGCATCCACAAAATTTTCTTTTATCAAAACAGACCCAATCTTGAAAATTTAAAACTGTGATTGACTGAATGATTTCTTTATCCTATAGAAAACCACCTGATAGAACCCACATCAGCAACAACCCAGATAGAGGAGTCCACAATTAGGACAGGCTTTTCAAAGTACATGAATTAATTTATCTGAGATACCATCTTTTGATGATTAATTTGAACTAATTACTTTACATTTATAACATTTCTCATGCATCTACTTGCCTTTTTTTTTATTCTCAGTGCTTGTTTGCTCTCAAGTCTACTTGTGCTGATAAAGCTCACTCACACTTGATAATGATTCTGCAGTCTAGATTTCCAAAAGAAATGCTGATGCAAAAGAAGAAATCTCATCTAATTACCTCAATCAAACTGTTTACACAATATTTATGATTCTTCTCCTTTACCGGAAGGTGTGAAAATCATAAACCTGATTTCTCAGCCCAGCTCCCAGAGACAGCCAGTGCAATAAGGTGCCTTAAAAAGAAATTTAATACTTGTTATCATCAACCTGTTTCTTTGCTTGTCCCCTGTCACAGTATGCCACTTCTCCTCCTGATTCCTGGGCTTTGCCATCTGTTTAGGCTTTTCGTGCATTCAGTGCTTTTTGCAGAATGTGTTCTTATAACATTTGAGATAAACCACTTCCAGCACACCAGCACACACCTTCAGGAGTGCAGCACAACTCGTTCCTTTTAGCTTCCCCTCTTGCACTGAATACTCAATACTGAATATTCAGCAGAAAAGGAGGAAGAATCCAGCCCCTCCTTGTCTCGTGTTTGTACCTCCTTAGCTGCTTTATGGAATTATTAAGGTGGGAAAATGTCACTAGACATTTTATAAGTTTCTTGGATGCAAACTTGCTGAGTTTTTCTTCCATGGGAAAGCTCTTTTTCTCTGCAGATTTCAAATCTTTGTGTGTGTGTTTCAAGGACAAAATGCATTCCTTTGCCCTGTCTCTCGATATGGGAGATGTGGTTTTCTTTTCTCAGCCTATGATATAAAGAATTGCTATCTCTCTGACTTTGTAAACATTTTCTGGCATTCTTGCACTTTTGGGTATGGAGCTGGAAGAAGCAAGATGCTAGCTCTGTACCTGGGCAGAAATAGCCCAAATCCTTCTGAACAATGGAGTCATTTTAATAAATAATATCAGCCTTCTGATATTGGAGTCAAGAGTCTTGATTCACCCTGACGGGACTCCATTGGCAACTACTGGTGACCTCTGAGATGTGGGGCAACAGGAAAAGACCTCCAAGATCATCAAGTCCAACCTTCAAGCTCATCAGCGCAACCTTTCTCTGACCCTAAAATCCTGCACAAGGTTAAATAGCTCCCACTGGGTCAGTAAGACAAGCAGGGAAAAGCTGCCTCCCCAAAGGGTTTTTAGTGTATGGAGCGCACAAAATAACCCCCAAACACCACAATTTCTGTGCACAATTCCAGTACCTAAAGGAACTCCAAGAGAGATGGACTTTTTTACAGGGGCCTGGAGTGACAGGACAAGGGGGCTTCAAACTGACAGAGGGCAGGGCTAGATGGGATGGATATTGGGAAGAAATCCTTCTCTGGGAGGGTGGTGAGGCCCTGGCACAGGGTGCCCAGAGGAGCTGGGGCTGCCTCATCCCTGGAAGTGTTCCAGGCCAGGTTGGACAAGGCTTAAACCTGGGGATGTCAGGAGACCAGCAAGAGCTTCACTGGAGTTTTAGATTTTTTAAAAACTCGAGCACCCAAAATTGTAGCGAGGTTTTAAGACCTTACATGGATTTATGTCAAGCCCTTGGATAACTGAAGCTTTCATGACCCCAGAATAAGCCAGGTAACCTGCTCAGAGAAGGAGCTGCCTGTCACATGCAGGACACCCATGACATTTTATCACTGTGTCAGACACTGCTCTGACAGGAATGCTGATAGCAGCACCCAGTTCCATCATAGGAGCAGGTCCTTCCAACAGGACAATCCATTTGGGAACAAATCCTTCATTAATCTCCAGCACAGTCCTTACATCACCAAGCTTCCAGCTCCTCAGTTTTCTACCCACATTAAGCAGCACTGATTGGTTTTGCAACCTGTCTTTTCACAACAAAGATGTCAACTGCTAAAAAGATAAGCATCAAATTATGACTTGATAACCATTGTTCCTTCATACATCCCACGTTTTTATGCTCCTGTAATCCAGTTTTCCTTTCCTTGCAGTGTACCAAAGCTGCATGATGGTCCTTTCTGGAACTTTGTCTTAATACATACGTCATCAAGCCTGAAAAAAAATGTATTTGGGGCAAAGGTAAATGGACTTTTTGTGCAGATTAAAATCTGATTTTTTCCAAACTGAGCTGTTGCACTTCCTAATTGATTAATATATATCCTGACTGCCAAAGGAACTCCATTAGTTCCTTTTCTGCATGTCATGAACATTGCAGATTCTGGAGAGAAACGTTGGTTAGATCATTGACACCAAAGGCAAGGTCATAAATGTACAAGCAGGAACTTCCTCTCTCTTAGAGGCAGAAGAAAATAGAGCACAATGGAATACAACAGAATATTTCAGTTGAGTTGGTTGCAAGGGACTATCATTTAATCACTTAGATAATTTAGATCACTACAAATATCATGCATGACCACTTAATTGCACACCAAAAGTTAAAGCCTCTACTATTGTTCTTAAACACTGCCAGGCTTGGAGAATCACCCACTTCTTGAGGAAAAAGGAAAAAAATAAAAGGAGCATTAATTAAGCTGAGTAACTCAGAGCAAAACATAAATAAAATAAATAAATTATTAAATATAAATAAATAAACACCTTAGTAATAAAAACGTAATTCATAGAAGAATGCAAGTTGTATCCATAAGTTATTATTTGCAGCCTGTAATTCCTGCTCCTTCTTTTTCTTTTCTTATTCTTTTATGTGCTGCAACTCCTTAGAGGAATGTTCTCCATTCTTCATTCCTATCAGGATCTGAGCAAGTCCTTGGAGTTTACAGCATCGAACTGGAAGGGACATCATGGCAGGGACTTTTGAGGGTCCTGATGATCTGCTGAGGACTTTAGATGTATTCAGCCAAACTGGTGCTGTGGGTAAGACACTGTGCTTTCCACGGAAATTTGCCTTTTGTTCATGATCCTGAAGGCTGGTGCAGAAAAGGTTCAGGTGGGTAAGGATCTGACAAATTATATTTTAGTGGAGCAGCTGGCACGGCCCAGAGCTGCTGGTAACTTTATTTTTTGGGTATGATAACCCATTCTCTGGGTGTGCTCCCCAGGTTTTAAGCAGCAGAGCTGAATCCTCGCAGCTTTATGTGATGTAATGTGATCTTTCACAAGAGCAGATCTTATCTGCCGCCCCCAAAACACAGCAGCGTGTGACTCAGGGTTTACAGCACAGGCTTGCTGAAGGCAAAGTGATAGAATCTCTCTCTTGACACACCACGTTGCACCCCTGTAGAGCTGATTATGCCCTGTTCTGGTGATAACTTAGCCACGCAGGCACAGGGAGAGGCCTTTCTCTGTGATTAAAACAGGGCTCTAGGGAGCGCGGCGAGCAGGAGCGGGCAAACAGGAGCGTGGCACGGCAGTTTGCACAGGCAGGGTTGCGGGTTTCCTCCTGATAGTGGGGTTTTTAATTTGTTTGTTGCGTTTCTTTTGGTTGGTTGGTTGGTTTGGGGTTTTTTTGTTAGTAATGATTTCTACACAGTCAAAAGCCGCAGTTAGTAAAAGTGTGTGTAGCCAAACAGAACCCTCAGAAAAGGATGTGTCAGCCCAGCCCCTTCTGTGCAGAGTTTGAGGTTATCAGTGGTACCAGGGGGCATTGCAGAAGAAGCCTGCCTGCGGTGTGAACAGGGGAAGGATCTCCTTTCGCTGGTGGCCAAACTTAGGGAGGAAGTAGAAAGGCTAAGGAGTATTAGGGAAAGTGAAAGGGAAATAGATTGGTGGAGTTCTGCCCTTCCATCCTTGAGGGAGGCCCACCAGGAGTCAGAGGACTCCTATGCCTCCCACTGTCAGGCAATAGGAGAACACTGGCTGGATGAAGGTGAATGGAAATGGGTCCTACTTGGGGAGGTAATAAAAATTCCTCTTTGTTGGGGAGGATGATGCAGGAAGGCCCTGCAGAGATGGTTTATTGGTGAAAGATTTTAAGAATGTAAAACCTGCAGAAGAGATAGAGTTAAAAGCAAGATTTGAGCTATAGAATGCGAAACAAGAAGACGGTGATTAAGTTATCTGAAGGCCAGGCCCCTGATGATTGAACAATACTGCTCCTCAGACAGAGATAAGGGGTTGGGCCCTGCCAGGTGATAGGGGAAAAGGTGGGTTTGCCAGGTTTTTAGTATGGTAATATAATAGTTCTCATAGGCTGCATGTAAATTCTGTAGGTTTTGTACCCTGTACTGGTTGGTTGATGCTAACCAGAGTATTCAGCATAGAAGGGAATAAATGGGATTGTAACAGGAAGTTCAGCCTCTTAGGACCACGCTTCAGCCGGTGCTGGTCAGGTTGGCTGTCCCCACGAGCAATAAACCACGTGTCCAAAGAGCTTCCCTGTCTCCGGAAATCTCTCATCGAACCCCAGATAGATCCCAGCCTTTTCTAATACCTCCTGACCCCCATCACCTACCCAGGTGCCACTTCAGAATAGGTATGAGGCCCTGGGTGACGTACAAGGAAATTATCTGTCCAGTGAGCCTCCCAATTACACTTCATCTGTCAGACAGATCAGTGCCTCTAGCACTAAAAAGAAAAGAAGGGTAGTCATAGTGGGTGATTCCCTTCTGAAGGGAACAGAGGGCCCCATGTGTCCACTGGACCCATCCCACAGGGACATCTGCTGCCCCCCTGGGCCCTGGGTACAGGATATTACTGAGAGACTCTCTGGGCTGATTTGGCCCTCTGATTATTACCCACTGCTGGTACTCCAGGCTGGTAGTGATGAGATAGAAAAGAGGAGTGTTAGGGCAATCAAAAGGGATTTTAGGGCACCCTGTCAAGTGCTGGATAGGGCAGGAGCACAGGTAGTGTTCTGCTCAGTCCCTTTTGTGGCAGAGAAAAACGATAAAAAGAGTAGGAGAGCACACATATCAACAAGTGGCTCAAGGGTTGGTGTCATCAGCAGAATTTTGGGTTCTTTGATCATGGGGCAACTTTTACAGCACCTGGACTGCTGGAACCAGATGGGCTCCATCTCTGTTAAGGGCAGAAGGATTTTAGCTTATGAACAGGCAGAACTTATTGAGAGAGCTTTAAATTAGGTTGAATGGGGAAGGGGTTGTAGCTGGGCTGTTTGGAAGCAGGCCCAAGGGTGGTAAGCCTGAGTTAGGGGTGAAATCAGCAGCCCAGCTGAGGTGCATGTATACCAATGCACACAGCATGGGCAACAAACAAGAAGAGCTGGAGGCCATGGTACAGCAGCAAAGCTATGATGTACCATCACAGAAACATGGTGGGATGACTCACATATTTGGAGCTCTGCACTGCATGGCTACAAGCTCTTCAGAAGAGACAGGAAACAGAGAAGAGGTGGAGGAATGGCCCTTTATGTTAGTGAGGTTCTTGATGCCATGAAAATTGAAACTAATGATGATGAAGTTGAATGCCTATGGGTAAGAATTAATGGGAAGGCCAACAAGGCTGACATCCTACTGGGAGTCTGTTATGGTGCACCCAACCAGGAAGAAGAGGTGGAAAACGTATTCTGTAAGCAGCTGGAGAATGTTTCAGGATCACCAGCCCTTGTTCATGTAGGTGACCTTAACCTACCAGACACCTGCTGGGAACTTATTACAGCAGAAAAGGGGCAGACCAGGAAGTTCTTAGAGTGTGTGGAGGACAAGTTTTTGTTGCAGCTGTTGGGTGAACCCAGCAGGGGAGGGACTATGTTAGATCTGTTTTCAAATAGAGATGGGCTGGTGGGAGATGTGGTGGTTGGAGGCCGCTTGGGGCACACTGATCATGAAATTACAGAGTTCTCAATATTTGGTGAGATGAGGAGGAACACCAGTAAGACCCTTACATTGGACTTCTGGAGGGCAGACTTTGGCCTACTTAGGAGACTTATTCAGAGAGTTCCTTGGGAAGCAGCCCTTAAAAACAAAGGAGTCCAGGAAAGGTGAGTGTGCTTCAAAACAGAGATCTTGAGGGCACAGGAACAGACTGTCCCTGTGTGCTGAAAGATAAGTTGACGAAGAAACATCCAGCTTGGACGGGCAATGAGGTTTCAAAGGAGCTTAGGAATAAAAAGAGAATGTATCATCTTTGGAAGGAAGGTCAGGTCTCTCAGGAAGTATTTAAGGGGGTTTCTAGGGCATGTAGGAAAAGAATTAGGGAGGCCAAAGTTCAGTTTGAACTTAATTTGGCAACCTTTGTAAAGGATAATAAAAAATGTTTTTACAAATATATTAACAGCAAAAGGAAGGGTAAGACCAACCTTTGTTGTCTACTGGATGGGAGGGAACTTAGTAACTGCAGGTGAGGAGAAAGCAGAGGTGCCTAACGCCTTCTTTGTCTCAGTCTTTAGTGGGAAGACGGCTTGTCCCCAGGACAGCTGTCCTTCTGGGTTGGTCAACAGTGCCAGGGAACAGAATGGTCGTTCCATTATCCAAG
>VWZP01003418.1:402620-442562 GCA_013396995.1 Dicaeum eximium
TTGAGACGCTGGAGCCCGTCCAGAGGAGGCAACGAGGCTGGTGAGGGGCTGAGAACACAGACCCTGTGAGGAACGACGGAGAGAGCTGGGGTTATTTAGCCTGGAGAAAGGGAGACTCAGGGGTGACCTTATCACTTTCAGAAAGTTCCTGACAGATGCTTGTAGTCAGGTGAAGGTTGCTCTCCTTCCCGAGGCAGCAACTGACAGAACCAGAGGACACAGTCTTAAGTTGCACCAAGGGAAATATAGGTTGGATAGTAGGAAAAAGTTTTTTATGGAAAGAGTGATAAAGTACTGGAATTGTCTGCCCAGGAAAGTGGTGGAGTCACCATCCCTGGATTTGTTTAAAAAAAAGACTGGATGTGGCACTGGGTGCCAGGGTTTAGTTGAGGTGTTAGGGCTGTTTTGGACTTGATGATCTTGAAGGTCTCTTCCAACTGGTGATTCTGTGTGATTCTGTGAACTGCACCCATGGTCCCTCAACTCCTTGAAGAAATCCTGGAAACATGTGGAACCCTTCTCCTACCAACTTTCCCTCACTTTTAAGCACATAAACTCTAAGGAAAACCCTGCATTATTGCTATTTTCTTAATCCCAACTGGCTTTTCCAAGCACCAGATTACCATACTTCTACCCAAATCAAATCAGGAGTTTGCAGTTTCCAGTCCCAAGTTCAGGGCTGGTCAGGTACTAAATATGTGGCTCTGCATGTTTGAACAAGGCAGGCAAGGATGTCAACACGGAGACGCTCCCATGGGAACCCAAAACATATTTGAGTGTTGTTTGAGCCAAGCTATGCCACAAAAATAGGCAAGAGAAGAACATGAACAAAAACTACAAAGAATGTGGCTGGGGAATGTTAACATGGGATAACTTCTAGTGCTGTTAGTGGGATAAATGGGAAATAATCTGAAGAAAATGGAGGTGGCACATGCTGAAGTTGCTGCATAATACAAGGGATTATGTAACCTCTGGGGAAGCGATTTCTCTTAAGAGCCTTGTTTCTCACACCTCAGACTTCACCATGACAGCAATTACCTACAAGAGAGGCCAGAAAGGAGAAACAGAATAAAGAAGGACAGACCAGCTCTACATAACAATTACACATAAAACCAGTTGTATGATCAGTCACTCCCACAGGAGGCACTACTCTCTCATTAGAGCAAGAAATAATAAATAAAGCAACTGAAAGCTTTTTAAATCCACATGACTTTCCCTCATGTTATCCTGATTAATTTAGAGATTATTTGTCCTACCAGTTCTACCAACAGCAGAAAATCAGTGGAAGTATTTAATAACTGCACTATTTCAAACAGAGTATTTAAAACTTGGTCCTGCAAAGTGAAAACAGAGTTAAGGTTATGCCCAGTTCTATACATTATTTTGAGTGTTGTTTGAGCCAAACTATGCCACAAAAATAGGGAAGAGAAGAACCTGAACAAAAACTACAAATAATGTGGCTGGGTCCATTTGTGATGTCCAAATCTACCAGTCCCTCCCTTCCTCCCACTTCTCCTGCAAACACAGACACTTTATTTTAGAAGAAGAGTCAGAGGGAGCCAGAAATCCCTCAGAAATCCTTGGCTTTTCCAAATTATCTTATATCACAGCATTGCTAAATTGACCTCTCACTCTCCAGTGTACCTGGAATATTCTGAGCTGATTTCCATTTCACATTGCCAATCTGTGGGGGAGAGAGGGATTAATGTTGCAGAATTCCTAATTTCTTAGTCCTGTACATCAGAACCATAATGACTTCCTTTCCTAATCTCCAGAACGTGACATTGTGATGAAGAGACTGTTTGGTAAAGGCCAAAGGAACAGCCTAGCAACTCTAAATATGTTGGAATTATGAAGGAAAGGAACAAAATCAGTCTGAAATTATAAAGTCAAGAATTAAGAGATGAAAGGAATAAAACCCCTCCACAATTAGCTGGTGTAGAAGGTGAAACATGGTTCTCACCTATGGTGGAAAGTCAGCAGAGAGATTTTATAAGGGTGGTGATTATATTGCCATCACACTACTGGCAAGGATGGAGAAATGCAGAGAAAAGATGGAACTATTTTGGTTGGAAAAGACCTTTTACAGTCATGTTCTTAAAGCAAATCTGGAGAGAAACTTGTGACAGCGTCCACAGTAAATGCACATTTTCTCCTGGAAAGGACGGCAGAGAGGGGTACTCCTTATGTTTGCGCCATTGCATTCCCTCCTTTTCTTAGAGAGGAATTGTGCATTTCAAGAGCTGAGGAGATGAAGAAGAGCAAGGAGCCAGCAAGGATTTGCTGCACATTACAAGCTGTGTCCACATCCTACTCAGACTCACAGACCCCAGTGGTAGGAAGCTTTGTCTGGTTTAGTGTTTGGGGAAAACTCCAAACGCATTCCAGCTCCTGAGTAAAGATCCACCCAGCCTTCCGCCTTCCCACCTGAGGTGTGTCAGCAGGTACAGGCAGGCCCCATCAGCCATCAGGGTAAAAACACATTGCACAACCTCCAAATTACCTTCTGAGAAGCTCCTGAGAAGCCACTTCTGTAACATGTGGACACAACTTGTGTGTCTTCACTGTGACTCCTGAGAAGCACTGCCTTTGCAGTTCTTTGGCTCATACTAAATCCAGCTGGAAATCACGTTATTCTGCAAAATTTAAACACACAAATATAAATTGCAGTGACTTTTCATTTGGAGAAAAATACTGCAAATATCACCTGAAAATGTGATTGGTCCTTTCATACTTGTTACTTTCCCCCCCCACCCCTTTGCTGTTTGCAGGAAGTGTTCCAGGCCAGGCTAGAACAAGCTGTTCTACTGGAAGGTGTCCCTGTCCATGGAACTGGATGGGCTTTAAGGTCCCTTCCAAGCCAAACCATTCCAGGATTCCATGAAGAATATTATATCCTTTAAAAATCTCACCCCCTTTTATCAGCTACGTGTTTAAGGATTATGCTGTGTGGTGGCACAGGTACAGAAACTGTTTTATGCCACCTCTCTGTCTCCAAACAGGATGATGTGAGCACCAGAATATTTCAAATACAGTAAATTAATTTAATCACTTAGCTTTAGCTGTCTTAAAATGCATAATGTACATTATTTATGTGTTCTTGATCTATAATCATGTAAGGAGATGGACAGCATAAATTAGATCCAGAGATAATTATCTCTCTCAATTGACAAGAAAGCCCAGGCAGCAGCTTAGACAAGATGCTTGACTCCATAAAGATGGACAAGATGAATCTGATTTGAGGAATCTTTCAGGGTTATTGTTGACAAGGTTCTTTTTCTAAAAAGTCATTGCTGCAAGCAGCACAAGTTTTAGATTTAAAGAAAACTGGAGTACTTGAGATCTAATCAGCTCTTCTTTGTATTCCTTCTCTTTGTTATGGACAGTGACCAGGTTAGCTCTTCATCTTCTCTTTCATAAGTGAGATAATGGAGTTCTTTAAGGAACTGTGCTTTCAAATAAAAAGTCTGCAGAAGCAGTTGAAATAGAAAATCAAAGAATTAAAATATCCCTTTGCAGAATTACACTCTTAAAATTAGCTTTTACAACTTCCTCACCCGTAAGAATGAGCCTAAATGATTCTCCTTTATTCTCCCCAGGGGAGACAGACCATTAAAATCCCACTCAAGTTATTCAGTCTCAAGAGAGAACTGGTGTTTTCAACACTTAGAATTGTCTTACAAAATCCCAGACACCCCCTCACTCCGTGGGGACAATCTTGTCACTTTTACTGAAGGGAAATGAGGGGGAGCAGAGCCGAGGGATATAATTCATCCTGTCACTCAGGAGCCATTATCAAGATCAAAAGGGAGGAACTGTATTTTGTAGCTGGACCGGTTCTTTGCTCAATCTGTGCCCATCCAGCACCACCTAAGTTACCTAATTGCCTTGTTCCACCTGGAGTGGCTGGATCCACATTTCATCACACCCCAGCCTTTCTTTTGGAGTCTTCCTCCCCCTGCATCCCTGTGAGGGGCAATGAAGCAGAAATGGAAAGTTAATGCTACCTAAACCTCACAATTCTTCCTTGTCAAACAGAATTTATCTAAAACAATTTATAAACTGTCTAATTTGTCTATATTTTGGCTTGCAGTTGCATTTGGAAACATAAATTTGCATAGGTGACATAAGCACAGGACACACTAACTTCACATTCCTGGGTGCACAAGTGCAGCTCACTCTGGAAACCACAGGGATTTATTAACTTCAATTCAGTGTTGTAAAATAAAGGCTACAACTCAGACAATCAAAATCTGTGCCTTTGCCTACCTGTAATAACAATACCTGTTGGAAATGTCTTGCCCATCGATTAGGACCCCTAAAAATAATTAAATATTCCCTTCATAATAGTGTCCACCATATCAAGAGCAGATAATACAAATCAATCAATCAACAGAAGGGGTGTTAAGCACAGATAAGTGAGTGTTGCATTGCAGTGCCTCCTTTAGGAGGGTTTTAAATCATAAACATCTCCAACCAGGGCAAATGCATCATTGCTCCTGCTCAGGCACAAAACCAGCAGTTCAGTTCAAAGTTTCCTTTATTCTTCTTACCTGTAATCAAAATGTCTCATTTTATGAGGCAGAATTTTAATTATCTTCTCCAAAAAAACATTTAAAGAGTTTATAAGGTTAAAATTGTTGAGGAACGCATGTGAAGGAAAAGATTGACTGGTCTCAAACATTCAGTAGAAGAAAAACATTGATAAAGTAAAACAGATATTTAAATATTTCCTTGCACAATCCCTGCAGCTCTTCCATGGATCTGCAATGGTTTATCATTATCCTTTTGCAATGTCATTAGATAAGTTATCTCAAGAATCTAATTATTTGCTGTAGATAATCAATTGCTCAAAGTCTAAAAACCTGCCATCACTAAGGCTTATTAATGCTGACAAGATTATTTAATGCTCCCTTGTTTTTTTTAGAGTATTATTTATGTTCTTCAATCAAAATAACCTGTATTATTGAAAGAAATATTAGTAAAATTACAATTTAACTATTCCTAGCTGGTTTTTACTTAAGCTTTTTCTAATTATAAGTCAGTAAACAAAGTAAATGTTCATAGGAGTTATCAGAGTATGCACCATTTAAAACTACCTAAGCAAAACAGAAGGCTAAAAGTTTTAGGAAGAGAAAGGCATCTTTAAAATATAATGAAATGTTAGAACTGAGCCAGATAAAGCAGCTTCTGAGAGAAGCAGACTCAGAAAGTAACTGGGGAAATTATAATAATGGAGAATAAAAATAATTACATAATTTATATATATAAAAAATCCTTATAATTATAATAATATGGACAATAAGAAACAGGCAAACAAGGTAGATTTAAGGTGAATTTTCATGTACAATCCTTTTCCTCTCAGTTCTACGTCCTTGAACTGAGGGATCCTAACTGAGACAAGTCCCTTAAGGGACTAGGTCTTTATTTGGATTCTTGGATTACTGTTCCATAGGTTAACTGGTTGGAATGCTTTGTTCTTCTAGTATGGTATCTTCTTTAGCTGTTGCCTGAGCCACCTGGAGGGTTATCCTTGGAAGGAAATTACATTATAAATACTTTTGCTCCAGCCCAGCATGATGGATATTAGTAGATGTTGTGCCAGTATTGCATTTGCCTTCCCTAATTGCTCCTAATCCTTGATGAGACAAACAGAGGCCTTGGGCTGTGCCTGTGGGATACTCCTGAAGTACAAATTGGATAATCTTAGCCCTGAGCAGCTAAACCCATAACCCTTGTTTATGTCCTGATTGCTCACAGATTGCAAACCTGGCGATGCCAGGCACCAAAGCAGTCCACACATTCCAAATCCTGTCCTTTGGGCATGGAACAGAACACTTGACAGCAGCTGGGATTATCCCAGGATAACATGGATATGGAAATCCAACCTTTACCACAGCAGGATCTCCCAGTGTCCTGGGACAACAGGCCCAGTAATTCATTTGCAGCTTTAGGGATTACACCAGGGACGCAATGAAATGAAATTTGTCGTTGGAAGAGGCATGACAGGGTTTTGGGAGCTGCAGAGGGAAGCAAAGGAATGAATTTAACCATGCAAGGCTGAGTCAGGCCCAGCCACTGCTGGTCTCTCATGGGATATCACATGGAGCAAGCAATGGAAACACCACATCCCCTTCTACTTTTTATAAGAAGCATTGAAAGAAAAGACTACTGATATGAGAGGCCATGCAGCCATTCCTATGCTCCTTTCCTTGGGAAAGAGGTTTTGGAGGAGAAGGAAACTCAAGGACTCTGACCTGTCATCTGAACTCCGAGTCTCTCTCCCTCAGAAAATGAGGTGCCAAAAATTGGTAGCAAACACTTCCTGCGCTAGGAAACCACCTCAAAGGTGACATTTGTCCTCCTGGACACTGGCAAAGCCCTCAGAGCATCCAAAGCTATGCCCAAAAAGCAGGTGATGAGGAGCAGGCCTGCACATCCTTTGGGAAAGCAGCGCTAAATGTGAGGGGAGAGGCTGAACCTCCTCGTCGTGGCCTCTGCTTTATGAATAAACCCTCCTGGTTCGGTGGAAAAACAAGGGAGCCAAATTTTCACACTCTGAAATTTCAGGTGGACAATGATCCTTCTTGTTCAGGAGATGGAATGTCTTCTCTGAAATACACAGGTTTGGGATGAAATTTGTGAATTTTAAGTCCTGTGTAGTCCTAGCTTCTAAATCCGCCATTGTTTCAAAATAACCTACCAAAAAAATATTAGTTTTAATCTCATATTTTCCTCTCTTTTATGAGCTACTTAAAAGTTGGAATTTTTGTCTGGAGATAATTCGGGTTCTTTTACTCCCATAGGAGAACTTTGATTGAATAGCTCCAGCTGCGAAGCTGCTATAAATTAATTGTTACAATTGCACCACCTTTTCATTATCAAATACAACTAATACAAATGTAACACAGGAGAAGGATATTATTTTTATGTTTTCATTTGTTATAATGATTTGGATAACATATCTGTGTTATTCACAGCAGCTATATTTAAGGGGCTTTTTATATTGTCATTTGTTATTGTGATTTGGATAACATTTCTGTGTTATTCACAGCAGCTGTTCCAGGGAGGAATTAATCCAAGGAAAAGGAAAAACGGGCCCATTTCCAGGTGCAATAGCGGGATTCTGCCACAGCGAGGCAAACTTGGACAATTTTTCCTCATCCTTTCCCGGTTTTCTCCTTGAGAGCCCTTCCCACTGATCAAATTCTCGAGGCTCTCTAACCTTCCTCTCCTTAGCTGTCCAAATATCAATCAATTAGAAACTCAGCTACTTCTCCATATGGAGTGAAGAAAAACACAGTGGATTTCTCCAAATCCACATTCAATCAAATTCTCCTTTGAAATCACCTGGAAAATAAAATTATAAGAAGTTTTTATTTGATTTCAAGTCATAAGGGGAACTGCTGACGCCAGAACTGAGGTAAAACACCCCCAGTAGCCCAGGATTACACTCCAAAATGAGGTGATTTCACATTTTGGGTTTAGAAAATGCAAAGTATAATCCTGATATGTATTCCATGGTCACCTGGATGTATTTACCAGTGGGGGAACACATGGCTGCAGCCAATATTCAGCTTTAATAAGCACCAGCTCACTGGAGCATTCAAGGTTTACTCCCAGTTCCAGGTGGGAATGATGCTAAAAGTGCCAAGCAGTGACCCAGAGGCCAATCTGAGCTTGGAGATGAGTTCTGGGCTTAGCAGGTCCCAGGCCCTGTTAAGAAAGAAACTTATTAAGATGTTTTCTTTGCAGAGACAAGGCGGATGATCTTGCTGTCAGCAGATTCAGACAAGAACATCAGGCACACCCTGGTTCATACAACTGAAGAGTGACAACAGACAATAAAACACTGCATGAACAAGGTACTTATGCCTCAAACTTGCTTTTAATATCTGAGGTCACATTTAATAGCTCGTTAGTCAAGAGAGAATTCCTTTTCCAGGAATCTTCTGTTCCACAGGGATTACAGTGCTGAAGAAGCAGCACCAAAGCAAATTATATTCCATAGATTTTTTTCCAAAGCCATGTTTTCATTAAGAGAAAAATGGAAGGTTTTATTTCCTGGGACACTGGGGAATGGCTTCAAACTGCCAGAGGGTGGGTTTGGATTGGATATTGGGAAGAAATTCTTCCCTGTGAGAGTGGTTGAGGCCCTGGCTACATAAAAGGGCTACAGTTGGTGCTGATCAAGGCCTGAAAGGCACCATAATACAAGGAATACAAGGATGGGGAACTGGGATCTCATGCAGCTCCCTGGAAAAGCCCACTGCTTGGATCTGTTAGCATTGTATCTGTTATCTTGGCACACTGTCAACAAATCTGCAGGACATGAGCTGGGATCTCTCCTCCTCTGCTCTGTAAGTCACTGGGTGTACTCATGGTAAGAAATAGCAGCAGATTTTATTCAGCCCAGATGCCTAAATCCAGGTATTACACTGGATACTGTCCCCCCCCTCCCCCCCCCCAGTATTTATTTCAAAACAACTTTGAAGGGGAAGAAAGAGTGCCAGAATCCAGTAACAAAACTGGAGAGAGTAGCGCAGAGGTAAATCCCTTCCCAAGGTATTATTAGAGAGAGATGGAGGTGGCAAGATAACTCACACAGGCAGTGAAACTATCCAGGGATATTCAGATTTTGGACAGAGGAGTGTAGCAAAGATGCAAATTAAGAGTTTATACTGAAAAAAAGGGGATACTGGTTAAAGATATAACACAGGGCCTTTCATCATCAACTATTTTTAAATATAAGGAGTCAAAATGGGGAACTCGGGGCTGTGCTACAGGGAATTAAAAGGATTAAAGGGACAAAAAGGAATTGAGATTTTTCATTGGAGGGCACACATTTCAGAGAGGTGCTCAAACTGTAAATTACAGCCCCAAGAATACCTTATTTGAGTCAGGGAAAAGTTTCTTCAGTACTTTTTCTACCACATTCTTAGGCACTACTGGATTTCACCTCATTCCAGAGACCACAGAATTCAGGACTGTTGGGTGGATGGTCACACTGGCAGAGTTTTCTCTCACCTCATGGCTGTTAGTGCATCTCACCTTCTTACTCAATGGATTTTTTCATTTAAGAGTTGGTAGGAGCAATAAAAAAGAGAAGTGGGTCAATGAAAGAGGATTTTAAACTACCCTGAGAGCATCTCTTTCATTTTCACACACCCAAAGCCTGCAACTTCAATCCAAGAGTTTAAAATCTTGCTCTATCACCACTTAATTGAGCAAATTTTGTGTGCTGCAATATCACACTTTTAGCTCATGTCCCACAGCTGATATTTAAATAACTTTAATGAGCATTTTGCTGGGTAGTCCCTGCCTGCTTTGCTTTGCTTTGCTTTGCTCATTGCTGTGCATGGCTGATGGGTTTCTGATTCAGCAAACTGGAGCTTCACAATGGGGTGGTGAAACACAGCATCAGAAAATCCCAGCTGGACTTTGTATCCCATCTATTTCCCTGAAAAAAAAGCCCAGGTAGAACATTCCAAAATTGATTGGCTCCTCTCTCCCTGACATAACACAAAGAATGCAGGGAATCTTAGTTTGCAGTTTTTGTTTTGTTCTGCTTTTTATGGCATAGATGTTTTAATATGTAATTTTTATGTGGGTTTTGGGTTTGGTTTGGAGTTTTTTGTTTGAATTTTTTTTGTCATGGTGTGTGTAGATCTAACATCCACTTCAACATGAAAATAAAGACAAAAATAAAAAAGACAAATCCTCTTTCAGCTTCATTAGGAGCCAAAGCCTGGTAAATCCACTGTTGCAACAAGTCAAAGAGTTTTAGGCTATTTCATCATTCCAGGGGAACAGAAGAAGGTTACATGAATATTTGGGACCTCTGGCATGAGGATGGAATTCCAAAGGTCCTAATAAATCGGCGGAAGTGGAATGAGTAATTCCTGAGAAGAGCCACCCTTTAAATCACTGTGGTCAGAGCTGCCTCTTCCCACATGAGATAAGTCCCTGTGGATTCAGTCCATGTAGGATAATAAAATAAACAATGCAATTAATCCCTATTGGAGCTGGGTTTATTCCCTTCTTCAGGCTTCCACTTTTGGGCACTGGAATAACGCTCTGATCTGATGTGGTGTCTCTTTTTTGCCCTCTCCTTGTTTGTTGTTCTGGGTATCCCACAGACCATGAATCGAAGCTGACACTGATCCAACAGGTTGTAAACAGGGAGAAAAGCCCGTGTAAGCAAACCCCAGCCCTTCACTGACTGGGATCCAACTGGTGTGCACAGTTCTGCTCCCTGAAGTGGAATTATGAGTCAGTGAAAATGAAGGTCACGCAAATCGCTGTGTGCAGCAATTCTTGCAGGGAATATGGGCTTTCTTTGCATAATTAGCTTGTTCTTGCTCAATAATCTCCTCACAAGGCTGGATTCTGGATGTTCCAGCTGGATTTTTCAGGTGTTCTATGCTATTAAAACCCCCAAAAGGCAAGAGATAGTGCTTTAAAAAAATGCCTTTGTTTTTATTTCATGAATACATTTAAACTGAATCTCTTCTAACCCATCACAGATTGGAATAACAGCTCCAGTGGGCACCTTTGTGTCAACACCTTCACTCAATAAACTGGATTAATTGGCACAAAGACATAGCATGGTTGCTGAGCATGTTTTTTTAGAATGGGAGAAAACCCCACAAAATCAATATCTCAAATATAAACATATTTATTCTTCTAAATATAACCACCCTGAAGATAAAATACTCAGATAGGGTAAATAAGACTTGAGTGATAAATATTTGTAAGGATGGAACAGTCAGTAGGGAGAATTCTAGACCATTTCCAGAACCTAAACAATCCCTAAAAGACATATTTTTCATATCTATTTTTATGTGTTTTCAGGTGTTACTTCCAAGAGTAGAACTTTTAGGGAAAATTCTTTTTTTTTTCAGACTAGATTGAGTTTGATGACCAGACATATAAGTAAAGATTATTTCACTTGTTTTTTCCTCCTCTATCACCAAGAATAAGAGGTTATAAGAAAGATTTATTTCTATTTTTCTGAGAAAATAGAAAAATACCCTTGGGAGGCCCTGAGTTTAAGTGAGGAACATCCTCACCACTCACCAGTTAGGAAGACTTGAAGCAGAATGAAAGAAGTAATATTTTGAAGCAAACCTGCCACAATCCATGGAGGAGATGAGGAATTTCCTGAGGGACAAATTGAACTGATGGACCATGGACTAAGATGAAACCTTAGGTACCACATTGCTCTTTTAAGTTTAATTACAAATTAATTAAACTTAATTAATTACATTGCTTCTCCCAGCTCTGTTTTTGAGAGAAAACAGCTATAAATATCCCCTGGAAAGCACAGTCCTGCCTTTAAGAGTGATCCAAGCATGCCCATGGGATGAGGTCCCTCAGGGGGATGGCAGCCAGGAAAACCAAGCACCCCCCACCCTTGGGTGGGTGATAATAGGAAATTGCAGGGGAGCACAGCTCAGCACTTCAAGGGCTTTGGAGTAATAGCAGAGCACACCTTCTGTGGGCAGCACCTGAGGAAAAGGCATTTTAGGTAGCAAGCTGGAATAAAGTCACCTGGCTTTTTGGAGTTCAGTGTAAATACAACCTCTATTTCTGGCTGGCTCTCTCCTTATGGACACACAAACTGCAATTTCCTTCAAGTCAGGCTACAAGTTGCCCTCCAAACAATCACTGAAGAGTTTTTAGGCAATAAGACTGAAGGAATTTTTTTTGCAGGGGTGGTTGGTAAGATGAATCAGTGCATAAGTGAATAATTTTACTCTCAGGAAAAGAGGTGCTAGACTGAGATGCTGCCACACAGATCAGGAGTTGTTCTATTCATTTCTAAATCCTCTTCATCAGATTCCACCCAAAGCATCTTATTCAATTGCATCTCTAAACCTGAGGGAAGAGCAAAAATATACAAAAGAGCTTTTGGTCTATCTGGATAAGGGAAACCACTTCCAGCAGCATCTCAGCACAAACTCCAGCAGCCAGGAGGATTCTGCAAAGCATCTCCCTAATTTTCTTGTCTCTTCCAGGTATTTCAGATAGCAAATATTGTCTTTCAGGGAATAGTGAAGTTCTCACCTGACCCCTTGGAGTTTGTAAACCATGTTAGAATTCAACTAAGGTAAACCAGCTCCACTGTTAATCACCTTTATTAAAAAGATAAAGAAATTATTATCAACACTGAGCAGCCTGTTGAGACAAATAGAGACAGAAATGTTTTAATTAAAACCAGATTGAAAAAATAATCAATAATAATGACATTCAAATAAGCAGAATTCTAATGAAACTCTACAAATGATCAGTTTAATTTATGAGACTGACACCTTTTGATTCAGCCTTGTATTGATTTCAGTGGGACACAGGATCAGCACAGCTTTCAAGTCTCACTGGTAAAAAAAAAGGAGAAATCCTTAATATTTATATTACCTTCAGCAGGACAGTAATTTAAAAATGTTTTTATGTAGTACCATGAAATCTCTGCATTCATCTTAGGACAGTATTATTCCTTAAATAATTATATAGTGTTTCTGCTTTTCCAAATAATTATGGATATCACCATTATAGCCAGCCCTAGATTTGGAAACACTTAATTGCTGTAGGGACCAGTTATCAGGGATTTCCAAACTACATTTTAAACACTTTTTAGTAACTACTTTTTTAAACAGAACCCTCTTCAAAGATATCTGTCAGTCATTATTACTACATAACCAGAACAGTGTTATTGGTACCTGCACCTTCACACAAAATTATAAACAAAAAGAAGAAATCGAGATGTTCTAAAAAAACAAAAAGGGCAAAACCAAGAAGTCCAAATTCCTTCTGTTTTTGTTTGTTGGGCTTGATCTTGTTACCCAGAAGAGGGGTGCTGGTGTCTGCAAATTGTAACACGAGTGAGCTGCTTTTAAATCTCCCACATCTTCCTCCTGTGGGTGATTTATCCACTGAAAGTTCTGGGTGTGAAGGCAGAGGAGAGGAACCATGTGGCCTTTGCTTTTATGGACAAATTATCTCTTTATTGCCACTACAGGTTCTTGCCTTTCTGGTTTTGGGTCAGTGAGGTGGGTACAGTACCACATGAGTTATGCCAGTCCCATAATGGAATATATTTGTTCTAAGTGGCATTGGGAAATGTCATTGAATCATAATTGCTTTTCAAAATCAGCAAGACAAATAAAAGCTCCTTCTAAAACAGGCCTTGACTTCAATCTAAAAATCAGGATCAAGAACTTCATTCATAATTCTCTTGTAAAACTAATTGGACTAAACCACCAAGAGGTAAACTTCTAGGTAAAATGTAATATATATATAAAAGCAAAAGTACCCTAAATACCCTTGAAATCTGGACCTGCTCCTCGGTGCTTTGTCTTCTCAGCCTGATTCAAAGCTGGTCTGCACCAGAAATCCAATCTGAGAGCACAGTCAGCACTCAGTTAAAACCCAGACATGCATTTATGCCTGCAGATACCACAGGCCATACAAACTGTGTGCACACTGGCTACTGCAGGTGTCAGCAGCCCCCAGCTGATCTGCCTGCCCATGCAATCCATGAACAGAACCTGTTACAACCCTTAATAGTCACACAGGGGACATGTCCCAGAGACTACCTTGTTCTTTGCACCTTTATTTGATCTGTTCTAGAAAATAATAAAAAAAAAAATTCCCTCTGGCCTAATGTCTCCTAACTTTGTGCACTTTTCCTGCATTTTTTCACTGATCCACTGAGCCAAGAACAAAAAGGAGACCTTAATACAGAAAGAGGCTTGTGAGGAAGATGGAGAGTTTTTATCAGGACCTGTAGGGACAGGATGAGGGACAACAGTTTTGAACTGACAGAGGGTAGGTGTAGACTGGATATTAGGAAGAAGTCCTGTATTGTGAGACACTGGAAGAGGTTCCCCAGGGAAGCTGTGGATGTCACATCCCTGGAACTGTTCAAGGCCAGGCTGGAGCAACCTGGTCTGGTGGAAGGTGTCCCTGCCCATGGCAGGGGCTGGAGATGCAAGATGATCTTTAAGGTCCCTTCCAACCCAAACCATTCCAGGATTCTATGACTCGGAGAAGAATTTAATTTCAAACCTCTTCCATAAGTAAGGAGCTGGCACTTCCAATAAAGTTAAACTGATGAAGCTGATTCAAGAGCTACTTCTCCCCAAGTTTAAAAGCCCATCTCTGAATTCTGAGGTTGAGAGCGGGAAAAAAGAGGTTCATGGTTGGGAACAAGTTAAAAATGTATCTTGAAGCCACTTTCCCATTTCATTCTTACTGAAGTTAACTTTGCCCAGCTCCTGAGTTCCTATGCCTGAGGACATGCACAGGGATGGTGTATCCTGGCTCTTGGCAGCAGTTGTGTGGTGAAGGGATTCCCTTGGAGGGTTGCCAGTTTCTATCCATGCAGATATGCTTCCAGCCAGTGCTCACCAGAATCCTTCAGGGAACTGCAGGAGTAGAAGGGAAAGAAACACTTAGGAGGAGACAGAGTTCAGCTTTGTGGGAGGCCAACTGTAGTTAAAGAAATAAAAGGAAAAAAAATATTTTAAATTGCATGAACACCTCATAGCAAAATCTGACTGCTGGCAATGAGCTGAGAGGATTTAAGGAAGAGAAAAACAAGCTTTGAAATGTTAAAACTTTAGAAAAGTCTAAATAAACTCTAGGTTTGATCTCTCCATGGACATTTATTTGAAATGGCTGCCTGGGTGTCTCTTACCTGCCACCTCAGAGCAAAACCATCTCATTAATTGATACTTACTGCAAAATATCTACAAAGGCTGTCAGCAAAGTCTTGCTTTTGTACTCAATGCCGTGCTTGTCACAGAGGCTTTTCACCAGGGGAGCCACTTTCCAGTAATTGTGCCGAGGCATTGTGGGGAACAGGCTGCAGAATGGGATGAGGAAGAGTTATTGAAGACTTGGCTTTCTCCCTGTTCAAAATATTCCTCTGCCCCAGATTATTCCCATTTTTTCCCCCAGGATGATACTCACTGGTGCTCGATTTGGAAGTTCAGGTGCCCAGTGAACCAGTCATTGAACACAGACTGGTTCACGTTGCAGGTTGCGTGGAGCTAGGAGGGAAAAGAACCAAAACCTCCAGATGATTTAGACTTTATTTCCCTGCAAGTCCAACAATTGAATCCCCAGCAATCACTGCCCACCCTTATCTACCATAAAAATCACGGCAAAGTCAGGGGTTACAGCCATCATTGCCCTGAGGAATTCAACACAGTCTAGGCTAGCCAGGCTGAGTTTTTCATCCTTGATAAAACAGGAAACTGCTGCAAACCCACTGTGTGGGATTATACTGCTGGAGGCAGAATAGATGTGAGCAAAGCTCTATCTACATATTCTTTTTTATCAGGCAATTTTGTCAGATTTATCTGTAGTAAACTTGCAGCCTGGAGGGTAAAAATAAAGGTATCCCACTGTGCTTCCCTTTAATTGGCCTAAAAAGTAGAGTGGCTGTTATATCACCAATACTTTTCTATAATAGGGAGGGGAAAGGGTTGTGAAAAATATGTCAAGGCCTTTCAGTGAAAAACCTGGATTTTAAATCTGGATTTCCTGTTTACCAACTAAAATTTTAAATTATTTGAGTATCACAGAAATGTTTATTTAAGGAATGGGAGGGCAAACCTCATTAACAATAAATCTAAGAGAATAACAACATTATCTTTGTTCTATAATTTAGACCAGCAGACCCAGTATTCCACAAGGAAGGAGTTTCTCACCTGAGTAGACACCCAGTCTTTGTTCTTGTCATAATCAATGTCCATTGGGATGTGATTCATCTGGGACACCCAAATAAACCAGGTACTCTCGAGGTACCTGGGCAGATAAACCCAGAAACTCTTGTCATATCTCAAATCCCATCCAAATTTAACATTAAAACACTTGGCTAAGTCTCTTCTTAAGTAAAAAAGCACTTTTGGACTTTAAGAACCTCTCAAATTATAGCTGCAGATGTCTCTGAGCAGCCACCAACCCCCTGAAGTTAAACTGTTTCCTCAGGACTATTTAATTCTGAGAAAATTGTAGTTTTAGTTTTCATTTCTTTCTTTTGAAGCTCAGTATTGATTACAAATATTAATTATGGGGGCTCTGGGTGTGCTCTGAGTTACCTGGACAGCCAGTAGTATATCATGAAGGCTTTAAATCCCATTAAAGGAACGTACATGAGGCAGACTCGGATGTTGAAAGCCACAATCAATATCAGTTCCTGTAAAAAAAAAAACAAAACCAAAAAACCCCAAACAAATCAGGATGAAAATCAGCTTTTGTTGATGAAATGCCTCCACTCCATCCTCTCCCTTTTACTTGAACTGCAGCTTAAAAAATGTTCTGACATGCAAATTTCTGATTTATCAGGAATACGCTCCATTCTGCATAAGGTGGGCGTGTCCCTGAAATATTCCTACTTAACCATCAATAACTGTAGACAACAGCCCTGTCATCTCACTCTGGGTGTGGGAATTTCCTGGTAACTTATTTATCTGCTAAAAGGCTAAAAAGCCTCTTCTAAACAATTTTTCTCTTGCTGTAACAAGCCTAGAATCAGCCTTTTCTATCCTTTTTCTCTCTTACCCCCCAATCACCTGACCAATAGGAGGTGAAGGTGAATACAGTGACATTTTTGGAGTTTTCCTGACAGGGAAGCAGTGCTTACCAACCACTTTTTCCTCTTGATTGCAAAGTAGAATATTGACAACTGGAAGAACGGTACGAGGGCGAGTGGGGCCAGCACTGAAGGACAGAACAAAAAGAGAGAGACATTTGTAATTTCTCTGTATCATAGAAATGATTCTTTATCCAGTGGAAGAAAAAATTGCTGTTTTCCACTCATATTAACTTCCATGAATCCACATAATCTCTTTCTCTTTTCTTCTCATTACTTCTCCATTTCTTCCCCATCTCTTCCTTCCCTCTGTTTGATACACCCCCATCTACATCTCATAACCCAAACAGAGACTTAAGGGGCAATTCCTCCTCATGGGGACCTTCATTAACGTGAAGGAAGCTTCCTGGAGCTCTCAGTTCAATGGGAATATCTTTTAAAACCCTTATTTTGTGGGGGAGGAGATGCACTCATGGTTTTAGGGGATACTCACAGAAGAAATACTTGTGCTGGTAATTGTAAGGCATGAACTTCTTCTTCTGCTTTCCAAGCTGAAAAATTAAAATATATTGAAATATTTACAAAAAGCACAATTAAGTTTATTTCTTCACCTTGTAATTTTTCACCAATTGCACAAAAAGTTTCTTAACATCACCACAAAACTTTTGTGAATGTGATCCCTCAAAAGACAAAATAATAAGGAGCTAAAGCAAACTAGTTCCAGAGCTCCAGTCTGCACTGGACCAACACTGAAGCAACAAATGAACTGGATAAACAAAACCCCTGAAGTTTGCTTTGCCTATCCATAGTGTGCCTAACTCTGATCCTGCTAAAAAGCACGAGGACATGAGAACTGATTTTCTGCATTTTCACTCCATCAAACCCACTGGAGCACAACCAACCTGGTCTGGATGCTCATGCTCCTACATGAGAGATCTTTCCCAAAATCCCTGACAAAATCCTTCAAAACTGGAGCCAGTGGTTTTCTATCAATAAGTATTTTGTAACTCCCACTGCAGGAAGCTTTCTGGGATAGCAGAGCTGGAATTTTCCATGTGCCTTGGAGAGTTTCTTCAGCAGGTAAAAGAGAGGCATTTTTTAAAGAGGCTGACGTATCTCGCAAGAAGGTTGTTTCATCACCCCGTAAGTAAAAGGAATTACAAGGAAAAGAAAAGGCAAATGAGCCCTTGCCTATCCTGATGCTGTCAGAAACCATAATGGTAGCAGGGAGGATCTATTCATAGTTTCTCTTTTTATGGAAGCCATAAAATTCAGGATTAGGGCATAATTCGCTGCGCTTGCTTTCGGTGAGCGGCAACTCCGCCAGCCCTGAAGGATTTGGGTGCCAAACAGCTCCGGCAGCCAGGAGGATCCAGAGGGAACATCTGAATCACTAACACTCTCTAATGCAAGTGGGCTGATTCACCCCTGGAGCTGCCTTTAAGGTGCTTAATCTTACTTAAGCACTTATTTTAAGCCTTTGCTTCTCAGGAGTGGGTGCCTCAGCACTGCAATAACACAAGACTCTCAGGTCTTGGAACACCTTGGGAATGATCATAAAATCCTAGAATAGTCTGTGTTGGAAGGGACCTTAAAAACCACTTTGTTTCAAGGCACAATCTGAGTTGTTATTATTATATATTAGATACATATTACACTCCAGCTTTCTGTCATTAAATCTGCTTTTCCAGACCTCCACGGAGAGGGTCTTTCCCAGGCTGAAGAGCAGAGGGTGCATGTTGAGGTCGGGGTCCTTGCGGAAGCAGTTGGGCTTGGCGTGGTGCTGGTTGTGCAGGTGGTTCCACCAGCTGGCAGGCATCCCCTGAGTGAGGAAAAGGGCAAAGCCAGGGATTCGAACTGCAGCTGTATCAAGGATCACATCTCTATTTACTGCAATTCCCTCACAGGCAACCTTGCCTGGATTTAGGGACACTCCCTAAATCTCTTTTTGAGATTGCTTAGTCCCGATCAGCCCCAGAGAACATTCCCACCACTACCTTCAGCATGTTTATCACCACAATCTGCAGGAGATGATTCCACCTGGGCTTTCTGAAGACAGAGCAGTGCCCCAGATCGTGCTGGAACCAGCCCATCTGGATCTGGGAGACAAAAAAATCACTGAGGAAAGAGAACTGCTTTATTGCAATCATTTGCCTTGTGAATCTCTGTAACTTCATAGTGTGAGTTTCATCCTCCTTCTGATGGGTCAAGAGACACTCACAGGGCTGGGAACTTCCATCCAGGCCACTGTCCACTAGAGCTGCTCAATTCCAGATATTAGTTTCATCTGGAATATAGGGAAAGCAGCAAAGCATCACTGCAATTAACTTCACTGTCACAGCACAGAATTCTATTGCTGCCACCACAAATAATTAATTTCCAAGTAACCAGCTAGGAAGTGGAATGGTTTCCAAGTCTGTGGCTTCACTGCATTCCATATTTCCACGGAAATACAAGACTGCTCTTTGAGGGGTATCTGCCTTAGCAGATATTAGGCAAATAAAACAGATTAATTAAATAAATTAGCTCATTTGCACCTGCTCCAGGGGGATCTGAACAAACTTAAGCATTCAATGCTAATGAGAAAATCTCACTTTTCTCCCTCTGCCACACTCTTCAATTTCTCCCATCTAAGTGCCACAAATCCCTATTCCCTCCTTCCCTACACCCACCCTGAAATGGATCCTTTGCTTATATGGCTGAATTTACTAATCCAGAAGAAAACTATTTAGGGCTAGTGGGGACTCATAAAGGACCCAAAAAATACCACAGCCATCTGACAGAAGAAGCAGAGAGCCAAAAGTGCAGGTGAGAATGAAATATTCCTTCTTTTTGCTGGGGTAAGTGATTAGATCAGCTCATCCCATCTTGTGGAAAAGCCAGTTCCACAAGAACCCCACCATCCTAAGGGAGCAGCCTGTCAGCAAAATGAGATCTGCTGCAGGCAATAAAAATTGTGACGTAGAACGTGCTTGTCATCTTCAGCCAGATGATGGGATCTAAGGAGGGGCAATGCCTGGGATGGAAACATTCCATTAATCACCTCCACCGGGAAGAGCCGAGGGCATCTGCAGCATTGAGCACCCATCAGCAGTTTACCTGAGCAGTGGTGAAGAACACCATGCCAGCCAGGAAAGGCACCAGAGATGTGCCAAAGTACCAGACCACGAGCCAGGATGCAGCATCCAGCACCAGGAGGTGAAGGAAAATCAGGAAGAAGAAGAAGTAATTGGGCCTCAGAAGTCCCATCTTCTCAATGGTGCAGCGCAGCTCACGAAAATCCTCCAAGAGGGATTTCTGTGGGTAAAGAAAAGAAATTTCCGTGGGCAAAGTGAATATTAATGCACTATTTACTTTGAAAATGCCATAGAGCAGAGCCAGGAACCCCAAAACAGGCACAGAAGTTGGCGGAGATGTTCTGTCAGTAGGGGCTCTGTGCCAAAACAAGCGTGAATTCAACAGACTTTGCTTTGATTCTGAGTCATCCCAGCGAGGAAGCTGAGCAGGATTTGGGGCTCTGGAGCTCATTCCTTGCTCCCAGGGGTGGATTTAGTGATGCTGGGACAGTTATATTTCCATGCCTGCCTATCACCACCTCCTACCCACCCACAGCATCAGGTGTGCTCCCTCAGAGGTGATTCCTGCTACCTCTCCTATTTTCCTTCTCCTTCCATGCTGAACCTCAAGCTATTCCCATCCCTGGAATCTAGGGCACTCACCTTTTTATTAGACTCAAAGCTGGGCTGATCTGGTGCCAGCTCCCCAATCAGCAGAGATTTCAGGTACTTTTTCACCAGGGACTTGTCGTTGTGAAATGCCACGAAGGCATCCTGAGGAGCACAAAGGGAGGGAGTGAGAGAGGGCACGTGACCAAACACCAGAGCTGAGCCTCTCATTCCCCAGGTCTGGATTACAACACAAAACCCTGCTTCCCTTGTCCATTTTTGTCTCTCCTGTCACTCTTTCCCATCGACTGAAGCTTGGCCCAAGGAAGCTGGAGGAGTTTCAAGAGCCCAGATTTCATAAAAGCCCCTGGGCGAGGCTGGTAATAAACATGAAAGGGTTTGATGAAAAACCCTTTGCAAAAGGAAACCTGTTCTTTCATCTGCTTGTTTCAGCAGAGTCTGTCCCTAGAAGGCTCCAGCCAGCAGCCCTGCCCTATGGACAGGACCCAGGAACAAGGAATGAGGTGTGTCTTTGCCATGCTTGGGATGAGGTTTTGAAATCCTGTCTGAGTAACACTTAGGCCAGACAAAATAGATGCTGAAGCCTCATATTCAGCAGCACAAACTGGATGTCTCTTACAGTTCCCTCCAAATTTCCAGTCTGGTTGATGTTTTGGGGAAGTGGGAACACCAATGACACAAAAGTGCCTGCCCAAGAACCATTTCAAATAACAGTTTCAAAGCAAATATAAACAATGGACTAAAGGATGAGATTCAAGATAAATCAAAACTCTTCTTTAGCTCATGTCCTCAGTGGATTTTCCAGAAGAAAGGTAAAGAGGCTGGCCATACCCCTTTTTCTTCCAGAAAGAGCAGATAGAACAAAATCCTCATTTTGAACAGCCTGGTTTTACTGATTTTGGCTCTGAAAATCAACAGGGATGAGCACAACCCAAACATTCTGCATAGGTCTGGTGAGGATCAAATCCCTGGAAGAGGACAGAGGACTATCTTGGAGCCTCTTGGCTGGACACAGTCTGTCTCTGAGTACTTTAGTCTAGAAAAGTCAGAACGGGGTGACTTTTTGGACATTTGAGCTTTTCTACAGACATCTAGTGACCCTTTGTCACAGTGACAAATGAACAACTCTGTCCAAACCCAAAGGACTGGGGAAATCTTTCCATTGTGATTTTGTGCCCCTCATCCTCCAGGTCTTTATACATTTTTATATCCCTCCATCTTGCCAGGAATTTTGATTTAACCCGTAAGTATCTATACTGCAGTTTGGAAACAGGAATCAGAATCCTTTCAAGCAGAAACTCCTATCCATGAGATCAGTACCACAGATTCTTACCACTGAAAGCCTCTCAGTCCTGCCTGTTCTTTCTCTTCCCTGTCTTAGGCCCTGCTAAGCATCTAACTAACTTTAAGATTAACTTTAGAGATTAACTTTAAGAACTATCACTTACAACGCAGAAAACTCACAACATTTGACATCAGTTAAATGTTCTGCAATGTCTTGTATTTCCAAAATAATCCCCACAGAGGAAGAAAATTCTCACTATGTATACACTATTATGAGCTCTAGAGTAGTCAAAAGTTGTTGGAAAAAAATCCTGGATCCCGGTTTTAGGTAAAGTCCTGCACCAGTAATTTTTTGAGATACCTTCCAGTCCTGCTTTTCTATGTGGATTTCTTAGAATATATGATCAAACAGCACTTTAAAGCAAAAAGAATTATTATGATTAGTAAGGGCATGACAGAAAATGTTGTTAGGATGCAACACAAATCAACACTGAACCTATGATTTTGGCTACTGGTTGTGGTCCTGTCTTCAAAGGGATATAGTACACCTAGACGTTTGAAAATACCTTTAAGAGCAAGAAAAATCAGATTGTAATTATTGCAACAATAAAAGCAAGAAAGATCAAAGGTCAAAAGGTCATTTTTTAAACACATCCACTGCGGCTAAAGCCCCTGGATGTCTATAAATACAATGATGTAAATTGCAGGTCCTTGCAGCAGCTGGGAGGACATAGCTTGGGGACAAATCATTCCATGCATTCTGCATTCCTTAACTCTTTCTGTAAAAGTCCAGTGGCAGAAAGTGCAGGAGGTGGCACCAGGACCTCTGGGCTGGCCTATGCTCTGAAAGTCAGTGAACTTGGGAGAAACCAAACAAGACTCAAACCTCTCCTTTTCCTTCCTCTGAGATCACCAGGTATTTTCCTGCCCCAGTTTCAAGCAGGGTGCAAGGGATGAAATGTGAAAAGTAACTGATCCTGTCCATTTTGGGCTGGGAGTTAGGAAGTGCTATCTCATTCTGCACGCTGAAACATGAGGAATTAAGACAGGCTAAGCAACTTCCTTCAAGTCAGAAAGTCTTGTTGTGACAAGAATTAAATCTCCCACATCACAAGTTTATGCCCATGTTTCCAATGCTCAGATTTCTACCTGTTCAGAAATTCAGCGTCTCCTTTCAGCATAGTCCAGGGGATCTGCTTTGCATTTATTATTCCTGCCAACAAGCACCAAATTATTTTAGATAAATCCTCCAGATCAAAGATTTTTGCAGGAATCCCTGGAAGATCTGTATTCAGATATATTTGTAGAACTTTTCCTTATGTCCTGCAGCCCGAGGCCATCATGCTGCTTTCTCAGTCGCTTTCTGCCCAAGCACAGTGATGA
The DNA here is from genome assembly GCA_013396995.1 of Dicaeum eximium. Taxonomy (NCBI): domain Eukaryota; kingdom Metazoa; phylum Chordata; class Aves; order Passeriformes; family Dicaeidae; genus Dicaeum; species Dicaeum eximium. Next base: position 425,574 of record VWZP01003418.1, read on the forward strand.
CCATCGGACAGGATTCCCCACCACGTCCTCCTACCCTGCCACTGGAACCACCTTCCTCCGCTGCTTTCCCGGCTCTTACCGTGGCATCCTGCCCGGCATAGTGGCTGATAACCCGGCTGCCCCCGGGATGTCTCTTGGAAAACCTGCTGACATCATAAACCTTCCTGTCAACCACCAGCCACTGCTCCCGGCCTTGCCCACGGCCGTTGCGGATCCTGATCTCCTCCCAGGTGAAAAGCTGGGGAAAGGCTGGAACAGATCCCGTCCCCTTCTCGCTGGGGCCAGTCTGTGGAGCCATCCGTGCTGGAATTCTCCAGTGGCAGCTCCGTGTCCAGGCTGAGGGTGGCTCATCCTGGCCTGCCCGTTATACAGCCCCACTCCAAGCCACTCCCTGCGCTTCCAAGGGCTGGTTGGCTCCTCACCCAAACACACCCATCCCAAGTTCCCTCTTTCAGACGCTTGGACACACCCGTGAGGAAAAGCCCTGCTCCTTCTTGTCCTTTCTGAGCTGCCTTTGCAAGGTCTGACTGCACCACTGAACACAAACAGGAATAAAGACAGAAATTTGGGAAGACCACCTGTTATCTGTAAATGGCCTCATCACTACCCAAAACCTTCAGATTGTCCTTGGTCTTTGAAATGTTCTTGACTCTGGCATGCTAAATTAATGTGCCTTTCTTAACTAAATAATTGATTAAAATACCACCAGATCAGAGTAAAGAAAGAACACATTAAGAAAGCATTCTTTATTTCCAGTTAATTTGGCTTCTATATTGATAATACTTTGCATACAGCTGGTTTCAGAGTTTCCTGTATGTTCTTGAGCCATTCAACCAACTAATTGTTCAAGTAATTAATTCATGAGTCTATAACATAAAAATATTTTGTAGTAATAGCAGTAGTAATAATAGTGATAAAAATAACAATAATAACAACGATAATAGCAATAACTGTTAAGACGAAGTCTGGCTGTAATTCAGAAACCTATGCTTAAAGGCAATATTGACAAAATTAACTTTACTTAAACACTACTCCTGCAGAAACCAAGTCTAAGCATCTCTGGTATGGTGAAGGTCTGCTGTGCAATAAAGAGGTAAAGAGTTTTCAGCTGTATATAAAATGCACTGATAAGGCAATGCCAAGTTTCCTATAAACTCACATCAATTTTGCAGAAAAATTTAAGCAATATAAATCAAATATTGCCCTACTTGAGATTCAGCAGTGTCTTAATCCTGGTTGGGTTTTTTAAAATCCGAAATTCCAAGCCTTGGGTGCTTTGGAGAAAGTACAAGCAGCAGGCAGATGTGGTACACTCTGGGGTGGTACAGATGGGGTATTTCCATCATAGCCCTCTGTAATGCAATTCTGAGTTAAATCCTGAGTTTTCCCTCTCACCCCAGAGGTTCTATTTATGTTTCTGAATTTTCTTAGGTCTATAACCTCAGATGTGTCCTGCAGTGATGCCCAGTCCCTGCCTGAAGCCTGACCAGCTGCAGGTCTCAACTCTCTCTCATGACAGTGAGCTTCCCAGACAATTCACACTTTGGGATTCCAAGAAAACTGGTTGTTGTGTGAGCTCCCAGTTCTGAGAAGGACTGAAAACACTCAGCTGAAGCTGCAGACTTCAGGCAGGACAGAGAGATAAAGAAAGATAAAGGTAGATAAAAAAGCCAAACTACTTTCTTGACCAAGGCACCTCAGCAGAGTGAGGCATTTTCCCTGTCTCCCAAGTACAGAGTGGGCAGTTTTCTGGCTGACACAGAACTCCAAATTATGCAATTCCAATTCTTTAAATCATGTAGCATCTTGCAAATTAATCAGACAAGCCCCAAACTGCCATTTAACAGTGCCTGACATGTGGCAATTGGTGAACCTCGTATTCATCAGAAGACAGGGATAAAAGAATGGGAGGAATAATTTCTACCCTGCTGTCACATTGTATTTTGTAACTCTTTATCTTGCTCTAAATAAAAGCTGAGAGTGTCCAGGCTAATGACATGTTCATGTTCTATGTATATGTGCAGAGTCTTACCTAAATCAACGCTCAGTACTTGAGGTGGTGGCAATAAAATATGCAACAGTTTGCGCAATTTCCTGCAGATGTGGGGTTTTGTGCACATGTGAAAATATCAAGTTACTCCATAGCTGACTGAAAGTACAAAAAACCCTTCCCATGGCCCTGGATTCAGACTTGTACATGTAGCTGCTACTTGAAAAGAAGGAGATAAAAATGTGGTGTTTGGTTTCGGTCTACAAGGAGATGCAGGATAAAGAGCCAGGAAGGTACTGGAGAGAACAAATATGGGATGTCTCTGTCTATACCCACAGTCAGTAGCTGTCACTTTTACTGTTAACACTGTGGGTGCCAGCATCCACCAAACTGGTGGAATTAAGTTTGGGAACTCTGAGATGATTGTCCGCTGTATTAAAAGTGTGTATAAATATTTATTGTCTGAATTTATTTAGTGTCAGATCCCATCCAGAGGGGCCTGTAACGCCCACTGATATTCTGTTAAATTAAAATCCCTTCCCAATGTGAAAGCAGAAGCTGCCTCTGTCTATGTTATCCAGGTCACCAAACAGATTCCAGAGGCGCATGAAAAAGCTCAGACAGTGAAAGGCACAGTCCTGCTCACCCAGAGGAACTATTGAGAAACTGAAATTAAACTGAATTTACACCACACTCAGTGTTCTGCACACACACCTGCCAAAACACGTGTCCTACGCTCCCGGGAGCTGGTACACATGCACAGAGATGCTCCCCAGCCCTGCTCCCGTGACTCAGAGGCTCCTTGCACAGGCACTTGACACGGTTTCCGAGATTTCCGGGAGGACACTACGTGACTGCTCAGCTGGCGGTTGCTACCTGAGCCCTTTTATCCTCTGCCATGTAAATGTTTGCAGCTTACACTTAATCTACTGGAGATAAATGGTCCAGAAATAAATCTGGTACTGAGATACCCCGGAACATTTGGAAGTGGCTGATGGTCTTAGAGGTTTCTCCAGCATTAGTGATCCTGTGATCTTGTTTCTAAGAAAATCTTCTTTTCTGGAGAGGATCTTTAGGTTCTGAGTAATATCGTCTTACTTTTTTACAGGGTTTTCATGGAGCTTTTCAAGTGGGAACACCTCCCAGGTGGGGCTCCTAGGCAAAACTGGGTGGAGAATCTCTATTCTATGAAGTGTAGAGTCTCACTGGAGTTGTTAGATAGAAGACAGACCGTTGTGGGTTGAACAGGTCTACAGAATTAGGTGGCAACAGTGGAGAAAGCTGGAAAAGTGTGACCTTGGACGAGCATCTACAAGTACACCTGCACTTCCCTCTGGTAGCAGAGCTGGGTCTCTCTGCCCTGTCCTGGCTGCTCTGGAGCCATCAAGCAGAATGTTTGATCAAAGCAGAGATGATCTGAAACGTCTCTGCATCAGAAGGCAGGTACCACCTTACTTATATAACATAACTTTACTTTGAAGAGTTTGTCCTCAAGGGACTCTGGCATGGAGTTCACAGGATACTGAGCCCATTGTGGAGGGTTCAGGAATGCTCTGCCCTACAGTGGCTCCAAGGAAATTACCTGCACCCATCCACAGTCAGCCACACATTCCGTTTTTCTTCCTGGATTTCATGGACTCTCTTTCAAGACTCCCTCTTCTGTGACTATGATGTGCCTCTTCCCAAACACAGCCAGAAATAATTAAAATTATTTTATCTCTAGCACAAAACTTAATGGGGAATCCATAATTCAGGAAAAGGCTACATTCAGAAATATCTTTGCAATCTTCTCAAGTGACAAAAAAACTTTTGCAGCTGGCAAAATTTTGTTTTGGAAAGGAAAAAAGAATCTAGTAATTTACTGCTTTGATAAAAACGTTAAAAGGCACCATGTCAGTCAGGAGGAGAAAAGGACCAGGTTTTCCCTTTTTTAGTATATTCTGGGTTAATGAAATACCACCCTGGGTCTCAGATGGAGCTGCTTATCAGGGATACCATGTCCCATGTAATGGAAAGAGAAACCTAAAGGTTGTAAAATCAAGGGTTTTTTTATAGACAGGGTCAAGTTTGCAATGGAGACCCTGCCTTGAGGGGTTTCATTTACTCGGATATTTAAAATTTTTATTAATTTTTATTAATTTTGTTTCATTCCTTAGTCCAGATATCAATAGTATATTAACACAGGGTTTTTCTCTGTGAAAACCATCTTCACACCCTTTGAAAAAGAGGAAAAAAACCACCTGTGAAAAGCCACACTTTCCCTCCCAGCTTTTGGTTGCATTTTATGAGTAAACAATAAAACCCCAAGATGTTAATTAGAATGAGGGCTAAAACTAAGCTCTATAATACACCCTGTGAACCTTCTCATCTAAATCTCCCCACAGAACAATAAATTGCATTAAAACACATATTATATAATTTTTTTTTGCAATTTCTTTCAAATAAACCCTTTGCACCCTTCAGCGTCATGAAAGTCAGAATCCCAGGGGCTCTTTTGGGGCTTTAAGATATAAATTGAACTGATCTAAAGTTATAAATTCTGTAATTCTCCTCTCCCAAGTGCTCTATATTGTTACAAAGAATAAGACACAACCATGATCCAAGACAAAATTGTAATATGCCTGTAACAAACCCATTTTGTTTTCTCACTGTTGCATATTTGGGGTTGGTTTTTTTCAGACCAGGCAGCATTTTTGTTGCATTTTCTGTGCCCAGTGCAGGGCACCCACTGCTTACAAACTTCTGAATGCTCTGCCTGAAACTGGGCATCCACAGAATTGAAACTCCACAAAAGGTGCCCATGCTCAAAAGTTTGTTTCAATCCGTGGTTTGTGCAACCTTAATTAGGAGCAAATTGGCCTAAAGCAATTAGGATTAAAACGCCCACGGTGGTTCCATGGCCTGCACACAGAGCACCTTCCCCCATCTGGCCTTCCTGTGGGCCTTGGGCCACCTTCCAACCTCGCCAGTAAATGTGGCACAGCCAACATTTGCCCATAGTTCCTTCCCTGGCCTTCACCATCTGCCTCTGTCCTTCCCCAGCCACATATTTTGAGGTATATTCTCTGGGCAATGTAAACATTTTGCCTCAGAGATGTCCCTCATCCTTAAACTTCTACATCCTACCCTGCCTGCAAGGGCACCACCTATAGTTTTCATATTTTGCTACTTCTTTTGCAAAATTTAATTTTTCTTTGACACTTTAGCAATTGCTAAATTGCTGAACTTGCTACAAGTAGCAACTCCTACTTTTCCACTGTTCTTTCTATTCCCAATCTGCCTCCCAGGTTGTCCCTCATCCCTCAAAAATGCTCTCAGGAGTTTGGTTCTCCCCTCTTTGCTAGGGATCTAAGTCCCATAATTTTGTACTTACTCCTTTATTTCGGTAACTTTGGAATATTTGCTGAAGACAGAAATACCTGTGGCTTTCTAGTCTCACATGTTGCTGGTCTTCCTCTTGGATGAGGGGAAAAGAGGGAACAAAACAAAGAAAATATCAAAACCTGAGCTCATTGCAGATCTCCATTCTCCTTTTATTTTACTTGGGCAACATCCAGCATTTCTTACTTCACCTTGTTTCTTTTTCCTAACCAACTGGGAGATGATCCTGGAAAGGAATTCAGGCTCACTTGTTAGAACATTGGCATCCCTTCTTGCCAGAAGAAGTTATCATTCCATCTTGGTCTGCAGCTAAATGATGGGTTAGTACTCATCTGAAAAGGTCTATTATGCAGGAGGTGACCTAATTAGGATAATACTGCCCACGGGCCTGCCCTGATCTCTTCCTGAGTCAAAACAAACATTATACAAGGAATTATCATCTATAAAATTGAGCTATTCTTGAATTTTTATATTGCCCTTAGAGGACAATCTAGCACTATTCCTGCTAATTGAGCTAATTAACCTTGGTACTAAGAATTTGCACTTACACTAGATCTTGAACTAGTATTGATCCACACTTCAGCTGCTGAATATTTCTTTACTACTGACAGATTGAAATATTCTCTAGTCTAAAACTTTTCATTTTATTTGTAAGTCACTGCCTCTTCTTTTATTTGGCTCAGGGAACATTGACAATTTTATTCTCTCACAAAAAAAATCACCAGACTGACAAGAGCCTAAATGATGAGCTGCAAAAATCAAAAGCCAGGCTGGCTCTTGGGAGCAAAGCCAAGGGAGATTACTATGGATGAATCAGACCTTTGGAAATTTTGCCTAAGGGGCACCATCATAACCAACATTTCATATAAGCTGTCATGGGTGTATTATTTCTCGTTGCCATTTCAAAATTATTCTTGGTAGAAATTTCTCCCCATTTTCTGAACAATCCAGTCCCTGCAAGAGATGCAAAACCCAGAGAAAACTCTTCCAGTGTAATCCTTTTCCTTTCCCACTCATGAGCAGTGTTACATTACTGCACTTGTCCTCTACACCTGACCTGTTAGGAAGTCTCTTTATATTCCTTATAAAAGAATCTTGGGAAGCAGCAAATCCTCCCTTTTATGAGCGGCTCAGCTGCATTCATCATCTATCCTGTGCAGATCCACAATCAGCTTGATTTCCCCTACTTTTTTAAGGTGGGGAGAATTCCATAAAGAACACCATTCCCCTCTTCAGGAATTTGGGATAATGGATGCAAACACATCCACAAGTTGGGAAATGACTGCAAGTCTGCACCATCAATAAGTCCAAATGAGTGGGTGTTGGCAAGGGGAAAACTTCAGCATTTTCCTCTTTCAGTTGCCCCTTCACCCTGAACTGTATGAACATCACCCTGACATTTTTATAATTCCAGTTGCTCCATTGCTGAAGATGTTCCTCCCTGATTTGGAAAAAGTGATTAATTCCAGGTTGGAGCCACCTCTTTGTCCAATGATATTCCACTTAACTGAATATTCTTCAAAGCCTTATGAACCTCTGACTTCCTCAGGAACAATATCCTCTTCTCCCTCCCATGGGCAGGGACACCTTCCACTATCCCAGGTTGCTCCAAGCTCAGTCCAGCCCAGCCTTGACACTTCCAAGGATCCAGGAACAGCCACAGCTTCCCTGGGCAACCTGTGCCAGGGCCTCACCACCCTCCCAAGGGAAGAATTTCTTCCCAATATCCCATCTAAGCCTCCCTTCTTTCAGTTTGCAGCCATTCCCCCTTGTCCTGTCACTCCATGCCCTTGCCAAGTCTCTCTCATGATCTGATCCTTCCCTTCTGATCCTCTGGGATGTCCTCCTCCCCTTCTGATGTCTGACTGCCACCCTGTGGCTATTCCACAATGCTCAGGTTCCATTTTTAAGGCCAAAAGGTTTCCACTAGATGGCAACATTTGGGCTGGTGTTCTTCCAAGGTCGTGTAATTCAGTGTATTTCTTGAGCCTGGAAAACTCACGGGAGAATTCTTCTGGAGCCTGGAAAACTTACAGAAAACTCAGCACCTTCATATCTGGTTATGCTGAGTCAGGTCCCCTTTCAGTCTTACCCTTCAGGATTGTGAATCTGCTCATCTGTGTTATTTTTCCTGGTTATCCAGGCATTTGGTTTATTGTATGGCAGATGTTCCCTCTTTATTGTGGCAGAAAAAACACAGGAGAAGCACATTCTGGAGAAGGAGGTTTATGACAGTTCCCTCTCTGTAGCTGTGGACAGCCATTTGTTCCACCTTTTACAGCATGAAGACTCTTGTACAGATGTGTTTTACTCTGATGACAGCAAAAATTGGTAAGATAAGGAATTTTATTAATAGACTTTCCTCCATCCACAGCTGTAGTAAGAGGGAAAGAAATGGAGCAGGAAAAAAACAAAGTAAAAAAATAATAAAGTAAATAAAAGGCCCACTTTCTTTATGGTCTTAATCAACAGGTATTTAATGATCGTATTATTATTCCCATTACAATTTTATCCTGTGCTTAACAACACTCGTGGCCTGAGAAGATGCATTTCTTCCACTCCCTCAACACCTCATCCTCATTTTGGATGTTGATTGGGAAATAATTCCTCAAAATCAATCCATCCTTCCTGGATGCTAATCCACCAGTCCCTGGTGGACCAGGGTGATGCAGCAACTTCCTTAGTTATGTGGCAGGTGCTACATCCTGGTTTGGCATCTGTAATATTGGGGCAGTAAATTAAAAGACCCCAGGAAAGGCAGTAAGGCTATTCAGTAAATCCCACAGGACTGGGGTGTGTTTGGTTGTCACATCATCCAAGAGAGGGAGACCAGCAATGTTTTGGCTGACATGTGCCCGTGGATATGCAGCTGAATGAAAAGTTAAACACTTTTAAACAGCAGTCTGACCCCCACTACCTTTCTAACTTCCTTAGATTTGTCTGCTGCTCAGGCAGGAATGTGTCACTCTCCATGGGCCAGGAGTCAGGAATTCTCTCCTTTTAACAAATCACCCAGAGGTTCAAAAAAGCCCAAAACTTCAGGCAGCCACAGAGTGATTATGATCACCCTTCACATAGAATCATTACAGAACAGTTTGGATTGGAAGGGACCTTAAAGCTCAGCTCATTCCAACCCCTGCCATGGTTTATTGTACTCCACTAAACCAGGCTGTTCCAGCCAGGTCTGGAATGCTTTTGCTTCCTTAGTCACTCTTGTAGGGATCCCAGGTATGGATGGGACAGGTTTCTCTCTCTTCTGACTCTCAGTAATGGCTTCATAACAGTCCAAAGGCTGGCACGGTGGAAACCCCTCGCAGATCCCCCACAGAATGTCACCAGTGCCCAAATAACCCAGAGGCTTCCAGAGGAGATGTGGAGGGCAGCACTACCACTGAATATGGCACATGGAAAAACTTCCACTGTCCTGTTTCCCTGCCTCAATTAGGGCTCTAACTAGATCCTATTCCTAGAGAACTGCTGCCTGAACCTCCCCACCCCACTCACATATGTACAAATTGGTCTGGGAGCTCTCTATTACAAACAGGGATTTGAAAATACTGAACCTACCCCATTCCCTAGAGCTTCCACATTTCCCTAATTCCCACATTTCTTGATTTCATGCTGTCCCAACTTTCTTACTACACTCACAATGACAGCCACCCCAAAAAGCCTATGTTAGATAAGAAGCTTTCCTCCTATACACCCAGCAAATGAAGGATTAGCAGATGGAAAGGGATCTGTTCCCAGTTCCAAAGCTGCACCCAGCTCGGTGGGACACAACCTCCTCCATCCAGCTTCTCCTCAGAACTCAGCACCAGAGAAGTGGAATGAAAGAAGCACAAGAAAAAATTAAGAGCACATATTAAAAAAAAAAAACCAAAAACCAAACCAAAACAAAAACCCCAAAACAAAACAAAAAAAAACTCAAACAAAAAAACCCCAACCCACCAACCAAAAAAAAACCCAAAAACCACCCCACAAAACAAAAACCAAAAAAACCCCCCAAGACAAACAAAAAAAATCATATTAATTACATTCATCCATGGAATTAGGCAGCACCACCCCCCCAAATCTGGCTTAGCCAGCTCTCCTCAGTGCAGGATCTTCAGGGTGACCACCACAGGAGGCAGCAAGACTGGAGACTTCCTCTGCAGGGATCCACTGCTGGTTATTTATGTAGATAAGCATCGAGCCAGAGCTCCCCTGAATCTTTCAAAGAGCTGCCAAGAGAGAAACAAAGGAATGAACCCTATGTTCCATCCAGAGCCTCGTGGAGAGAATTCCCATCTACAGACGAAGCAAGGGAGATGATGAAGCGATTTAGGTCAGAAGGGACCTGTAGAGGCTGCCCCTCCCCTTGTCACTCCCCAGCAGGGGACAAGCCCTGCCTTGGGAACACAGTAGCCAATACTCACTGCACGATGTCTGCGAAGGCTGTGAGCAGAGGCTTGCACTGGTACTCAATGCCATGCTTGGCACACAGGGACTTCACCAGAGGAGCCACCTTCCAGTAGTTGTGCCGTGGCATTGTAGGGAAAAGGCTGTGGGAAAAGGAGGTGTGATTCAATGGCATCCGCCACCACCACACGGAATCCCGGCCCCTCTGCTGTGCCTCTTTCTGGAAGTGCCCTGAGCTCCCTTGTGCCAAAGCCATGGGTGCTCTGCAATGGTCCCTCTCGTGTCCCTTCAGTGTCTGTGCTGGGAATTCTCCCCCCTGTGCCATGCAGCTTAGAAATTTTCTTTTTGGAATTCCTGTTCCCCCCCGACACAAAGAGCACAAAATTAACCCACATTATCTTTTGTTCTTATCTCAGCTGATAGAGGGACCTGGGAAGCCCTGGTGTAACTAGCACTCCTTGGAACTATTCCCAACCCCTGTTTCCACTCACTGGTGCTCGATCTGGAAGTTGAGGTGACCACTGAACCAGTCATTGAACAAGGACTGATGAACATTGCAGGTTGCCTGGAGCTGAGGGGAAAAAAGAAAGAAGTCCTGTTTTAAGAATTATTTTAGCAATGTGCCATCTCAAACACAGGTTTCTCATCCCCACAGGAATTCTGGCAGGATACAACAGCTCCAGGAGTTATTTCCAGCCAACATGAACGAGGTGGCCAGGTTGAGATACATGGACTTTACATGCCCAGAACCACCACAGATCTCCATAAATAAGGTCTCACCTGGGTAGAGAACCAGTCCACATTCTTATCATAATCAATGTGCATAGGGATGTGATTCATTTGTGTGACCCAGACAAACCAGTTGCTTTCTATAAACCTGTGCAAACACAAAAAACCATCACAGATCACACACCCATGATGTGACAAGTCAGTACAAAACAGTTATGCCCACACCAGCTGGTTGTTGCCTGACAAAATGAACACCAGGAATCCCAAACAGGTCAGACCTACACACACCTTCCACCTCCTGCAGCCTGACAGGAAACCACCCCTGTCCCACTGAAAGGATCAGGAGAGAGAAGAACAGGGAAAAATAACCAGGGGGCTGGAGAAAAGCTGACACAAAGGATTGATACAAACTGGGCAGAGAAAATGTTGGAATTGTAAGTTGGATGATACCTGACTAACAGATGGAGCCCCAAGGTCCCCTTCACACCCAGGAAGGGCAAGTAGGTGAGGTAGAATCGGATGTAGAAGGACAGCATCCAGGCCAGGTCCTGTAGTACAGGGGACAGGGAAAAACTTCATAAGAAAGAAGAATTTCTGGCTTCTGAATTTACCATCATTCCCTTTAAAACCTCCCATAACATCTTCTACTGATCAATTTTTCCTCCCCAGCCTCATCACAAAGCAACCTGACACCAGCCATTCCCTGTGCTCAGGAATCATCCTGGTTCCATGAGCCCAGCAAGAGGGCAAACACCAGACAGGACACACTCTAAAGCACCACATTTTCCTTTGGATCTAAAGAGGAACCAAGCAGTAAGAAAACCAAAACCCAGAACATCAGAGAACACCTTTTGTTACCCAGAGGATCTTTCACAGAGAAAGGCTGTGGAAGATCTCCCTTTGGCAAACACCATTCCCAAATCTATCTCCACATCCTTTGCTGCAGACACACACAACTCCCAGTAAATCTGGCACTGGAATTCATCCCTAAGCCCAGGAGAAGCCCCCCTGGCCCCCGTGCAGCTGACTCACCACCCACTGCTTCCGCTGCACGGCAAAGTAGAAGATGTACCACTGGAAGTACAGGGGCACCAGGGCTGGGGGCCCGACTGGAGGGACAAACAGAGCCATGAGTTATTCCAACAGGTGGGGATGGAATGGGAAAACAGGGCAGAGTGACTGCTGGCTATGGAACTCGAGAGGGGGAGGTTACTCACTGATGAAGAAGTACTTGTGCTGGTGGTTGTAAGGCATGAATTTCTTCTTTTGCGCACCAAGCTGTAAAATACACAAACTACTCAGGCCACGAAGACACCCGTGCACACACTCCTAAATTTCCAGATGTCCTATCCAACCAAGCCAGCATCCACCATGCCCTGGAACCTTGGCCTGGATGAGTTTTCACCCTGCCCTGGGTGCAGAAGGGGCTAGGCAGTGCCTTGCACACACGCAGTGACCTGCACAGGAAGCTCTGTCCCTACAGAGGGCACAAGCTGTCTAAAAATGCTGAAATAAAAACCCCACACAAACAGTTTGCTGACAAAGCAGAGCTTCAGAATTTAAAAAAAACCCCAAGCTATGGTACTGTTGTGATACTGTTAATGAAGGTGGCAGTGTGTGGAACTCCCACCTCCTTGCAATTAGTCTGGAAAACAGAGAAATGAGCATATAGGCATGAAACTGTGTCCACAGGAATGAGGGTGAACAGATTATCTTCCCTCTGAGGCTGCTCATATTTCAATATTTGCTGTACAAACATAACAGATCGAGCCACTGCCTTCCTTGAGGAATGTCATGATATCCCTGTAAATGTTCAAAGTAATTCCCAATAGCCCATCCCTTCATTTCAATGCAAATCAGAGCATTTAAGGTGACACTATAAATTTACATAGCTTTTTTTTTAAGGACAGGAAATACTAAAGCCACTCAATTAACTGCAGAGCTGTACCAGACACAGAGATGGACTACAAATGGGAACCACTGTGACACCCACTGCCAGGCTGAGACCACCCAAATAGCTTCTTTGATCAGGAATTGTAAAAGTTCCAGACAGCCCTGCCTTGTCATCTGCTGCTTCTATCCCCAGATCACTACAATTAGTCACACTGATCTTGATAAAAGAGAACAACTTGTAATTCTCATCTTCATAAAACTGAAAGTCTCTCATCAAGGGAAATAGGAACTTGTAATCATGGCAAATATTTCATTCGTGTCTTCCAATACTGCAAAAACAACTCTGAGTGAAGTTTTAAGAATATAAAGATCTCAGAATTGCTGGAATATTACTGAGGAATATTAGGGACTAGTGGAAGGCAAAGTAGCACTATATAAAATCAAACAAATTAGTGTCCAGTCTCCAAGTTCTCTGCAGCTTGCCAAATTTGAATCCTACTGTTGTCACCTCCCAGCTTCCCTCAGGTCTCACCTCCACAGAGAGGGTTTTCCCCAAAGCAAAAAACAAGGGGTGCATGTTGACATCGGGATCCTTCCGGAAGCAGTTGGGTTTGGCGTGGTGCTGGAAGTGGAGGTGATTCCACCAACTGGCTGGGGCTCCCTGTGGGAATGGGTGGGAAGAAAGTGCCCTAAAGAAGGTGGATTTTGTGCCCTTAGTTCTCTCCTTATCCTGGGATTGGTTCTGGCTGCAGAGCAGGGCTCTGGCAGCCCCTCCCCACACCCCGTGCTCACCTTGAGATGGCCGATGACGAACTTGTGCACCCAGTGGTTCCACCTGGACTTGCTGAAGACTGACAGGTGTCCAAAATCATGCTGGAGCCAGCCAGCCTGGGCCTAGAATTAAGAAAACAACAGTGCTTCTGGGGAAAAAGAACTGTCAGGAGGGTCTGTGTCTGAAAAGAGCTTTCTTCTCCTACTCCCACGCTCCTCACAACGTATCCCTGGATAGCAAAAGTGCTTCCACTGCCAGGGCCCAATCCCAGCTCTCCTTTTCCACTACACACCAGTGCACTCCAGACTCTGCCTAATGACTTTTAGTCCTGGACAGTTGTTTCTATGAGAAAGGGAAAAAAAGTAATGGGAAAAAACCAGCCACGGAGCTGAGAACCAGCATTTTGTCCCTCACAAAACTGCTCTGAAATCAGCAACAAAGTCTTCTTTAAGGAGCAGCTTGCTGCTGCCTCCTCCAAGTACTTGTAATTCCAAGGGAATCAGCTGGCCACGGGAGGAATAGCTGGGGCTTTGAGAGCTGCTCTGCCCTCTCCTCTAACTCCCTGCAAGTTCCCATGGGAACACAGTGGCTTGGCCCCTGCACACTGCCTTGGAGTTCTGGCACCGTGGAGCTCAGGAGCGGGGCATGGCTTTCATCATGTGGGGAAGGCTGGAATAAGGAAGGCTTTGATGGAATATGGGGAGGGAAAAGCCAGGCAAAGCCTGCTCTACCACAGCAGCACATGTACTTTTGCCCTTTTGGTGGAATCCAGAGAGAAGCAGGATTTGGGGAAGTCCATGATGATAAGATTTGTCCCCTACGTATGGCAACAAGCACCTAAGTCCCAAATTTGGCTTTTTGGGGCTTATTTTGTGTAGTTGCTCACCTGGACAGTGCCCAGAAGCACAGCAGAGAAAAGGAAAGGCACCAGGGATGCTCCAAAATACCAGATGATGAGCCAGGCTGCAACATCCAGCACTAAGATGTGGCAGAGATAGAGCATGAAAAATGTGTGGTTGGGCTGGAGAAGCCCCATCTTCTCCACGGTCGCACGGAGCTCACGGAAATCTTCCACCAGCTTTTTCTGTGAGGAGACCCAAAAGCACCCACTGGTCGGAAAATGCCTCAGGAACATGAACAGGAGCACAGTTTTCCCTCTCAGGGATGAAAAGGGGGAAAGCTGAGGGTCACCTGGAGACAAATATTTGCTAAAACTACAGATAATGTGAAATGAAGCTTCAGGCAATAGTGATTCCAGGAGATTGTATGATCTTAGGTACAGGAAGTTCTGCCTGCCAGTCAGAAAAGTTAGACAGTACAATTTACACCCCCAAACCAAGTTTTTAGGACACTCACGTTCTTGCTGGGCTCAAAGCTGGGCTGATCTGGTGCCAGTTCCCCAATCAGAAGAGGGTTCATGTACTTCCTGACCAGTGCCTTGTCAAGATGAAAAGCAATGAAAGGATCCTGAAATGCAGAGAGAGGAACAGGATGAAGAAAAACCATCATTCAGGTGGCAGCAAAATAAATCTATTCCATGATATGCTGGACCATTCAAAAGATTCCTGTTGGGGAAACCAGTTACTTTTATTATTTATACGTGGGGTCAATCTCCATGGCAACCAGGCGAAAAAACCCACCAGTGGCTCTTATTACTACTGTCCCTATATTTAAATTACAAATCCTGTAGGCACACATGGCACTTTGGCATCTAGCTCCTGATCTCCCATTTACCTCCTTTCTGACATTTTTCTCTTGATGCCCAAATTAGCATATTTTTACAATCTCCCTCAGCCTGAGGATGTGGGGGTTTTAATTTTCTGGGACAATATTTGCTTGCTGGACATCACTTTGTAAGATTCCTGCACCATGCATTGTTTATCACTATAATTATTAGGTCATCATTGTGTGGTTTTAAAAGAAAATGTGCTTTTAAAAGACCTCTAGTCAGGAAAGGGTTTAAAAAAACAGGCTGGTGTTGCCAGCTCTAGGTCAGCTGTTCCATCCTCCCTGCTCAGGGTCACTGTATAAAGGAGGGAAAAAGAGAGGGGAACCAACATTTGCATTTTCTATTGGGAAAGGGGGAAAAAATGGGGAGGAGTATGTGGGCAGAGCAGGGAAGGATGGTACCACACATTTAGACCAATCCTTTCCACGGAGGCTGTAAAACCTGGAGTGCAGTCTCAGCTGGGGCTTAGGGGACGGCTGACGGCTTCTAGAAATCAGAACAGCCAACCAGAGGAGTTCTTCCTTTACTTCCCATTTTTTCCTGGTTTTGTGGAGTCTCGTTCTTTTGACCCCCAGGGACAAAACCACTGGAAAATAAAACTTGGCAGGGGTTTCTGAGCAGTCAGCAGTTCAACTGCACCCGGCAGTGGCACTGATATCATCACCTAAAGAATGCACTGGCTGCAATCCCACCATGAGCCCTGCTCACTCCACGGGCTGGCCCTTTTCTGCTCACACAGACACAGAATGTTCGGGTGAGAAAGGCCCTTCAAAGCTCATCCCATTCCCCCCTGCCCCGGACACCTTGCAGGTTGCTCCAAGCTCCACCCAGCCAGGCCTGGAACACTTCCAGGGATGGGGCTCCACCTTCTCTCTGGGCAAGCCGTGCCAGTGATAGGGCTTTGAAAATGAACTTGTGCACCCTGCCCGCGCGAAATGTTGCAAATTCACTTGTTATTTTTGGCTCTAAATGATACTCCTACAGTGGGATCTTCACGTGGAGATCCTGACTGAAATACAGTCCAACAACACCATCCTAGAGGAGACTCCCACCCCAGATCCACCCTTGGGTCCAAACACACGCATTTGGAGAAATTCATGGAAAAGGCACAAGCAGACAAAGGAAGGAAACACCACTGGCAAAGCCACCCCACACCCAACCCCAGCAGCCTTTACTCCAGTCTGCAGCAGCCGCTGGCATTCAGACACGAATGAGTCATTCCCTTGTCGTGACTGAAATACGACTTTCGGTGACATTCCGCTCTATTGCCATCTCTTGGGTTCGGGAAGTTCGAGGAGGGCGAAGGCAGCCGTGCTGCAAACAGCTCTTGTCACCGCGTGCCACACGGGCGGCGGCATCCCATGCTCTTATGTGTGCAAAAATTACTGAGAGGATTTTTTCCCCCCCCGGCTGCGATTTTAAAGTCATTCCTTCAGCAACGCTTCCTTGTAACGATAATCCCAAACAATCCCAAACAATCCCCGGAGGAGCGTGCGCGCTGTGAGTTCCCTTGCACACAGCTCCCGGCGTACGAGCCTGTGAACAGCCGAGTCCCCAGACGTGCGACAGCGGCTCCCAGCCCTGCTCCCTGCCTTGCTCCCAGCCCTGCTCCCTGCCCTGCTCCCTGCCTTGCTCCCAGCCCTGCTCCCTGCCTTGCTCCCAGCCCTGCTCCCTGCCCTGCTCACTTCCCTGCTCCCTGCCCTGCTCCCAGCCCCGGGATCCCGCTCCCCGCTCATCCCCCCTCCATCCCTCCATCCCTCCCTGCCCGGGCTGCCGGGGCCGCAGCCGGCCGCTCACCGTGGCGTCCTNCCGCTCCGCTCACCGTGGCGTCCTGCCCGGCGTAGTGGGTGATGAGCCGGGTCCCCCCCGGGTGTCTCCGGCAGAAGTGGCTGATGTCGTACACCTTCCTGTCGATCACCAGCCAGCGCTCCTGCGGCGCCGGCCCCCGCCCGTTCCGCTGCCCGATCTCCTCCCAGGTGAAGCGCCGCATCCCGCCCGGGATGGCTTCCGAACCCTCCATGGCCGGGCTCGGCTCGCCCGGGCTCGGCTCAGCTCGGCCCGGCTCTGCCCGGCCCGGCTCCGCCTCCCGCGGCCCCC
>VWZP01003418.1:452507-467315 GCA_013396995.1 Dicaeum eximium
AGGAGGCGAGGGGCTCCGGCCCCGGCAGTCCCGGCCGCAGGCGATTCGAAAGATCGGGCCGGGCCAATGGGCGGGAGCGGGAGCGCGGCGTGACTGCCGGGATTGGCGCCGGGACTCGGCTGATCCCGCCGGGAGAGCCCCGGCACCCGGCGGAGCGGGCGGGGCGGGGATGCCGGGAGGGAGGAGAGCCCGGGAGAAAGGATGAGCCTGGAAGAGGGAGGGGATGCCGAGGGAGGCGGATTGCCCGGGAGAGGGGTGCGAGAGGGCGGGCGAGTGGAAGGGGCCGAGCTTCCCTCAAAACAGGGCTATGTGCGAGGATAAAGTGCATCAGTGCGGGGACAGCCAGCCTAGGGGGCACTTCCGAGCAGGCGGAGAGAAGCGAGAAACAAAGAGAAGGGAGGACATGAGCGAAGGCGAAGGGAGGGAGCAGGGGATCAGCTGAGTTCAATCCCGCCGGGAAAGCTCTTCCCCTTCGGCACATCCCCGAGAGGCGCAGGGAAAGCTCCTCCCGCCCTCCTCTCCCCCTTTGTCAAGAAGACAAAGAATCGAGTGGCCCCATGGGGAAAGGGGGTGAGCAAGGGGGGGATTCGGGGGAGCCGGCGGCGCAGATCCGCTTCTACACCTGGGAGGAGATCCAGAAGCACAACCTGAGGACGGACAAGTGGCTGGTGATAGAGCGA
Organism: Dicaeum eximium; assembly: GCA_013396995.1. NCBI lineage: Eukaryota > Metazoa > Chordata > Aves > Passeriformes > Dicaeidae > Dicaeum > Dicaeum eximium. The sequence continues at coordinate 453,188 of VWZP01003418.1, forward strand.
AAGGTTTATAATGTCACCAAGTGGGCAAACAGGCACCCGGGGGGCCAGCGAGTCATCAGCCACTACGCCGGCGAAGATGCCACGGTAAGGACCGACCCCCGCGGCCCTCCCGACTCCAGCAGCATCCTCTGACAGCTCCTTCCCTCCCTGAAGGAGCCAGCTGCCTGCTGTCCCCTGTCCCCATCTCCCCAACACCTGCTGCACACCCGGCTCAGCCCTTTGCTGCTCCCAGCTCGGTTCAAGCGGACGCAGGTGTCCCCTGGAGCCGTGGTGTCTGCGAGATGGGTTGGTAGGGATTGCTCTGCTTAAATCCCGCTGGTTTGCCTTTGTCTCCTGCTTGTGCCATGCCTCGAGCCCTGAATTCAGGAGCAGAGTGTCCCAAATCTCCCCTTTTCCAGTGTGGAGCTTGTGACATGCAGAGTCACGCAGCCAAGCACAGGGAGGGTTAAACAGAAGCCAGGCTGTGTCTCAAAGTTGCTTCTGTGAGGAGGCTTTAAAACAAGGAGCTTTTTAGCTTTTTTTTCCCCAGGAGAAAATTCTCTGGAGAATTTGGTTACAGGTTGCTACAGAAAAGACCAAAAAAAAAAAAAGCAGCAAACCATTTGCTGCTGCTCCAGCTGCTCCTTCGCTGGGTTCAGCCACCTCTCAGGTTTCAGCAACAGTCAAAGATAAGAAACCAAACAACAACAAAAAACCCCCAGCCTTTAAACAGGAACAAATTAGAAACAAATTGTTTGTTTTCTGGAGTTCCCTCAAAACCACCTTCCTCAGAAGTGCATCCAGAGAGCATGTTCTCCCTTCAGGGCGTGTTAATGAAATCCAAGCTGCCTCAGAGCTCTTCCAAAAACGTGCAGAGACCAAGCAGGAACAGGAACTGCTGGTCTCCCATGGCTCCTGACACCTTAGCAAGGAGGAGGCTCCATGTGTGACAAAATTATTTGGGAGAACCTTCTCTTTCCATCGGCCCCCGTTTCCCTGCATCCTGTGATTATTTTCCATTCTTTTCCTTGAAGCACTGAGCTGCATTTTGGCCCTTCTGTCCCTTTTCAGTAAATCCTCTGAATGAATAGGTTTCTCCCTCAGAAAGATGGACCAGGTTTTGCTTTCAACTGCTTAAACACAGAGCTGCTGAAACAGGAGGAGTTTGACTCCTGTCCCCAAGAATTTAACTCCAATATCTCCATTAGCAACCAAAAAGCATCTGCTACTGCAGTTGTCTGGAATCCTTGAAAGGGAGGCTGGGAAACACAGATTGGTGGTTCCAGGATTGCTGGTTCTCCTCCCACCTCCCCATGCTACATTGCATCCCACACTCCATGAAGGCATGGCCTTAAAAATGTTCTGAAATTGTTAAATCACCACTCCGAGCACTAAACCAGGATTGGCATCAGTTTTGCAGCTTCCCTGTGGTGAAAAACCATCTACAGCCAGAAAACTCTCTCATTCAGGGGCAGAAAAGCTTGGCCTTGACCCTGTGTGGGTTTAGGTTGGATTTTAGGAGGAAATCCTTCCCTGTGAGGGTGGGAAGGCCCTGGCACAAGTTGTCCAAAGAAGCTGTGGCTGCCCCATCCCTGGAAGTGTCCCAGGCCAGGTTGGATGGGGTTTGGAGTAACCTGGTCTATGGAAGGTGTCCTTGTCCATGGCAGGGGAGTGGAATGAGATGGTTTTTGAAGTCCCTTCCAACCCAAACCATTCCATGGGTCTCTGATTTTTTTAAACACAACATCTGAGTCTGGGTCAACCAGTTCTGGTGTCACCTCAGGCACAGAGCACAAAGGCAGAGACACTTGGCAGTGTCTCTGTCCCAGAGGTGTTCAGGAATGTAAAGGAAATTCCTTGTGCTGAGTGCTCTAAGCACACCCAATGCTCAAGTACAGCTCATATCTCAATTATACAAAGCTTTGTTTCCTCACCAAAAGGAGCTGGAATAATTCCCACATCCCAAAAAACACTTCGGCTTGTTTGGTCAGTAGGTCACAAAGTCGGGAGGCAAGTGCCAATATCCCACAGCATTTCCCAGGGATTATTTTTTCCCTTAAGCTTTTTATCTCCTGCAGTACAGAACTGAGAACAATTCCAAAATTCAGGTGCTGTCTTATATTTGGGACCTATTAATACAGGAGCTTCATGAGATATACATAACCAAAATCCAATGCTTCCATCATCTGCAGGATCTCCAGGCAGTGAGCACCCAATCAGACATCCAAAGACTTTTTTATTCCCAGCAGTTAAAATAATACTGAATCAATATTTTTATGTGTCATCCTCTCTCTCTTTCCCTTTCTTCCCCTCTTTTTTTTTTTTTTTTTAATCACCCAAAACTGCAGGGACTTGCTATAGGCACAGTCAGCTATTCACATCCCCCCTCATTCTGCTTTTCCTTCCTCTTTCACATCTTCTGCAAATTGTTCCAAGAGGGAAACAGGGAAGCAGAGCCAACATTTCAGTGACACATTTCTGGGTCCAAGTTTCTATTGATTTTGGTGGACTTTGGGCCTGAGGTTGTTGCCTGGCATTTTTGAACTCCAGACTTTGACAGAGGGCACCTCCCAGAAGGGTCAGCTGGACACAGGGAGCACTTTGCAGTCTGCCCTTTCTCCTTAGAACCAGGAGGGAAATATTAATTGGTCCCTACAATTATCAGGCAATGGGATAAAGGTGGAAAGGCTGGAGCATGGCTCCCCTGACTTCTGATTTCAGTGAGTTTTTTTTTTCCATACTCTCTTATCACTTAATAGAACCAATCTCTCCTGTTCTCCCAGGTGAATTCCAAGAGCTGACTCCAGTTCTGTGCAGTGAGGAAAGGGCAAGGACAGAGTGAGGGTTTCTGACCTGGGGCTGCTTTCTGTCCCTGCTGCTGTCCTTGGGGTTAAAATTCCAACTGTGCCATATGAAAGGATCTGGCCAGATCTCAGCATGAGCATCAGGCACCTGTGGGATACAGGTAGACAAAAATATGTGGAAAGGAGAAGGAATAGAGAAAGGGAAGAGCCAGATAAACTTGTGAATGCCAGGATCAAAATGACTCCACAAACAAGGCATTATTCTTCTGAAAAGTCACCACTTTTTCCTCAGCTGTTTTACAGCTGGGATCTCCAGGCCTGGCCAAAACACCCAGGAATATTTTTTGTGTTTGCAGTCACATCCAGCTTCAGTCACCACAGTCAGCCCCTCTCTTGACTTGCCTCCAGGAGCAGACTTTCCAAGGATATTTATATCCTAGGAGGGATTTGCACAAATTCCTCTGCCTACCTTCTAAGGGAATTAACAGGATTTAAGTATTTAGTTGCTTAGAAAGAATTTCTTGAGGTGCCTTTCACCATATGGCTGGATGCCATCCCAGGTCTCACCGTTCCCAGGACAGCAAATTCATCAGGCTTTAGTGGAATTAAGGTCCCAAAAAGTGATCACAGAACTAGAGGTCACCTGGCCCCCTCTTCCACAGGTTCCACAACTGCTGGAGGTGGGTGGGAATGACACAGTGAATAGGAAGCACATCTTACTCCTGGATCTCACGCAGTTCCTCCTGTTTCCACTTCAGGATGCATTCCAGGCCTTCCATATCAATCCCACCTTGGTGCAGAAGTTTCTCAAGCCACTTCTTATTGGGGAACTTGCACCAGGGGAGTCCAGCCAGGACCGAGACAAAAATGTGAGTATTTATTCCTCAGCGGGGCGTAGGGTGGCTATTCCCACCATTTTTTCCCTCTTGGGATGCTCTCCAGAGAGGGAGAGAAGTTCTCAAGTGACTGAACATCTCCATGTAGAGTATTTTCATCCTATCATGGATTCAAATATGTGTGGAAAAAGGGGTGATACTTTTGGCTGTAGAAACCTTTTCTTTCCCACAGAGCCACCAACAGCCAATTTCTGGCAGCCCATTCCAGGCACCCAGGCTGGACTGAGCCCATCCTGAAGGGAAATGGGAACTGGGACATGTGGAATGGGAAATGTGCACCAGCTCTGGTGACTGTGGTCCCTTCTGCTGCTCCTTTGCTGGTGACCAAGCTCCAAAACACAAGTCCCCAGATGTGTCATTTTGCTGGCCTTGCTAAGGAGCATCAGCCACTGCCCATCCTCAGGGCAGCTCTGTATTATCCCTGCTCATCCATTATTCAGGCCCTGTGCGTGGCACAACTGGCTCTGGCCAGGAAACTCAATCCTGCTCCGTTGTTTGTGGCTGGCCATGATTGTGATATGTCTGTGTCACTCACAATAGAGGGGACAACACTGGTGCCCAGTGACCCAGGAATGCCCCTCATGGATGGCTGCACAGGAGCTGGCCCATGGATTGAGTGGATGATGGGTGATAGTGGGTGCTCATTATCAGAGCTCTGGAATTAGGCACAATAGCACTGAATGCCCTCTTGCTCCAGCTTCTCCTTAGTGCTTGGGAGGCTCATTCAGACAAGAGCCATCAGGTGATGTGACACTCAACAGAGCTTGGATTACTCTCCTGACTCCAGGTCCAAAAGGTCAGGATTTGAACTCAGACCGGCCAGGATGTTTATTCATAGGAATAAAGGGCAAAAAGCTGGAATATGGAGCCAAGGTCCTTAGCATGGAGCTCATCTTTCCTCCATCCATCCCACAACTCAGTCAGGCTCACTCCCAAGCCTCACCCTGCTCTTGCCTGTCCTGTTGCAGTCCCAGCTGGTGGAGGATTTCCGGACCCTGCGGAAGACAGCGGAGGACATGAACCTGTTCCGAGCCAGCCCCTTGTTCTTCTCCTTTTACCTGGGCCACATCATTGCCATGGAAGTTTTGGCTTGGCTCATGGTTTTCTACTTCGGGACCGGCTGGATCACAACCCTCATCCTTGCCTGCATCCTTACAACTTCCCAGGTGACAAAGAGAGATCTTCCTCACACTCCCAACATGCCCTCCATCTCCATTTCTGTCCTGCTTAGCTCTGATTCCCAATAGCTTTCTAACTATTTGACTTCCCCTCATCCCAGGCCCAGGCAGGGTGGCTGCAACATGATTTTGGACACCTCTCTGTCTTCAAGAAGTCTTCCTGGAACCACATCGTCCACAAGTTTGTCATTGGACATCTGAAGGTAAAGGGAATTATGGAGCCAGGGAATTCTGGGAATGCATCACTTTGGCTGTGGCAGAGTGGGAAGGGGAGGCTCTCAACCTTCCCAGAGTGAGCAGAGGCACAAAAAAGTTGGTGACCATTGCCCATGAAGCAACCTGGGCTAGTGGAGGATGTCCCTGCCCATGGCAGGGGGTTGGGACTGGATGAGTTTTAAAGTCTCTTCCAACCCAAACCATTTCAGGATTTTCTGGGAAGACACAGTGACCTGTAACTCGCTCAGAGTGTATTTATTCTGTGTTCTTTCAACACGGATGATCCTTAGGGATCCCTCTGCAAGCAGCAGTCTCATAGCAACCAGCAACTCCACCACTCCCTGCTTGCTGCTCTTTCCAAAGCAAATCCCACTTTGGCCGCAATCTGAGTCGCACCACTTTAGCTCCTATCAATGATTGGGTAATCCCACCTTGGGAGCAGCTCTCCATGGATGAAACTCCTTGTTCTCCTTGCCCAGGGTGCCTCTGCAAACTGGTGGAACCACCGCCACTTCCAGCACCACGCCAAGCCCAACATCTTCAAGAAGGACCCGGATGTGAACATGCTGCACATTTTTGTCCTGGGAGAGACGCAGCCCGTTGAGGTAAGGAAAAGTGAGGAAAACACGGAAAACTGCTGTCCGAGAGGGCCTCGGAGCGTGGTTGCGCAAATCCAGGAGTTGGCTCCCATTGAAAGACATGAGTTACACAGGCAGGACTTCCAGGAATGCTAGAAAGGAAATGCTTAATCGAGGGATTTCGTCTGGCTGCATTGTCTGACAGGAGTTTGGAGCCAACACTTGGGCTGAGGAGCGGCACTGACTACTAATTCCCAATCCATTTCCTGTGTTGACCACAGGAGAAAGTGTCCTGGGTTAACTTGGGAAAAATAATGCAGATGGGATTGGAGAGAAAGCAAAAAGCCATTAAAGGCCACTTCATCCTGCTGGCTTGAAGTGCCAACATGAGGGGGAAATACAGTGTTCCTCAGTATTCCAGCAGGAGCATTTCAAAACTGACCTTCCTTTTCCATAGCAAATATCTTCCAGCATCAAGTGATTTTAATTCAATCCTCCCCTTCAGAGCCAAAATATTTACTGCCTGCTTATAAAAACCTACCCAAAGCACTTAAAACATGGTGTTTTTCACAATGTAACAAGGATTTCTAGTTTTAAAAACAAAACTCCAAGAAAATGGACAAGCAGCAAAAAGAACACAGGAAAATACAACTTTAAAAACGGTTTCTCAGGCAGATTTTGTATTATTGAGAAAGCAGACCAGGTTCTACTACTTTCAGGAAAACTTAAACATTTGTGATAACAGGGAAAACTGGATTTCTGCCTCCAAATATCTGATATTGGGCCAGAATCAATCTATCCCAATATTCTCACACTGGTATAAAATCCTTTTCCAAATGATGCCAAGCACACAGCCTTGCAGAGCTCAGCCCAGATGGAATAAGGTGCCTCACTTATTCGTGTTACAAGCCTTCCCTTCCAAAAAATCAGACTTTATGCCTATCACATTCATATTAGTAAAGATGGAGGTGCTGGCAGCTCTTCTCACAGACACAGGGATTGCAGAAGGTGAAGTGCATCAAAATTCCATCAAGTAAATAGAAACTATCTTTAAAAATTGAGTTTACACCTAACACAATAACAAAGTTAGGACATTTAATCACACCAAATCTCTTCTTACTCTCTGGTGGGAGGTCAGTCAAAACTTCCTGGTCAATAAACAAAGAATTATTGCAGTGTCTGCTTTTGCCTGGGGGTGTCCCAGTCCCAGGCTGATCTGTCTCTTTGTGTCCTGCAGTATGGCAAGAAGAAGCTGAAGTACCTGCCTTACAACTACCAGCACGAGTACTTCTTCCTCAGTAAGTATCCACCCTCCTCTCTTCCCTTTTCCTGGAATGCCACTCGTCCTTTCCAGCCCACACTGTGTGAGCAGAGCAACTCCTCAAATCCCAACTCACCCCACCCTTCCTCAGGATCCTGTGCAGGTCCCAAAATCAGCTCAGGGATATCCAAGCACCTGGAACCCTGCAGAGCAAGGGAATGTAAAACAGCTGAGGCTGGGAATAACCTCCATGGAAAAACTGCATGTTCCCAGTGCCATGGAAGCAGTCCCTCATGTCACACACCTTCCCACCCCTCTGATGGCCAAACCATTTCCCTTTGCCTTGCAGTCTTCCCGCCTCTGCTCATCCCTGTGTATTTCCAAATCCAAATCATCTCGACCATGATCAAGCGCAGGTTCTGGGCGGTGAGTGAAACGTTCCCTCCATCCTTACGGGGTGTGGATGGGAACTGGAGCAGAGAGGGAGGCCAGGGGGCAGGCAGGACTTACCCAGTGTTCCCAACATCACCAGCAAGGACATGTTATCCAAGATGGGCAAAGTGATGCCTGGTGTTTTCTCTGTCCCCCAGGACCTGGCCTGGGCCATCAGCTACTACCTGCGCTACTTCATCACCTACGTCCCGTTCTACGGCGTCCTGGGATCCCTGTGTCTCCTCACCTTTGTCAGGTAGGGATCAAGGGTATCCCTGCTGCTCTCCTACCCCTCCAGTGCTGTTTGAGCCTGGCCTCAGCTCTGCTGTGTCCCATTGCTTCACTTCTCTGTCAGCATCTCCGTGTTCCAGCTCCTCTGGCACTCTTCCTGCATCTTCCCTTGCCCCATGATGGTCCTGCCAGGATTCTCCTGCCTCTCCTCATTCCCTGTTCTCACACACTGCTGATTCCCACTTTGGTCATGGCTGGACCCTCCCAGAGTGCCTCAGCCCACTCTCTGCCCAGCTGACTGTGGAGGTAATTCTGTGCATGCTCCAAGTCTGAAATCAAGCTGGAAAACTTATCACAACCAGCCCATTATTCCCAGAATTTTTTATGAAACTCAAAGTGCAAGAAAAAAAAGCCAAATTGCAAAACTGGATCATCTGCTCTGGCAGAAAACAAGCCTGGAACAAGGATGATTCCAGGCAATTCCTTGTCAGCATCCATCCATGTCTCTGCTGCTCCCTGCAAACCCCAGTCTGATTACCTGATGTCCCCATGTCTGGTAGAAATTGTGATTTTTCCTGGTTTTGCAGGTTTCTGGAGAGTCACTGGTTCGTGTGGGTCACTCAGATGAATCACATTCCAATGGAAATTGATTCTGAGAAGCACAGAGACTGGCTGAGCTCCCAGGTAACTGGGAGGGGGGAAAACCACCTCGACTCACCCCAAAATGGGATTTACTCAAAAGAGTGTGAGAGTTACCACTACCCCCAGTGTTAGCACCACCCTTTACTAGGACACAGTGTCTTGTCCATGACTCCTCCCATAAAGATGTTCTTCCCAGAGCCAGCAGTGCTGGGGAAAGACATGAAATTCCAAAGTTCTGCAATTACTTTGACAATCAAAAGGTTACCTGCTCCTGGAGGCAAGTCAGGAGAGGGGATAACTGTGGTGAGTGAACCTAGATGTGACTGCAAATTCAAAAAACATTCCTGTGTGTTTTGGCCAGGCCTGTAGATCCCAGCAATAAAACAGCTGAGGAAAAAATGGTGACTCTTCATTTTGGAGCCTGCCTTTGTCCTTTAGTTCTGGAAGATGAGTGATTGAGTGCTCCCTTTCCTCTTCTAAAACCATATTCTTGATATTTTGATAGCTCTATCTCCTTGCAAATCCAAGGAAAATGTGTGATGGAGGAACCCAATAAAAATTTGGTTGAATTTTAAGAAAAAATATCTAATATTATGATAATTCATGGCAAGAATACCTAAGAAATATTCTCAGAATATCACACTTAAGGCAAACTGGGCAATAACTACAGAGGGATGGGGAAGCTTTGTGTCCATGCATTTTCCTCCTGTTTTCCACTTTGGTACTGCTGTCAACCCTCTGATCTCCAATGGGAGAGGCTGAGATTTAGGAATCTGGGCTTAGGCTGGTACATCACTCCACCACCAGTGAGAGTTTAATTACCTGAGGCCCTGAGGGAGGATTAAAGCTCCCCGTGCTGCACCCAGCAGGCCCAGCACAGGCTCTGCCCTCCCACAGCTCAGGGAAGGGGAGTTTCACCCTGATTTTGGGATGAGCCATCCCTGATCCTCACAGTTTTCTCTCTCCCTGGCAGTTGGCAGCAACCTGCAACATTGAGCAGTCCTTTTTCAACGACTGGTTCACCGGGCACCTGAACTTCCAGATCGAGCACCAGTGAGTACGGAGCCGGGATCACCAGGGCACTGCCAGCTTGTCACAGCCCAGGGCAGGGAGTTATGAGGTGGGGAAGGATTGTATGCCAAGGAAACAGAGTCCCAGACTACACAGGTGTGGCAGTTGTGGCTGGCCCATCCCTGGAAGGGCTCAAGGCCAGACTGGATGGGGTCTGGAGCAACCTGCAATAGTGGGAGGTGACCCTGCCCATGGTGGGGCAGGAACTGAATGAGCTTTGAGATCCCTTCCCACCCAAACCATTCCACAATGGTCTGCTTCTCTTACAGCCATGATACCTTCCTGTCTTGCTTCAAAGCTTTCACTCTCACAGCCTTAATTTAGGGTTTAGTTAGGAGTTGTCATTATGCATCTACCAGTCACAAAGGCTGTGGGCTCAAATCCCAAGCATCCACCTCAGAAAACTCCCCTCCCCTAAAGCACTCCAGTGTTTTATAGAGTGTGGGACTGTGTAGGATGCTGGGTACCAGATTCCAGAAAAAAATATGCAAAACAGGGCCATATGGACAGTCTGTTGCCAATGGCAACAGCAAATGTAAAAGAAATGGCTTTTAGGGTGAGGCTGGCTGGTTTGGGAGCCAGCTTAGGAAATATCCATGGAAGAGCATAGGGCAAGGTACCCCCAAAATCTTTCTTTACCTGCTTACAGAAGTGGAAAAGCAAGTCACTGGGAATTCAGTTCAGCAAGAAACAATTATTCCCAGAGGAATGGGCAGCCATCTCTGAGGCTGTTCCTTCACTCCTCATGCCCTCTCATTCCACTCATGTCCCTTCTTGCACAAATTGCCTTTCAGTGTGTCCTGAGCATGGCTTTGCTTTGAGGCAGGACAGGAAAATCAGTTTTCACCACCTCCTTGAGACAGAGGAGTGTAAAGCAGAGGTGTCTCTGTGTCTGCCTTCCTTTGTTTGTGCAGCTTGAGGAGGAAGCACCAGTGATGAACCCCTGAGGATGCAAACCCTAATGCCCATCCCTCGCTGCTTTTCTCGAGAGTTTTCTCAGCTTTGTTTGGTCTCTCTCTCCTCTCCAGCCTGTTTCCAACAATGCCACGGCACAACTTCTGGAAGGTGAAGCCTTTGGTGAAGTCATTATGTGCCAAGTATGGAGTCCAGTATGAGGAGAAGCCTCTTGGGAAAGCGTTCGTAGACATCGTTGGGTAAGGCCCTCATGATCCCACCTGCAGCTCATTTTTCCAGGGACACCTGATATTTTCTAGCACAGAGGATCCAGGACATGGCAGACCCTTCAGAATTTTTTGTTGTTGCTGTCAAAGTACCAAACACTTGACCTTTAGATGGGTACAAACCTGACTGTGGCATGTGGGGACACGATGGCTCATCGAGATTTTTGTGGGTCTGGCGTCTTCAAAGAGGCAAGAGCGGTTGTTGGTTGTAGTAAAGTTGTTTATTGCAAGAGTATATCAGTCTCCAAGGCAAAGGGTTCAAAGTGTTAAAGTCTGTGTTAAAGTAATAAAGTCCGTGGTAAAACCTTTCTGGCATAAAGTCCCAAGGAGCAGCAGCTCCTCCCTGGCATAGAGTCCAATGTTCTGAGCAGCAGCAGCAGGGACCACAGCCTTTTTTTCTTCTTTCTTCTTTTTCTCTCACCCCAAAAGAGGGGATTTTATCCACAAATTATCCAATCAGCTGGAAGCATGATTCTAAAACACTTTTCTCACACCAATCTAAGCTTAATTCTAATGTGCGAAAGTAGTGTGAAAGTCATGTCGGTTCTTACCCAAAAATCACGTACATATTCTTATCTATTTATGCAAATAGTTCTATCAGTTTATCTAGAAAATGCAAACAATGTTCTGCTATGTTTTTGTTATGACTGGAACTAAGTTAACTGAACTTTAAACTAGGCTTTATTGCCTCTTACTAGCTATGCAATCTCTTAAAGCACTTAGGATATATTTCTACTCACTTAAAACTGAAACTTTCACTTCTACTTCATGTCTGTGTAGCTGAATATATTTCAGCTTCTCTAAAGGCTCTAATTCAAACCCTGCATTTCTTTCTCTCTCTGAGGGATTCAGAGAGGCTTCTATCTCATGCATTCCAACAGTGGCTCAGCAGTGCTGGGGTTGATCTTAGGGGGTTTTTCCAGTCTTAATGATTCTGATTTTTATACCACCCTGTTTATGACAGCTGGTGGCTCCTGCTGTTGGGAGCTGCCAGGAGATCTCCTACTGGAAAGTGAGAGGGATCAAAGGGAAACAGGTCAGGTTACAGCCCCTGCTGTGTCCCCTGAGAGCTCTGCCAGCAGCAACAGGCAATTCTCCAGCAACAGGCAGAGCTGGAGAGGAGTCTAACAGTCCTTCTCAGCAGCCTCGGTGTTAATGTTGCTGTCTCGGTTCCTCCAACGGGGAATAATTCATGGCAGGGAACATGAGAAAACTCTGCAGTCCAGGCACCTTCTGCACAAACCACTCTGAGCATGGGCAGGTCGAAGTGGGGTGGCCACAGTGGGCAGGAGAGCTGGTTCCAAACCTGCTTTGTCCTCAAATCCAGTCAGGACAGGGCCACCAGCACCAAGGCACAGTGGAGTGAAGCCTGGAGGCTCCCAGGAGAACTTAGAGCACCTTCCAGTGCCTAAAAGGGCTCCAAAGGAGCTGGAGAGGGACTTTGGACACAGGTCTGGAGTGACAGAACCAGGGGGAATGGCTTCACACTGACAGAGGGTGGGTTCTATGAGTGTGATCCTATGACTGATATTAAAATTCAGTAACAGCCTTCATTGCAGGAAAAACACGACAGAAGCAAGAGTCACAAATTTCTCCTTTTCTTCCCACAGGTCCCTAAAGAAATCTGGAGAGCTCTGGCTGGATGCTTATCTCCATAAGTGATCATGAATCTTTCTGGGGAGGTGTGAGTGACCGGGAGGGATGGGGGGGCATGGGGGGGATCACACTTGTGTCTTTTGCTCTCAGATCTCAGTCTAAATCTACGGTTGGAGGGGTTTCCTGTCTTGTCAGCTGCTTCTGGTGCAGGCCCAGGCAACCTGTTTAATCCAGGCAGATTTAAAATGTGCTCCAGAGGGTGGAAAGCGAGGCCAGCAGTGCAAGGAACAGAAGGTTGGGAGAGGATGATGAGGAATGTTTAGAAAAGGGGCATTAATAATCTGACCTTGACCTTCTTCTCACAAGATTCATTCCCCTTCTGCTTTAAACCACACACCTGATTCACACCTAAGGGTTTTTATACCTCAAGTGAGTGTTTGCCATCCAAGGACACCCCAGTCAGCTCATGCCTCTTTCCCATGTTTGTGTGGAAGAGGAATCACATCCCATGGGACTGGCAGCTGCTGGACTTCAGTCGTGCCCAGAGCCCAGCTCCCTCCTTTCCCTGCCTCCTCCCCTTCTCTAATCATAGCAACCCTTTAGTGCAAGCTGTGACCCTGGCCCTGCACAGCTAACCCCTAACCATAGCAGGGTTAACATAGCCGTGTTTTTAGGATCAGCCCCTCTTCCCAGGGGTCTGTAGAAGATTTCTGGGTTTAAGCAGCAAAATGTCTCCTGTAGGAGAGGGTCTGTTTTCTCTTTAATGAGCAGCAGGTCTGGCACAGCGAATTGTCAGTAAATCATACAAAGGACCAAAACAATCACACAAGCAAAACGTGCTAATTGCTCCTCGGTGCTCCAGGGGAACCACAAATGGCCTTTTCACCATCCTGCCCGGCAGAAACCCAGAGTTCTGCCTGTCTGCACAGGCCTGGCAGGCACCGAGCCTCTTCCTGCCTGACCGAGGCCAGGAGCCATGGCACCGTTCACCCTTCCATTGGGAACAATCACAGGACAAAAGGAGTTGTCCCTCCCTGCAAAAGGAGGAGCTGCTCAAACATTCAAACCCAGCTGGAATCAGCCCTGCCCAGGCTGTGCTGCTGATGTGAGACCTTTGGAGACCCCTCTTACAAGCTGTCTAAAACTCAATTTTCTGCCCAGCACCTAATTACCAAAATTCACTAATGGCTTATCGGGAAATATGGTTGCACAGCTTCCAGGTGCTTCTGGAACCGGTAACCAGACCCCAAATAAATCCAGGGGTTCAGGTGCAGCTGCAACACAACAGAAAAGTTACTTGGTTTAGGACAAAGGGCCATGGTTCCAAAAGCAGCCTCCAGCTCTAGCATCTGCCTCGGTGCTCCCTGGAAACACCAGGAGGAAGACTGCACACTCATTACTTCCCTCAGCTCTGAAACTTGATCTTCTCTATCAAATCCCTGAATCCTAGCCACAGCCCACAGAATCAGCAAGGTGCTTCATCATGAATAGAGGTAACTCCAGGACTGTGGCCAGCATTGAAAAAAAAAATGTATTCCTGTCTTCTTTGGAGAATAAAATGAGATTTTATCTTTGCTTACAGTGGGGAATTCAGCATCTTGTAACTTCAGCAAGCAATACTTACAGTTTGTAAAGGGCTTGTTCTGGGGGTCTTGCTTACCCAAGTACCACCAGGAATGTTTAGGGTGAAAAGCTACATAAATAACATCCTTCTGGATGCTGTGATTTTCCTGGCAGGTAGTAAGGAGCTCTTCTGGAATTTGGCTAACCTCATCAGGACTGCCTTAATTTGTGCATCCCTTCCTTGAAAGTACCAGCTACGTGAATGCTCCAGCAAGGATGACCACAGGCACAGTGGCATCAGGAGTGAAAGCTTTTAAATATCCAGCTTATTCTTCTGACAGCCCTTGGGTTTTGGTTTTTTGGGGTCTTATTTCCACAGCAAATATTTTCCTCCTTAGCTCTGTCCCCTTCTTCTCTTCTCACCTTTCTTCTTGGGAAACTGGGTTGGTCTTGGGGAAAGATCAGCTCTTAGGCAAATGGGCATTTCCCCCCCCCCCCCC
>VWZP01003418.1:475085-555639 GCA_013396995.1 Dicaeum eximium
GAGGGAGGACAGTCCCTGCCTGAGCTGCCTGTGCCCTCTCGTGGCTGCCTGACTGTGCTGCACAGCCAGATTCTTGTGTGGCTTTTTGATTGAAAATTAAATTAAATCCCTTTCTGTGCACAGCTCTCCCATCTCCCAGAGGGGATAAGATCTTCCATGTTGATGTGCAGAGCTGAGCAGGGAGGAGAGCAAGTGGTTTTAGGGAAACCAGAGTGACCCAAAACCTCTGCCTGCTGAGAGAAGAGAGAGACTGATCAGGAAAGAGTAAGGAAGAAGAACCTCCAATTACCCAGCACCCATGCAGTGCTTCAAGCCAGCAAATTAAAGGAGACACAACTGAGCAGGAAGAGCCTCAGCTTCCCTCAAGAAGAACAGGCACCTGCTCTGATGAATGAAAGCATCCCAAACCCTATCATGCAGGATCTTCTCTTGCACCCCAAGTACCCCAACCCTCCAACACCAACCAGGCTTGTAGAGGTTAATAGCAAATGTTTATTTTCCTTTATGAAAGGGCAGGGTGCAACCATCCCGCTGCTAACGGAGTGACTTCATTTTCCTTCACGAATTCTTCTCTCTGCTTCATTTGAAATGCAAGACAACCTCAGACAAGGAATTCGTCCAGTTCCTTCTGTCTCAAAGTGCTTTTCAACGTGACACTGAGGAGGAAAAAATATCCCACAAACCAAAACATCTCCTACCTTAGAGATCACCTCTTTCCCAGTGCTGCAATGTTTGTGCAAGTGTAGCAGCTCATAGCACAGGAAGACATGGAGAGATAGAAAGGATGGGAGAAGAGATCCAGGGAGAAATTCCAGGGGTGGAATTCACCTGAGCTGAAATCCACAGCTGGGAAAACCAAAGCTGTGTTATTTCTCTCTCCCCTAGACAAAATCCAGCAGCTCAGTGGAAGAAAATTGAGTTCCTACTGTAATATCCTTCAGGAGAAGATGGAATTATGGAGCTGAGGATGGGCACCAGCT
Source organism: Dicaeum eximium (assembly GCA_013396995.1). Taxonomy (NCBI): domain Eukaryota; kingdom Metazoa; phylum Chordata; class Aves; order Passeriformes; family Dicaeidae; genus Dicaeum; species Dicaeum eximium. Next base: position 476,066 of record VWZP01003418.1, read on the forward strand.
TGCTGAGGGTGGCAGAGGGACAGGGTGACAACCCTGTCAGAAGTGAAAACCCCAGAGTGGGTGATGGCTGAGCTGATTCCAGAGTCACTGAAAAAAAAGGCTAAATTAGCTACAAAATACTGGCATGGCTTTAAAAAACCTGGCTCTGGGTTCAGGATGTGTCAGGCCTGTGCATTCCTACAGCTCCAGTGACATCCCTCCCTCCAGCACATTTTGGGGCAGGCAGGAACCTCAGCCACATCCTGCATGTGCACACAAAGAGGTCTCAGATTCCTTCATCAGGGAATGGCGGCCCAGGAAAAGTTGTGATTCCCAGTGGACAGGCATCTCCAGGTCTGATGTAACACTGGGAAGGAATCTCTGGGCTTTGGGATTGCCCAGCCTGGGCATGCTCCTCCTGGAGCCACAAAGAACCCAACCTGGAACACGGGCTCTGCCTGAAGAGTGGGAACAGGACTGCCCAAAGCTCCCTCAAGAGCAGGAACAGCTCCAAGGCTTGTTTGTGGGTGAGGTTTGTGTTTAGGTGCACCATGGGGCACTTCACACCAGGGACTGTCACAGGGTCCTGCATCTGCAGCAGATTCCCTAGTCCAGGGACAAAAAGCCTGCAGCCAGCTGGGAGTTAGGGAATTTCCCTGCTCCCTTTCTTCTGCTGGAGGCCCCAGGTGCACAGCTCCAGCCATTCCCCAGCCTGCATAACCCAGTGCCAAACATCCAGCTAAAAACAGGAACAAATCCCTCTTTGTGACTTGGCTGGCAACAAGCTTCTCTCGCAGGCTCCTTGAAAAGGAACAAGGAAGTACTTGGAAACAAACTGTTCAAGATTATTGTGCTCTGCTGGCATTTTCAGGGCTGCTGTGGTCAGCAGGACCTTGGGGACAGCACCCTCTGTCCCAAGAAAATGAGTGGAGCAGACAGCCAGCATCTGTCCTGACAGACTGGCTCACAAGGAAGGTCCGGAATTCCCGCCCTGCACAGGCCTGGCCTCGGGTTATACCAAAGCAGGCTGCATATAAAAACAAGAAGTTTAAAAAAATGGATATACACTGCATATAGGAGACTCCAGAGTCCATGGATGGCCGTCCTGGAGCAGCCAGGGCCAGCCCAGCTCCAGGGGCAGCATGGCAGCTGCATTCCAGTCACACTTGGAGGAGTGGGACAGCTGAAGGTGGAACTTGTGCCTCTTGCTCCTTGCTCCAGGCAGATGGAAGGTGGGAGGGAGCAGGACAGGCACTGCACTCCAAGCCCTTCCTCCAGGAACAGTTTCCTTCCACGCTCAAGGCTCTGCTTACATCTCACTGGGATAAAATCCAAGTTTGGCCAGAGACATGTCCCTCCGGAGCCGCATGACCTCCCAGTACATCAGCTCCACTGCAAAGCACAACAGGGGCAGAGAAGGAGAAAAAACCACCAAAACATCAGTAAGGAGGGCACAGTTGGCCACCAGCTCCTGCTCTGCTGTGCTCCCAGCATTCCCAAAGGGGAGGGAAGCAGAACAAACCCATCAGATCACCCCTCACCAGCTCCACCCCTGAGCAAGTTCCTAGGAAGCTGATAAGGAAGGAAGAGATGCTCCACTCCTCCCCTCATGCCTTTTGTCATTTATCTGCTTCTCAAAGACACTCCCAGCTGGCCCCACTCCTGTCACTCCGAATAGCTCCTCCCAATTCCTCCCAGTTGCCTCCACAGAAAGCATCCCACTGGAGCCAGCTCTTACCATCCTGCCTCACCAGGCCTTGCTGGATATAGCGGATGTAGGTGAAGAAGTTGCACACTGCTGTGATCTGAGTGACAGAGGGAAAGAGGGGGGGAAAAAAAAGGAGCAAAGATTTGAGACATTACTTTGGTGCAAGTGACGAAAATGAGTCAAACCCGTGCACAAAGAACAACTTTTTGTGGGATCAGCTCTTCAAAAATGCAGCTCAGGAAAGAATTAACTTCTAAAATCCTCCACTGAACAAGAGCCCCAACAGCAACACCAACAAATGATCCACCTTCTCCCTCCCCTCCATAGAAAGGACAGTTTGTTCCCACAGCCAGGCACGGATCTGACTGGAACAGCAACAGCCTCCAAAGAGCAGAAAATTATTGTGTTTTACAAAGGGGAATTAAAGAATAACAATAAAGCCAAACAATCAAAGCTCTGTACTGAATGAAATCATGGCAAATGAACACACTGAAGGTTATCTGAAAGCAGAAGGAAGAGCTGGATCTGCCCCCTAATCATCAGCTAAGAGCCACCTCAACGTCAGGAACAACCTCAAATCTCAGAGTTTTTCCTCAATTCTAGGGCTGACTCTCAGGAACTCATCCACTGCAGGGCATGGAATAATTTTGGAAGGTCAAAGCACCCTGGGGAGGTGAAGGACTCACCCTGGCCCTGCAGGAAGGGGAAATGTAGTAGTAATTCCCAGAATCTCCCAGCATAATCCGGTGCTTGCAGGTCCTGGGGAGGCCACTCAGAGCACATTTCCTGCAGGAAAAGGGAAAAGCACTTCAACAATCCAGTGGCACAGATCCAGCAATTCAGCCCCCTGGAGAGATGGAAGTCAGAGATCAGAAGCCACCCCTGGGTCAGGCAGTGTGAAGAAGGAAAAAAAAATCCCTTAGCTGATATTCCTTTGCTCCTGGAAATATTCCATAAATGGCAAGTTTTGGAGACTTTAGGTGAAAGCGCCTTTCCGTAACACACAGTCCCAGAGGAAACCACAGGAAATATTGAAGGGGTGAGGCTGGAGCAGAGCACAACCAATGTCCTCTGGTCTCTGCACATGTCCCCCACATTCCAGGGCAGGCTCAGGTGTATCAGCTTTCCTGGTGAGATGTAAACACGCTGGCTGGGCACCAAAGCTGGCCTCAAAACAGGTAAATCCAGCATTTGAGCAGGATTTGCACATACCAAGAACTCAAAATAAGCCAACCCCTCCTTGGGCAGACAGGAAAGGAGCTTGGCTTCCCAATTTTGAGATTTCTTTTCCAAACAATCATCAGCAAGGGGCGCAGCATTCCTACATTTTCTTCCCTTTTCTCCTGCTATTTGCAAGGCAGATAATTCCCATCACCACTTTAAGCAATAAAGCAGAATTTCCTAATGCACAATTACCACCACATTCCTCAGGGACTCAGTAGGAAGAGGAACATCGCTCCCAAACTGCGAAAATCTTCTCTGGGGAGCCACAGGAGGTGACAGCAGAGGGGAGCAGCTGTTTCAGCAAGCTCCTGAACTTGTCCCTGGGCTTGTTTTCCACTGTTCTCAAGGCAAACATTAGCCAAGAGTGGAAGCACGGGTTCCAAGTGTCCTGATGCAAGGAGAAGTAATCATTGACCAAATATTAACACAACTTAAGGAGATTGAATACCCAGGAGGTGCAGGATGACCAAAAACTTTGTAAACAAGATACCTGTAAGGAGCCACATATTTGAGCATTGCAACATCCTGGAAAAGAGTGACTCTTGCTTGATTGGTACCACTCGGTGTAAAACCACAGCTATCACAACCAAACGAACCAAAATTGCCATAAAAGTCAGTGTTTTGCATTTGGGAAAAAAGGGAACAAACTTCTTTTGGGTCTTTTATTGCCAATGGGTTCCATCCCATTCTGCCTGGGTGGAATTTGGACAGAGTTAAAGAGTTAGGTCAGCTCAGCAAAAGCCTCCAAGCTGCCACATGGTGCTGAGTTAGTGACTTGTTAATGCTCCAGAGACCTTTGATCACTGGCTGAACAATAAATATTTCACTTACGTTACGATTTGTGATCGGAAGCCACTGTGAAGACAAAAAATTTTAAGAAAATCAAAAGGAAACTGATATACACAGGATGGGTCGCTTGGGGAATAATTTGCAGGAGAATGGTAGGAAACCTGCACGTCCCTTCTGTCACAGGGACACCTCAGAAGGTAAGAAAGGACTTAAATTTAATATGTGAATAAAATCCCTCCTCTTTGTTTGGAATATCACATCACTTCTGTTAGTCTGAGGTGGCCCCAAGCTGCCTGTCACACCACTCCATGACAGGGGACAAACCAGCAGCAAGGAGCGGACAAGGCAGGGAGACATGGTCCTTACTTGGGGCCACCACACTCTTCTGCTGGCACCTTCCCCACAGGGACAGTGTGGGAAGCCACTGGCTCGATGGTGAGGGTGTTCTGCTCCACAGCCACTCGCACCAGCTCCGACAGCTGCAGCAAACAAGGGAGAGCGGGAATGAATTCCAGCAAGGTAACACTCCAGAGCTGCCAGCTGCTCCTGCTTTTCCAGCACTCACCTCCTGCTTGGTGAAGTCCAGACAAGGTCCTACATCTTCTCGGTAAATTCTGTCCAGGAAGGAGCAGGATTTGTCCAAAGTTGGAGATTCCTTCCAGGCCTGGAACTCGGCAAACAAAATGGAGTCGACCTGCAGAGTGTCCAAGAGGAGGGGGAAGAGGGAGCAATACCATATCAGAAGGTACCTGTTACTATGCAGGAAACCCATGAAACATCTGCTCTGGCACCTGGAGAGGCTCAGACATCACGGAAGTATCTGAGGGAAGCTGCCTGGCTCCAAGGATCTCTCTTTTCCCACCCAGCAGCAGCTCTGTGCCAGAGTGACACAGCCACCCTGGGCTGGGTGTGCCAGAAGCCTGTAGGCACCTCTCTATCCCATTTTCCTCCAGGTGGCTTTTCCTCCTTGCTGTGGCTGCAGGAAAGCCACCAGACAACCACTGAATAGACGAAGTGCACTCTCAACCCATGGCAGGAATGATGAGGGGCAATAGGAGACTGTGGGATCTGGCATTTAAATCCCAGATGGATCACTGAGCAAAGCACCAACCCTACTGACAGAGCAGCTCCTACAAGCCCAACAAAAGCTTCTGAAAGGAAAAAATATAACTAAGCTGAGCAACACAAAGAACATGAGTGAATGCAGCTGGAAAAGTCCAGATTCCAGCACATCCCCTCTGTGCCATGGAGACTGCTCACCTGGGACTAGCAGCAGCTTCAGAGCCACAAGATGGGGAAAAATGGAGAAAAACAAAATGAAAGGAAAAAGAAATGAAGATTAGCATAAAAGGAAGCTGGAACTGAAAGGCTGGAAGCATGAGAGGCAGGTGGGTCCCACCCGTTCCCAAAGGTTGATTACCTGCCGTGAGGAGGAGGAGGAGGAGGAGGAGGAAGCATCTGCTCCCAAGGCCTGCCAGCCTGGCTCATAGGTGATGTGGATAGCCTTCCCAGGGAGGATGCAAAAGAGCAGGGAGAGGAGAGCAGGGAAACCAGACTTGGAGGGCAGAGGGAGAGACAGACAGTGAAGGAAGAGGTTTAGAGAGACAGGCAAAGAGGGAAGTAAAAAACTTGAGATACAGAGGAAGGCTCAAGTCCTCCCCTGCAGGAACTGAGCATGGTCCTCCAGGCACCAGAGGGCCACAAGCCACATCTTTAGACTTCAGCTTGAGGTGCAAAAAGGGAACAGAAATTACCATTTTTAGGCCCAATTTAAGCTCTTTCTCATAGAGCACCAACTCTCTGAATGCCAGGTTCCCTTTTATCACTTCTCACATAAGGATTCTGAGGGACAAAAAATCATCCCATCCTTGATACATAACATTGGGCACTCTGGAGGCTGAGCCCTGAGATTTGAAACCCCAGGAGTTCTGCACCCTGTGGAAGTTGCCTCCATGAAGAAATGCAGATCCAAATCTTTAACAAGCCTTTGTGTTCCCTCAACAATTCTTCACGACACAGGCTGCAGTTCCCAAAAAATTACTAGTGAGACATATCCCCCCACCACATTCTCCTTCAGTTTCATTCTTCCTGACCAAGTGCCTCCTATGTGCTTCCCAGGACAGCTGTGTCCACTAGCCAGAGCTAGTGGAACTGGCTTCTGCTCAGCACCTCTCGACATCCGCTCACAGATCACTGAGGGATCTGCCCCTCAGTGATCCCTCAACTGCTTCCTGTCCTGACAAAGAGGAAATCCTCACAAAAGGAAGCCTTCCAGCGTCTGCCTCAGCACAAATTTAGGGAACAGGGCACAAACAGCTGCTCAGCAAGGCCACAGAGCTGTGTGGGAAGCCTGGAGCTCCCAGAGTGGCAGCTCCAAGGCTGATGCAGCGAATGTCCCTCACCCACCTCCTTGCACTCCCGGCTGACAGGCTCTGGAGCCACGTGCTGGCTGGCAGCTGACACCATGGCACTGCTGGTGCTCTTGTTCCGCCCGTGGCCCTTCCTGAAGCCAGCTTTGGAAGGGCTCTGCAGCTGAGGGTGCAGCTCCCAGTTTGGGGAGGATGGCGTGGATGTGATCACCAGCGTCTTCAGGGCTGTCACCTCTGCCTGCAGCATGTCAATCTGGGGACACAAGCAAGAATCACCCTCAGCACCTGCTGGGCTCCAGTTTGCTGCACCCTATCAAACAATGAAACCACAGGGAAGCAGCTACAAGCCCAGCCATGAAGCCTCTCCCCATCCTCCCAGTGCCACCACCATCCAGAATTTTAAACAGCAGCTGTTTGGGAGACTACTCCTTTTGTCTCAGGCTTATTTTCAGAACCAGTAACTCCAAAGAAATTTCTCTGTCCTCAAGATGGAGCCATTTGAGCAGCCCTGTGATGCAGCCATATCAGGAAATTCCAACTCCCTGCTCTGTTCTTCCATCCCAGAGCTGTGACAATTAAACACATTATTTCTCTGTGGATCCATTTCCCTAGTGAGAGCTGGATCAGCAGGAGACTGCAAGGATGTCTGTGAGGCCTTTTCCCTCTCACTCAAGTGTCTGCTGGAAAGGGGACCACAGCATCTCAGAAAGATGAAGCTGCACTTCACTCTGCTCAGCCAACAAACAGCCCTGTGGCCAGGCTGGGCAGAGATGCCACCACACCAACACCAAAATGAAGTCACAGAGAGTCACTTACTCACCTTGCCCCGGGCCTCCCTGAGCTGTTTCTCTGCCGCAGCCCGTTTGGTGTTGGCTTCTCTCACCATCTTGTGGGCTTCCTGCACAGAGAGAATTTTAATGCACCTGCTGCACCCCAGCTCACACAAATAACAAGGCAGGTCCCAGATCTGCCACATCACATGTTCCAGGCAAGGGGAGAGATGTCCCTGCCACATCCAGGGGGTTTGTTCCATCAGCTGTGCTGAGCCTTCCCTCAGAATTTCCCAGAGAAGGCTCCCAGTGCCAGAGCCTGGAGTGCATCCCCTTTCCAGGAGTGTAGCTGGCTAAGTTAAGGAGTTCAGCTGGCCAAGGTCATCTCTCACTGATAGGGGCTGCTGAGAAGAACGCCAGAAGCAATGACCTGCCTTTCCTTGCCCTTGGGAATTGCTTTAAGATTAGAACCCACGTACTCCACACCACATCTGTGCCTGCCTCTACTCCAACAGCTCTGTGACTCCAGCCTCACCTCAGCCTGGTTCCTGCAGTCACTGCAGCATTGCTGGGTGATCCCTGCACTGATTCCTGACCCTGACTGCTGCCTGTGGCTCTGATCCTGATCCACACTTGCTGCTCCGGGTCTTGGTGAGGGCACTGCTCCTGCCTGCTTTGTTATTGCACTTTGCTCCTGCTTCCCTTTCAGAGCAGCTGGTCCCCATGTGTCACAGCCATGACACAGCAGGAGCTGGAGCTCAGGTGGGGGCCAAATGGTGGCAACTGGCTTAGAAGCTTCTCCTACAGGAAGAGGGGAGTTGGATGCAGCCCAGCTGGGGCCTCCCTGCAGTCTGGAAACAGCATCTGGCCAAGGCCACCAAAGGAAGGGGACACCCCTTGGCTACATGATCTCCAAGATCACCCTGTGCTCAGGCAGCCAAAATTTTGGAAGGGGGTGCTCCCTTGGCTCTCATAGCCCTGCATTTCAAAGGAACAGGTGGGCCCTGGCTTTCCTCATCATCCAGACAGATCTAGACATTAGAGCTACCAGTGAATGGATTTTGCCAGGATACAGCTTGGCAAGAATCACATCACAACAGAAAAACACCAAAACAAAACCAACAACCATCAGGCCTTCTGGACACTCACTGGAGCACAGTGGATGAGCACATCCAGCATGTTCCCACCCCCAGCAAGGGCTGGGGTGAGCCAGGGAATCATCTCTATTACACAGCAGCTGCCCAGACTGTAGAGCAGGCATGGAGAGGGACTGTGCTTGGCTCCAGCTCCAGGCATTCCCACATTTTGGAACAGTAACTACTGTGCTCTTTATGCCACCCCACAGCTCCTAGAAGGGGAAAGAAATCCAGGTAAAGGCTCCACCTGCAGCAATGGCCAGCTCTGCTTCTCCAAGTGGGAAAGAACAGGGGAGAGGAGGAAATTGTGGGAGGAGATGGCTGGAAGTCCAGGGAAAGCATGTCTTCAAGGAGCTGGATGTAAGCTTAGTTTAATAAATGATGGGAAAAGGAAGAGGGTGGTACCTCAAACAGGCTGGCTGTTAACTCCTCCAGTTCCTGCTCCAGCTGTTCCCTGACTTTTGACAATCTCTCACATTCTTTGTCCTTGAGCTTCAGCTCCTGTTGAGGAAATGGAGAGGGATAAGAATGCTTATGCCCTGCTCCAGCCTGTCAGTCACAGCCCTTCCTCCCCACCCCAGCACCTGATCCCTGACGCAATGTTCCTGTCACCACCTCTAGGAAAGCCCCCCCTGCTCCAACCTGTGCTGGCCTCCCCAGGAGTTCCCCAAAACCCTGGGGCTCACCTTCTGTGCTTTGTGCAGCTCATCTCTCAGGAACTCAGAGCCCTTTTCCCGGATCTCCACCGAGGAGCTACGCAGCCGGGACACATTGAGCTGCTCCGTGGACTGGGGTTCATGCCCACCCCCAGCATCCTGGCGTCCACTCTCTGGCTCCTCCTTGTCGCCTTTGGATGGCATCAGGGGCTTCCAGTGTCCCACAGCGGGTGGATTCTGGCTCTCCTCCTCCAAACTGACCTGGCTGGAGGGCAACAGCACAGGGAAAATGAGCGTGGGGGTGATCCAGAGCCTTCCTCCAACACTCACAACACATCCAGCCCTAGGCACAGGCAGTGGAAATGAAGTAGGGAGGGTGATGGGCAAGAATTTGGGCAGCAACAGCTGCACCAGTTCCTTTGCCCTGCATCATATGGAAGTGCTTTACCCTTTTGGCAGGGTGTCATTATTTCAGGATAACCAGGAGAACTAAGGACAGCTCCTCCAGGGATCCCATTCTCACCTGCTGTCCAAGAGAAACACCCCCTATAGTCATATTTTTAGGATTCCAGGATAGAATCTACCCAGTAGAATCTACCCAGTAGACCTAAGATCAGATTTCCCTACTGAAGTAGCAAAAAAAAAAGGAATACAGCTTTCCTATTCTTAATATAAAGACCCCAATCCCCTCCACTGCCAACCCAGCCTTCCTCTACCCCCTGCACCTGCTTCAGAGGGAAATGATCTATTTTTAACCAAATTTTAACCTATTTTCCCACCTATTTCCCACCAAAAACCCCCACAGAGCTGTCTAAACCAGTGCATTTTCCCCAAGCTGAATCAAAGCCCTATTTTTCAGTGTCAGTGGCCAGCAAGCAGAGATGTCCCAGAAAGAAGAAACCAGAAGAGTCACCCAGGACGCTGCACCCCAGTGCTCAGTAGGGCTCTGTCAGCTCCCAAATTAACACAGATACTGGAGAAGTTTTAGGAATGGAAAACATCATTTGAGTGCCTGCCTGTAGGGCACTGCTCTCACTGTGGTGTTTGCATTTCTCCTCTTCCTCACTGAACTCTCCCCATGGACTCTCCCTCCATTTGAAGGCAGGGGCAGTGTGTCCAAGCCTTCCCTTCTATCCTGCCCAGACACAGACACTGCCCTGCAGATTAACCTACTGCTGCTTATCTCTGGCTCACAAGCCTGACTGAGCTCTGGTGCCCTTCCCTTCGTGCACTCCTCCCACACTCCTGGACACTGCTCCTCACCCACCACCTCCTCCTGCAGAGCAGCCATCACTCTTTTTGCCCAGGCTCACTTTTCCCTCTTTGCTCCATCTCTGTGTTTTCCTCTCCTGCACTCCAGCCAGGCCACACTCTTTCCCCTTGCTCTGACTCCACACAGGCTGGGCTTATCTCCTCAGTCCCAGAGAGTCCTATCACTTTTTCCACTCTATTTTCTCCCTTTCTGTGCTCCCCAAGCTGTCCAAGACCAACAGCTGTCCACAGCCACCTTCCAAAGAAGGAACAAAGCAAGAGCTCCCAGCTAAATCCGCTCAGGTATCATAGGAAAGCATGTGGAAAAGCACATGTGGAGAATTCTTTGAACGTTGGGAAGAGATCAGACCAGAAAGGAGCAAAGAAACCAGAGCACAGAGGATAAAAAATATAAATAAAAGAAGCAGCAAAGAAAAGGGACATATCACCCATCTACTGATACAAATACACAATCTAACCCACAGGAAGAAAAAATAATGTTGTTCCTTTATGACTCTCTAATTCTCAGCTGAAAGTTGCCTCAGGAGACAGATATTTCAGCATATTTCCACACACTACGGAAGAAAACTGGAGAATATGGAGGAATTAAACAGTCCCACCCACACTCTGTAATGCCAAAAACATATCCTGGAAAATCATCTACAATGGAATAGCTCATTCTTTCTCCACGTCGTGCAAACAGAATCCCTGTGGAAGCCTTGGCTATGCTGGATTCTGCTCAGTGTCCAGGTGGGGCTCTGAAATCCAGCTCCAGAGACCAAAGGACCAGCACAAACATTCCTACCTCTCTTGCTGACTGGTAGCTAGCTGCCTTTCCAGGAAAAATGGATCATATCCTAAGAGTCATGCACAGACACAAGAAATGCAAACCTACACCAAAGAAAAAAAAAAAAAAGTCCCCAACACCCCACAACCTTCTAAAGTTGGTTTCTGTAGAAAAAGCAAAAAAATGTGCAGGATCTGCACTTTTTCCAGCGGGCCCCACATGTTTCCTGCAGCGCTGATCTGACGGGGCTGCTTCCCATGTAAGCAGTCTCTGGCTCTCTCCAGGTTAAACTCTACCCGCAGGTGTGGGAGCAGGGCCCGACTCTTCCATCCCCACCGGGATGGACGCCTCACCTGCACCACCATGGACCAGCATCAGTCCAGAGTGGCTCATCATCCCACGTGTGCTCAGCATCATCCCTCAAATGTTTGGCAAAGCATCTGGCAGTGGTTTATTATGTTTTTATGCTATTATATTATAGCAGAGCACACATTGGGTGTTTCTTGCTTTGCCTCAGCAAGAAAACACCAAGTCCTGTGTCTGGGGATGCTGCTGCCTCCGTATTCCACCTCCTTTCTTGGCTTCCACACAACTTCTTCCCTGTGAGAATGATGGAATGGATTTCCCAGAGAAGCCGTGGTTGCCCCATCCCTGAAGTGTCCACGCCAGGTTGGACAAGGCTTGGAGCAACCCGGTCTGGCGGAAGGTGTCCCTGCCCGTGGCAGGAGAAGATGAATTTCAAGACCCCTTCCAACACAAACCATTCCAGGATTCTACAGAGACGCAGAGCCCCGGCACACGGACGCCACTCCTTTCCCGTCCAGACCCGCACCTACCCCCGCAACATCGCTGGGTCCCGCTGCTGCCGATGCTGCTCACGGCGGAGGCGCGCCCACCAGAGCCCCCATGGCCGGGGCAGCCGCGCCGGGAGCGGGAGCCCGGGGGAGAAGCCGGAGCCGCGTCCGGAGGAGAAGCCGGAGTGAGAAGCGCAGACGCGCCCGGAGAAGCCGCAGCCGGAGCGGGAGCCGTGCCCAGAGGGACCCGAAGCGGAGCCGCCGCCGGATCCGTGTCCCGAGGTGCCGGAACGGGACCCGCGCCCGGAGGCTCCGGAGCCGATCCCCAGCAGCGGCGGCCCCGCCGCCCACGTGACGCCGGCGCGGCTGCGCCCTGAGCGCCGCCGGGGCCCGGGGGTCACTGCGGACACCGGGACGGGCTGGAGCTGCGAACTAGCGGGGTTTGTCACCCATTAACTCACCGCGGGGCTGTGGGGAGGTAAAAGGAAATGTCCAACAACCCTCCCTCCGCTCCGCTGTTCGTCCCCTGCTCGGAATCGCTCCTGGCTTCCTCCGCCTCGTCCCGACAGCGGGATGGGGAATGGGGGCTGGTGTCGCCGCTGCTCCTTCTTCCTCAAGAGAAGGATGCCTCACACTCCGCCCCTGCTCCAATGTGGGTTTCCTCCCACGGGAGAAGTCCCCCTTCTCCAAGGAGTTCTCCATGCACTGCCCCAGCGTGGGTCCCTCCCACAGGGTCAGTCTGTCAGGAATAGGCAGCTCCAGCGTGGGCTCCTCTCTCGGCATGTCCTGCCAGCATCCCGCTCCAGCACAGGCTCCCTGTGGGGCCACAGCCTCCTTTGGGCACGCCTGTGCTCCAGCGTGGGCTCCTCCATGGGCTGCGGGTGGATCTCTGCTTCCCTATAGACCCCCGCTACCAAAACGGTGCCACACAAAGCCAATACAGAGGGGAAACCTGGGATATAAACTCGGGAAGGTGGAAGGATGAGGGAAATCTGGCTGGGGGGAAAAAGGAGGAGGCTGCTGATTGTCCAGGGTTTTTATACTTCAAGGGGAGCACTAGGCTCGGAACCCAACAGGCAAACCACTCCTGCTGTGACCCCTGTCCCACACTGGATCCCATTGCCACTTGTGGATTGACAGCGCTGGAATTTTGAACCAAAAACTGCTTCTGTCCTCAGAGGACATTTCCCATCACGTTCTACTTTGCCATTGCCCTGGGCTTCCCTCCAGGCTCTGGAGCCTTCACAACCAGCGATAGCTCCCTCCCTGCTCTCAGCTTGTCCATCCTCTGCCTCTGGGAGAGACCCAACGCTGGAGGGAGGAGAGTCAGGCATGGCGATCCTTGTGTCCACTGCAGGATTTTGCTGTGGATACCACAGAGGGAACAATTCTCTGTCCCAACATCTCCTGTCTGTGTCACCTCCAGGCCTGCCCTGCCTCATAGCCGGGATCCATGGGGACAGCACAGGCCAAGCCCATGCTCTGAAGTCTGGGAATGGAGTGTCAGGGATGTTTGTGTCTCTGGCTGCAACCTTTGCTATCTTCAGGGAACTTTTGGGAGGAGGGGAAAGATCTTCAGCTCTTCAAAGCAGCACCAGAAGTAATTAGTCTTTGTAATTATTAACTCCCAAGGCTTGGCCAGCAGTGACAGAGGGTTCTCGGATTAGAAAGGTAGAAGTGCTTGACAAGAAGCTTTGAGAGGGATGTGCTGAATCCCAGCCACTTGAAAAAGTGACTTGTCACATGGGGGAGAGTGGCATGTGCTCACCTCTTCTTCCCAGAAGAGAAGCAGGAAAGTAAAGAAATAAAGGGAAGGAGGAAATAAAAGGAGGGGGAAGGAAAGGTGTGGAGACCCTGGTGTGGAGACCCTGAGTCCCTTTGCCTTGTTCCTCTGTATCTCTGCCACTCCTTCCCTATTCCCCCATTGGCCCCTCACCTTTGTACTGCCCCCACGCCCTTGTTCAGCCCCACCTCTCGATAGAAAAACCTGGTCTGTCCCCACGAGTTGGAACTTGGAGACCTGAACCTCTGTCTGTGGTCTGAATTAAACATCTGTGGGTACTTTGCAAAGGCCTTTTTGCTTCTTTACCCTGGACTTTATTAGCAGCTAGCCCAGGTGGAGGAGGGGAGGGAAAGGGGGAAGAGGAAAAAGAAAGCCAGACAGAGGCTGGGAAAAGAAGAACAAGGATTATCTTTGAGTTTGGAAAGCAGGATCTGACCTGCTGACACCCCTTACCCAGCAAACTCAAACCGGATGGTATTGCCATGGAAAGGAGAACAAATGGCCTAAAACTCCAGGTTCCATCCAGCCCCTCCTGGCTGGCTCCTTGGCTGTGCCACGTTTGCTCAGCTGGCTGCAAGGGCTGCAGCAAGGCTCCTCTGGGGTCTCTGGTTTCCAGCACCAGCACGTTTGATCCTCCCTTTCCCACCTAGTCCCCACCACAATTCCTAAGGTAAGAAAAGAGGGACCTCACTAAGGACCCTTCCCTCATTTTCATGCCGTATGCACGGCATGATGAACTGTGCAACATCAGAGGGAAAGAGAGAGATTTGTCACCATCCAAGCCCCTAAAAGTAAAATGCAAAGGGTCATGGAGCTTGGCTCAGGGACAGGCATCCCCAGCTCCCAGGGCAGCCCAGGGTGGCACAGAATTAGTGAGGAATTCTGCAGCATAAGGGGAACAAGCCTGGGGGTCCTCACAAAAGCACTGCAGGGTCACTGCATCCTCTTCAAACATTTCTGGCCAGCTCAAACCTCTGAGTAAATCCTGTCCATGAAAAACAGCATCTCTCCAGACACTTCCCACTACAATTTAAAAAAAAATTACATCAGATTTCAAGAAGGAATGTAGTTTGGAGAGACACCTCTGATGCCAGCTGCCTCTGTGTCTATCCCAGCACTGAAACTGGAGAAGGGAAAGGGATTTCACCAAGCTTTGGGACCCGCTGTCTCTAAAAACACATACTATTCTCTGGGAGAGACCAAGGAGAGCACTGTGCCTTTCCCAGCCAGCTGCTGCTAACTCAGCATTGAGAGTGGCCCTTTGGCATTCCCAAAACAGGGATTCAACTCCCAGCACAGCAATTCAATCTCTACATCTTTAGCATGGAGAAAATGAGGATGATTCCAGGGCTCTGAGGCTGGGGATGGATGTCAGCACCTCTTTGCTTCTTGCTGTGCTGAGCAAGGCAGGCTTTCAGACCATCCTCCTCCTCAGGGTCTGAGGTCACAGGGAATGTGGAAAGAGATCCAAGCAGCTCTGCCACGCTGGTAGCCCCTCAGTTATTTACTTTAATATTAAATTCCACACATATTTCCTGCTGTCTCAAGGGCAGCTGTGGAGCACAGGAGCTGCCAGTGGAGCTGCTCTTAGAGGAGGGCAGCAGAGGCCCCCAGATGCCAGCACATCCCTCCACAAACAGCAGGACACTCAGGGGGTTGTTGTTCCATGTCTCCAGGAGCAGTCCAACTGCTCCCAACAGCTGCAGCAAATGAAGCGTTTTGGTGTCCCTGCTGTGTGTGGGGATGAGGGTTTGGGCACTAAGTCCCTCAGGATCCATCTGAGCCTGCCTGTTCCTGGATTTCATCCCTGGAAATGGACCACATTCCCTCCAGAGAGGGTCCCCCTGCTCTCATCTCCCTGCACAGAGCACTGAATCCCATGTTTTAAACTATGATCTCCCTGCCACTGCCAGCAATTCCCAGGACTGCACCAGAAATCCCACATCAGGCAGATGCCAGGCAACACTTGCTCCAGAGGAGCAATGAAACAACCCACTCCCCTTGCCAAGGATCAGCCACAGGAAAGAGAAAACTACAGCTGGGACAAACTGATCCCAACTACTTACGTTTAATAAGTGTCAAAGACAAAGCACAGGAGAAAGTTGGTTATTACAGGAGCCTGGGTCTCCAGCTGCTCTTACCTGCAAGGATCAGACCTGTGCTCCCTTTCCAGAGTATCCCACAGGTGCCTAAAGGATGGAAGGCCAGTTCATTAAGAAAAGATTTTGATTCAGAGCCTCATGGAAGGGGAATGTCCTAAAGACCTGACCAGGAGCATTGAGGAGGTGCTGGAAGGGAAGGAGCAGAAAAGGGACTAAGGACCCTGGAAAGACAGAGGGAAAATGTCCCCTGGCTTGGTGGAAGTTTGAGGGCAAGGCAAGGACCAATGCTTCCCAGGATGTCATGCAAGGAAGCACAGTGACAGCTCTTAAGCACTGCTGGAAAAGCAAGATCAAAAGAAAGCTAACACATATAAAGAGTCTCGGAGAGCCAGTGGCAGAGTGGAAATCCCCAGCATCCAAACCACAGTCAGAAGAGGTGGCAAACTCCTACAGAGACAGTGAGGGATGACAGGGAAACTACCTGTGAGAGCCAGGCAGAGCACAGACCAGGTGTTTCACTGACCTAGGGAAGAAAGGGCAGCCCCCAAGCGCACCGTGTTTTACAGTCTTGGTGGAAAATTGCAGCCCTGCATAATCTCCTGGGGTTCCTCTAAGATTGTGACACGGAGAGAAGGACCAAACAGGAAAGAATTAGAGGAAAAATGCCTCTCTTCTGGCAGCCACCATGGCTGTGCCAGGAGTTAGCAGCAGCGGAGCAGCCAGCCCTGCCTCCCCCTCCTCCAGCCGCCTCTATAAACACGCAGGGCTTACTCAGAAGATTAGGAGGGAGCAGGGCAAAAGACAACAGAGTCTCTTTTGTAATGAGGAGGGATTACGGCATCAAGTGACTGGCTGCAGCTCCCAAGTGGGTCTCAGGCTCCTTAGCACACCGTGTGGGGCAGGTCCAATCCCCCTATGAGCCAAGGGGGCACGAGGAAGTGGGCAGTGGCCCGGGCCACAAAGGACCCAGCGGGGACACGTGCAGGACCAAACTTCCCCAGACTCTAGCACGGCTCAGGAGCCCATCACTGTGAGTATCTGGTCCTCCTAACAGCAGCAGAAGGATCACTCTCTCCTGCAGAGATCCATCTTCCTGCCTATCCATGACTTCCTCTGGCTCCATCCCTCTGCTCTGTCCGCTCGTTGTCCGTCTTTACCGTACCTGCTCGGGTCTGGATGTGGTGGGTGATGTACCTGATGTCCCAGAATCTTGCTTGCTGTGAGCTCCCACAACTGAATTCCAGGTCAGTTGACTTCCAGGTCTGTTGGTTAATCCAGAGGGATGAGCAGGGGATGCAGGCAGTGGCAGGCAGCAGCCCCCTGGGTGGGCTCTTCCTGCCCATCTCGACTCCGGTGTGCCAGTGAGCCACCTCCCACCACGGACCTCAGCCACAAATGGAATGTGCCAGCTGCCCAGTGACATCCCAGGGCAGCCCAGCACGGGCTGGCAGGTGGGCAGGGAGGTGCCTTAACCATGCAGGGCTGGAGGGAAAAGCACTGGGAAAAGCCCCATATCCCAC
Source organism: Dicaeum eximium (assembly GCA_013396995.1). NCBI lineage: Eukaryota > Metazoa > Chordata > Aves > Passeriformes > Dicaeidae > Dicaeum > Dicaeum eximium. Next base: position 492,934 of record VWZP01003418.1, read on the forward strand.
ATGGGAGCAGAACAGAGTAGAGGTGGGCGACATCCATTATTTACATGGACAAGAGCTGGAGTTTTCCTTCTTTGGTAAAAAAGGGAATCTGTATTTGAATTACGCAATGAAGAATCTCCCTGAGCGCTTTTGAGCCCTAAAGCCCAGAGAAAAGATGCAGCTGTGTGTAAGGGGCCTCGAAAATGTATGGGGTTTTGGGCATGCTTTTCTCTTCTGGACAGCCCATGTGTGCAGCCTCTGGGGTATTTAAAACCCACTCTTCCAAGTTCTGTGCCCAGAAATCCATATGGAATGGACACACGGATTTACAGAAATGGGCATTTGTGCAGCTGGGGACAGGGACAGCTCTGCTCCTCATGCTTATGAGGGGACTTGGGGATCTGAGTTATGACAGGGAAACCCAAAGGAGGAGCAGCACCAAAAAGCCAAACCCAGGACAAAGGTGCTGCTTGGTTAAAATAGCTGAAAATCCAGACTTTGCTGTTTTTTTTCACAGCAGCAGCTCACTGGAACCTGAGTTGTCCCCACCTAAGTGTAAGTCTTTCACTAGGATGCTTAAATGAGAAACAAATGAGGAACATGGACCCAAACATACATGCCTTCAGCTGCTTCAGGGTATGAACTGTCCCTTGAAGTGCTTCTTCATCCCCATCACTCAGGGAAGAGCCCAAGGCCCCATAATCATTAACATTATTACCTCTGTTAAATAGCAATCCCTGGATTCAGAAATACCAATAGTTTCACACTGGATAATTATTTCTAACCCAAGAAATCATTCACCAATCTGACTGGCATGGATGGCATGGACAACACTGGTGTCTTGTTGTTTGCTGGGATGTTTTTAAAATAAATTTAGGTTTGTGCAAGTATGAGTCTGATTATTAATTGATTATAAACAATTATTTATGCAAGTTAGACTAGAAGTGAAATGGGGATGCTGCATGTCTGGGGAGCATTTCAGGAGCCTGAATGCCTATTTTTCAGCCACTGTGAGTTATTATGCAACATATGGTTGAAGGAGAGGGGAGGTGGAGCTGCTGGAATTTGGGCCCTGTGAGCCTGGCCAAACTTCATCCCACAGATCTCCAACAGGGAAGGCTGCTCTGCCTACAGGACTAGGACCAGCAGAGTGCAGACAGCTATCCTTGCTGGGATGCCTTCATCTGGATCAGTTCCAAGAAATCTTTTTGGGGTTTCTCCTGTCCTTTGGTTTTTTTTCCCCCAGCAGTATTTCAGGAAGATGTTTCCCAGCAAGTAGGTTTACAGAAATATATTTGGAACAAAAACTATATTAAGAAAATTACTGGATAAGCATAAACTTTGCAGTTTGTGACCCTGAGATTCATTTTACCACAAGTGTTTTGTGGAAATGCTTGACATGTGGGCTTTGACCTCTCCAACCAACCAGCCCCACTTGAATGCTGACAAAAATCAAACACTAAAAACAAAGAGATCCACCAGAAAATACATCCTTGGTCACCATAACCAGCTCAAGGACAGAGAAAATATGGCAAACTCATCAAATTAATTGCCTGCCGTCTATTTCCTCCTGGTTTTCTGTGCTGCCGCCTCCATCTTACACAGCTTTTGATCTCAGCTCATTCTGTTTTCTCCCTCCTTCTTGGGATGTCCCTGTGTCTCCTCCTGCTCAAGCTCCAAGCCCTGCTTGTCATGTGCCTGCACAGGAGCTGTGATGACAGTGACCTACACCAACCGTGTGGCTGATGCCCGCTTGGGCACCTTCTCCCAGCTCCTGCTCCAATGGAAAGGCAGCATCTACAAACTGCTCTACTCCGAGTTCCTGATCTTCATCTTGCTCTACTTCACCATCAGCCTTGTCTACAGGTGAGAAACTTCACACCCACAAGCTGGCCTGTGGCAGGACGCAGGAGAAACACAGGACTGGGGCAGGGATCCTGCTGCACAGGCACTTGCCAGACTCTGTTCACAGGAGGGAAGGAGAGGGGAGAAGCGAGAAAAGGGAGAGGGAGAACTGCTTCTGCTTGTCCCTTTTAGGCTGATCCTGAGCGAGAGCCAAAGGCTGATGTTCGAGAAGCTGGCGCTGTACTGCAACAGCTATGCCGAGCTAATCCCCGTGTCCTTCGTGCTGGGTAAGGAGCTGTCAGGAATCCAGCAGGGAGGGAAGTGGGACAGCATTTCTTCTCCTTGGTTCAGCAGAGCTCTGCTGGCAGGGCAGGTCCCTCCCTCTGCCTTTGTAGAACTCCTCAAGTGGGATATATCCTTCACTGTCACAGCTGTGAGTGTCCCGCAGCACAGAAGGACAAGCTCCAAGTGACACCAGATATGCCCAGGGAATCTGTGGCTGCCTCACCCCTGGAAGTTTTCAAGGCCACACTGGGTGGAGCTCTGAGCAACTTGGTCTAGTGGAAGGTGTCCCTATCCACAGCAGGGGCTTGGAATGAGATCATTTTTAAGGTCCCTTCCAACCTAAACTGTGCTATGAAACCAAGTATGAAATCCAGACTCCTATTAGCATGGAGGACTGAATTCCCCTCCAGACATTTCTGCATCCATCCCTGTGTGAGCAGGAAAAGAGGAGATCAGAGTGGGAGGAAGAAGCTCTTTTCAGATGCCTGACTCTCTCAGCTCCCCACTAGGTTTCTATGTAGCCCTGGTGGTGTCCCGCTGGTGGGCCCAGTACGAGAGCATCCCGTGGCCAGACCGGATCATGAACCTGGTGTCCTGCAACGTGGACGGGGAGGACGAGTACGGGAGGCTCCTGCGCCGCACCCTGATGCGCTACAGCAACCTGGTCAGCGTGCTGATCCTGCGCTCCGTCAGCACCGCCGTCTACAAGCGCTTCCCCACCATGGAGCATGTCGTGAGGGCAGGTCAGCACTGCTCCTTGCTGCTCCTTAGGGGCAGGGAGCCCTGGGAAAGGGTCTTTGGAAATGGGGTGGCGCTGTTCCCTCAGGCAGGTGGGAATGTGAGCCCCAGGTCTCCAAGCTTAACTGCTGGGCACCCTGCATCTTCCTGGGAGATGCTCCTCGAGGTGCAGCAGTTCCCAGTCTACCACATTGTCTGGTTTCCCTTGGCAATCCACTGAGATGTGATATTGCTGGCCTCCTAAAAAGAAAAGGCACTTCAGGGACACAAACTGCCCATTCTCAAGAAGTATCTATGGACATCAGACAGCTGCACCCTCAGCAGTGCTTTATCTCCCTGATGGCTCTGATCTGATGTGCTGCAGACATCCAAAGTGAAATCCCATTATCCCACTTTCATGACTCAATATTTTAACAAGGAGATTTGTCCTTCTGCATGTCTCCCCAAATTCTGAGTCTTTACTGGGATTTTTAGGGAGAGACAAGGCACCTACCTGAGATTCAGATGTTTTAATTACAGACCAGATCAGTTCCTTCTGCCCTCTATGTTCATACTTATCCCATCTGCTCTTTCCCATCCAGGCCTCATGACACCAGAAGAGTACAAGAAGTTTGAGAGCTTGAATTCCCCCCACAACAAGTTTTGGATCCCGTGCGTGTGGTTCTCCAACCTGGCTGTGAAGGCGAGGAACGACGGTAGGATCCGGGACAGCGTGCTGCTCCAGGGCATCCTGAATGTGAGTGACAGAAGGGACAGGCAGGTCTTTGAGATCCTGGGGAACGGGAGGCACCTGTGAAGCAGGTCCTTGACACATTCCAGAACAGCCAGTGCCAGTGGAGGTTTCTAGGATCCAGATGGAAAGCCACAAGGAAGAATGTATCTGGAAGTCTAAGAGGGGTCAGAAACATCCTCAGCAACTGAGGTCCTGTAGAAAACATTGCTATTAAAAATGGTTAGATAGTTTTCGGCAACAGGCCATGTTCCACAGGCAAGACCTGGCAACAATCCCTGCCCAGCTGCACAGAAAAAGGCTCTGGAGCAGCTCATCCTTCTTGGTATTCATGTGCAGATAAAGTCACGTGGTTTCTGTTGCCTGGAGCAGGATTTGTCTCCCCACAGAGAGAGAAGTCTCCCTCTGGGATATTTATCTATAGACAGGAGAGAGAAATGGATGCTCCTGAGAGCATTCTTTGCCTCACCTGTTGGCTGCTCACTTTGTGAGGAGAAGCTCTGCTGTGAAGTGAGCTAGGAAGGGATCTTGGGCTCAGGGGGAGACACCCAGGCAGCAGCAAATTCCTCCAAGGCTGAGACTGAGCCCCCCCTTCCAGAGAAAGTATAAACAGAAGGGAAAGACCTGGACCAATGGAGAACAGTGGTGCTGGAGAGGCTCTGCAAGGAGATGGGAAGTTATCCCTGACATGCCATTCCCTTTTCCCCGCTGCAGGAGCTCAACACCTTGCGCAGCCAGTGTGGGAAACTCTACGGATATGACTGGATCAGCATCCCCCTGGTCTACACCCAGGTGAGAAGGGAATCCCCACACCCATTGCTCCACCACTGCCCGAGCACATCCCCACTTACACCCATACCTGGAATCCTGGAATGGTTTGGGTTGGAAGGGACCATAAAGCTCATCCAGGGACACCTTCCACTAGACCAGGCTGCTCCAAGCCCTGTCCAGCCTGGCCTTGAGTGCTTCCAGGGACTTATCTGGAAAACCTATGCCAGGAACTCACACCTTCTTAGTAAAGAATTCCTTCCTCCTATCTCATCTAAAACTGTCCTCTATCAGTTTAAAACCATTGTTCCTTGTGCTGTCACTGTCTGCCTGTGTAAACCGTCCCTCTCCCTCCTTTCCATAAGCTCCTTTTCGGTACTGGAAGGCCACAGCCTCCCCGAAACCGTCTCATCTCCAGGCTGAACAACCCCAACTCACCTTTGTGGAAGTGCTTCATACCTGACCCACCCATGAAAAATGCAGGATACTCTTGAATCCCTCATCCCCACCTGCACAAATCACCTCTCTTCCATTGGTACCTTAGCACACACCCAGCCCAGCCTCCCTTCCCTAACTCAGACACCTCTCATGCACTTCTCCAGAAATAACCTCTGTTCAGGGCTAACAAATCCCCACAGATCCATGGAAAACACAGACACACTCCCTGCATCACCTTGCAGGGATCACATCCCAGGAAGGTTGTGCCAGGTGTGTACTCAGCTGTTTATCAGCCCAGGCAGACACTTTGGCACCACCTTGCTCCTTTGTCTCCTACAATCCAGATGCTCAGATAACAGGGATGCCCTTCATCATGAAACAGGAGCTGCTGCTGCTGCTCTGGCAGTGCCAGAGGTTAATGGAGAACACCAAGTGTATTCCTGTTTTGAACCCCCTCATTTGTATCACGGGACCATGTGAGAGTCTGGGTTACTTTTAACTTGAAAAGGGGAAGTTTCCAGTCCTGTGGTGATAGGGAAAAGCACAAAGCTCAGCATAGCCTGAAATCCAGGCAGGCAAATATTAATAAAAGCTCAGCAAAGGAAGGAGCAAATAGCAATGCCAGCATTCCCCTTCCTGGACTTGGAAGCAGCCTGCCAGCATGGACTGAGCCATGAGACAACTTCCACCCCGTCCAGGATGTCATGTGCTTGCTACTGCCACAGGCCTGTGACACTTGCACAGATGTCATTCCAGGGACAGCACAGAATGGCACACAGCATAGGTAAAAGCTGAAGGGAAAAGGAAATGTCTATACTTTCTGCAGGGAAATGCATTCTCCTGCAAAAAGCCTGTCAGAACTGAATCCAAGGCTTCCCAGAGGCTACAGAGCTTGGCTTTGGAGCTGTGTGGGGTGGAACTGAAGGGAGATGCTGGGAACTCACGCTGCCCTGGTGTGTCCCTTGGCGTCCTTCCCAGGTGGTGACCGTGGCTGTTTACAGCTTCTTCCTGGCCTGTCTGATCGGGAGGCAATTCCTGGATCCAGAGAAAGCATATCCTGGCCATGAGCTGGATCTCTTTGTGCCCGTCTTTACATTTTTGCAATTCTTCTTCTATGCTGGCTGGTTAAAGGTAAGTCCAAGAAAACATGGCTGGAGCTGCAATCTGACCCAGCCAAGGGTTTTTCCCAGTGTGAGCTCACTGGGAACCCAGCTGTGTTCTTTGATCTATGGGCAGAAATAGGAAGCCAAGAGGGGCCGAGGAAGTGCCAGAACCTACTTTATAATCTTCGAACTGTCTCATTCTGGCCACCAGCTGCACTTTTCCTAGGCTTTAGTCCTTACTAGAGGGGAAAAAAGAAGCACCTTAAATTGCAGGAGGGTTGTGTGAGCAGAGGGGAGTTCTTACAAATTCCAATGTCTCCCAGCCCCTGGGATGCCTCTACTTTTAACCCGCCCCCTTTTGGGAAGAACCTGGCTTGGAAGTCAAGGAACATCACACCTGACTTCTCCCTGCAGGGAAAGGGGCAGGGATGACAATGGTGACCTTTGCTGTGTGCTCTCCAAATGCAGGTGGCCGAGCAGCTCATCAACCCTTTTGGGGAGGACGACGATGACTTTGAAGCCAACTGGCTCATTGACAGGAACCTGCAGGTAAAGGGGAGGAAGATTTGCCAGGTGAGCCTCACCTGAAGAGGAACACCAAGCCAGGACAGTGACCAAATTCTCCTGCAACACCTCTGCTCCCACCTCCTTGCCTGCAATGGGAGAGATCCTCCCAGTCCACACCAGGGAATTTGGGGCTTCTGGCATATCTTTGTACACAGAGGCTGCCTGCAGCTTCAGTCCATGCTCTGACACATGGGATAGATCCAGGCTGCTTGTTTCAGGCCTTAGCTGCCTTTGAATGACACATCATTCCTGCCTCTCCTGGGCTTTCCTACCCTATGTCCATCTGAAACTGCCTCCTCTGCTTTCAGTAACTCCACACCTCCTGCCCTTCTGTCCTAGTGAACCTGTTGCTTTCCTGCCTCCTTCAGTACCATTTTCCTTCCAATTAATCAAATGTGTATGAGAAACAACCCAAATGACAGGAAACCACAGCAACACCAGCCACTTGCTTGGCTTTTGTGCTGCACCACTTCCCCCAGCTCCGTGTTCCTTTGTCGCTCAATAACAGGCACACAAAAAGCTGCTCATCCCATGTGACATTCCTGCTGTCCCCTGCAGGTCTCCCTCATGGCAGTGGATGAGATGCACCAGGATTTACCCATTCTGGAGAAGGACCTGTACTGGAACGAGTCTGATCCCCAGCCACCCTACACTACTGCCACCGCCGAGTACAAGCGCCCGTCCTTCTTGGGCTCCACTTTTGACATCAGGTGAGTGCAGGGACAAAGTGTCACAACACCTGGATCAGGTCTCGTCTAGGACATTATACTCAAGTAGCTTTTAGGGTCATCCACAACAGCCAACATTCTCCAAGGAAAAGGATAAATCTAACCTCTTTTCCTCACTTACCTGTACAATGAGCATCCCTGTTTTGGGGGGCTAATGGCAATACAGGGAGAGGCTTGCCACTGGCAGCAGCATTCCCAGTGCTGCAGGCCTCTCCAGGAGATCCCTCTTTCTGTGGCTGTATAACAGTCCCCTTTGCCTTCCCCAGCATGCAGAAGGAAGAGATGGAGTTCCAGCCCCTGGAGCAGATTAAAGAGAATGAGGAGGCCAACCACTCCACTCCCTTGCTGGGACACCTGGGCCGCCTCCTGGGTGTCCAGTCCCCGAACTTCTCCAGGTCCTCTTCCCGCATGAACCTGCTGCGCCGGCGAGGAGATCCTGCATCGCCCTTCTCCCATTATACCTACCAGGACATGGGGAAGGCCGGACGCCCTTGTGGCATCAATCAGCCAAGGGGTGACTCCCAGGAGCAGTGGGACAGCGAAGAGGGAAAACTAAGGGAGTTTGATGCTTTCATGTCCACCCCGTTTTACGAGAGGCCTGGGTTCTACAGTGCTCCACAGACACCCATCAGCTCCATCCCCATGATTTTCCCTTCCCGACGCCAAGGGCGCAAGAAGCCGCCGGCGCTCTCCAGCATCGCCGCGTGCTCCACTTCCCTTCGGGATGTCATTGTCAATGCCTCCCCTTCCAGGGCCAGCGACGTAGACAAGAGCCAGAGCTCCCTGGGCTCTGCTGCAAAGGAAACCTTTGTCTGGCCAACAGAGCAAAGCAAAGATCCCAACTCCGTGGCTGTGACAGTAGAAGGAAAGAGCAGCTCCAGGGAAGCTGCCGCCACGGGAAGCCCAGGAGAGCCGTCCACGGCATCCAACAGCCCCAAATTCCCCTTCCTGCCAGAGCCCCCTGAGCATGAGAAGCAAGGCAGCTTCAAAAGCCTGAACAGCTTCAAAGCCTCACACCCACCCCGGCTAAACCTGGAGAGCACAGCCTCAGCCACTCCCACTTCAGAGCATTCCAGTGCCTTTCACACCCCCAGTAACAAAACCCCCGGAGGCACTGCCTCCCTCTGCTTCTCCTTCACTCCTGTCACCTCTCCAGCACTGGAAAGGTCCCACAAGGGCAACCTGGGCCCTGAGGCTCACAGCCTGAGTTTGGAAGATGCAGCCAACGCTCCAGACCAGCACCCAGAGGTTTCCAAGAACATGAGAGACACTGGGAATGGAAACACTAAGCCCCCAGCTCCCAAAGAGCCCAAGAAAGCAGAGAGTCCATCTCCCAATGACTCTGGAATCTTCCTAGGTGAGGGTGACTATGTGGGGCTGATGGAGGTGATCCTGGAGGCCAGTGAAAGCCCAGGGGAAGAGCAGATGGACTAGTACAGGTAAAGGGGAATCCATGGGATACCTGCCTTATCCTGGCACTCATCCAAATAGAAGTGCTGGACTTGCAGCTGGAGCCCAGCCTGGGCTGAAACCAGCACTAAGGACACACTGCTCCTGGCCTCAGCTACAGCAGCAGGCACAACTCATGTTGCAACAAGAACAAAATCACCAAAAACCCCAATCTGTAGCAGAAGAACAAGACTTTGAGTGTTAAATATTGCAGGTACCAGCCTGACCAGCCACATGCACACCAGAACAGGAGCAGAGTTCATGTGGATACTTCCCTCCTCCTCACAGCAAGAATGAGAACTTGAGTCCTTTCTCAGGCAGGACTTGCACTCCCCTAACAAGATACTCCAGGGAAAAGTAAGGGACTGAAGAAAGTCCCATCTTTTGTGATACAGACCCACAGTGCCTCTTCCAGTCCTGTCTGGCTGGTGTTTTCCAGTACTGGGATAAGGCAGGGTAAAGGCCTGCCATCACAAGCAGCTGCAGCATCTGTCCAGCACATTGCTTCCTTCTGGAGTTCCACATCTCCCAGTTCCACAGATTTGACAGTGCTCAGAGAAAGCTGGATGGCAGCAGACAGCACTCAGCTCATTTTTACTGCCTGCCCTCAGAAAATAAAAGCCAGGCTCAAGCCCAGGACCTTGTTTTCGTTTCCTCATTTTGGTTCCCTGTGAGGAATTTAAAGAAACCACCGAGGTTTTCCTACTTCTGCCTTCAGCAGCAGCTGCAAATGCCCCATGTCACACAACAGATTTACCTCCCACTGCCTTCACTACAGCTGCCTACTCTCTCTCCAAACTAAACAGAAAAGCCAGCTGGAACCAAGTCACTTTATTGGGTGGAGGGCAGTACATAAAACACAAAGAAAAGGGGGGATATTTGGTACAGAGTATGGAACTGTTTATCTAGGTAGCTGAAGCTGCATGCATGGCTGGACAGTAAGTAGGAGTCCCACTGAAACCCACAGCATGGCTCTTGGCAAGGCTTCAGCTGTGACAGTCCCCAAGGGTGTGCTTGTCGAAGAGATACTCTGCCATGCCGTATTTGGGGGCCCCCATCTTCCGCAGGTTGGTCACGTGGTCACCCAGCTCCTTGATGGCTTTCACCTGCTCATCCAGGTAATGGGTCTCAATGAAGTCACACAACTGAAAGGGAGACCAGAGGTTTAAATTCAGGCCCAAAATCCTACTGAGGCTCTCTAAGGAAAGGAGAGGATGCAGAATTTTCAAGTTGAGGGGAAGCAGCTTCTAGTTTTGTTGCAGAACAAGATCCAAGTGAGCCAGGCTTACATAGGCTCACTTGCTCCAGAACCCTGCAGAGCCAGGCAGCTCAGAAGCCTCTCCTCTTAATCATGGCAGGAAGCATTAGCCAAGCTCCTGAACAGATTTGAGACACCCCCACTGCACAGCAAACTCACAGCAGTGAGGATTTACATCACTGGTTTTGTCTTAAAAAGTCCCTCTAACTGAGGCAGGAGACTCCCAAGACTGCTTAGATTCTCACATGTATTCATCTCTTCCTGATATTAAGCAACTTCAATCCAGCCTTGCCAAAAACTTCCATCTGAGAATTCTGTTTTTTCAGACACTGTTCTGAAACATCAGGGCTTTTAATATTCCAAAGCAACTCTAGAATTTTGTGGCAAAAAGCCTTAGAAAGATGCAACTCAACCCAGTCAGAAATGGTCTCCATAGAGACTGTTCACAGACACTTCAGAGGGAATAAAACAGGTCCTTGCCACCTTAAAAATGCTCCTGGAAGGACAGCAATAACCCCACCAAAGGGCTCTGGAAGGGCTGCACCCCTGCTTCACACATTTTTTCACCTTTAACACCACCAGGGACACACAGCTCAGCCCCAAAGCCACACAGCTAAAAGATACATCCTCGGACAGCCACACGGATCCTCAGCATGCACTTACATGTGGGTCGTTCTTTTCAGTTGCCAATTTGTGCAGCTCGAGCAGTGATTGGTTCACGTTCTTCTCCAGGTGCAGGGCACACTCCATGGCAGTCAGGCCATTCTCCCAGTCATCACGGTCTGGCTTCTGCAAGGGGAAAGCACAGCACATGTCTTCTGTAAGAACCCACACACCAGACTCTCCAGCAGCAGGGTGGAGAGTCTTTAGATCACTCTCAAAACCTGTTTAGACCAAGTTTAAGCCTTTATGCAAAGTCAAAAAGTTGAAGTGCACCCTTGGAACTTTGAGAACTGTGCAAACCCTCAAAATCCCACTTCTCAAAACAGTGCACAGAGCGCATCTTCTCTCTGTTAAATTCAATGATGGTGATGAACCAGTTGCCTTCTGGTTGTGCCCTCACCCAACAGCAAACAACCTGGGGCTCAGCACCCCTTACACAAGAAATTTATTAGTCGATCAGCACAAATAAATAAATTGCTCCACATCTCAATTCATTATGCCTCTCCAGTGACAGCTGCTGCTCCTTCTGGAGAGGACCCAGAGGAAAATTTATCCCATTCCAGCTGGGAACAGCCCCCAGCTCACCTTGACATCCTGCAGGAAGATGCGCCCACCCCTCTGGTTCTGCAGCTTCATCAGCTTCTCAGCGTGCTCCCGCTCCTCGTGGGACTGATGCAGGAAGTACTTGGCAAAATTTTTCAGGGCCACATCATCCCGGTCAAAATAGTAGGACTGAAAAATAAAGAGTTCACAGGCTCTGCTTCAGGATGGCTGCAGTCCAAGCCCAGGCCATCAAGGCAGTGTGGAACAATTCTCCCCTTAGTGTCATTCAATTTTTCCAGCTAGGATTAAATTTTAACCTGTATCCCCACCAAGGCCACAAATAAATGGTGCTTGTGTCCTTGGCTCAGTTCTGAAAATACAAACACAAAACCTTGAACCCCAGATACCTGTTCGGAGGATTATTAAACTGCAGCCTTGAAAAGCCTTTTTCAAGGAGAACTCTTCCCTTTGTTTGCCTGAGCTTGTTTACAACGATCACATTGCAAGTCAGGGTCATTGCTTGCAACACCAGGTAAGGGTGAGCCAAGAACTTTTAGGTACTTTTGCAATAAAGCTCTCTTGCTTTCCAGGCTTTCCAGGGATTAGACTAAGGAATACACTTTCTACTTTCTTTTGGAGGGGGGGAAAAAGTCACATTTAAAATACAAGAGATAAATTGAACTACAATATGAATTCAACAAAAAGTACTTTCCTGAGAGCAAAACAAACCTGTAACAGCAGTTAGAAGCTGTCACACAACTAGTTTATTCCTTGGTCAGAACCATTACCAGGATTCAATGGGAAGTTCTGTCAAAGGCTGCCAATCGTTTACCAACCTACTACAGAACTCTCTGCTCTTAGACCAGCGGCCTGGAGGGCAAGGCAAAGCACCGCTAGTGTTACACACACAGGTGCTTGTATACCACTATCACCCACCAACAGAAGCTCAAAACAGCGCTCAGAACCAAATTAACACAGAAAAAAAAAGCTACAAAATAGGTGTCACAACACAGCACGGTGCCACTAGGAAGTCTCAATATCCTAGCACGCCCAAAGCACCAGGATTGCTGCACAGAGGTCAGGGGACAGCTATAACAGGGGCCTCGGGCCAAAGGAGACATGGAAACACAGGGCCCAAGGAAACCACGCATTCGTACCGATTCCTGAAGGAAAACCCGAGCCTGAGAGGCGAGCACGCCTGTGGGAAAGGTGCCAAGCGCCTCGTTAGGCACCTCCCGCGACGCAGCCCGGCCCCAAGGGCAGAGGCGCCAGCGACGCGCTGAGCGCGGCCGATAACAGAGGCGCCAAGGGCAACGGCCGCGGGGCCGCGGAGCAGGCGAGATAAAAGGGCCTCACCTACACCCAGGGGACGGCCTAGACGGGCCTGAAGGCAGAGGGGGGAGGAGGTGGAGGAGGAGGAGGCGCTGGGCCCGCAGGCACCGCCCGGCACCCAGGAACTCCCCGCCGGGCAAGGGCCTCGTGTAGCCCCTTTATCTCCACAGGACCCTCCCCTCAACCCCGCCGCGCCCGCTACCCTCACCATGCTGAGGTACACGTAGGACGCGTAGAGCTCCAGGTTGATCTGGCGGTTGACGGCGGCCTCGCAGTCCTGGTGGTAGTTCTGGCGAACCTGAGAGGGAGGCGCTGCCATGGCTGGGTACTTCGGTGGGTGCTGCGGTGACTGTGTAGACGGTGGTGTCGGGAGGGGGTGGCGGCGGGCCCGAGCGCGGCCGGTTCCGTCCAAGCACTGTTGACGCAGGAACCCGCTTCGCTCCGCTGCCGACGCGCTATGAAGCCCGCCCGCCCGCCGACGTGCCTTTTATATCGCCGCGCGCCAGGCCACGCCCCCAAGAAGGGGCGGGGCGTCCGGCACCCTTCTGCTAGCCCGGCGTGACTCAGCACCCGCCCAGGCCACGCCCACAGCGGGGCGGGGCCCCCGCGCGCCGCCGTTTCCCGCCGCGCGCGCGCCGTCCAGCAGGGAATGGCCCGTGTTGGGAAATTCCCCCAAAAATCACCAAATCCGGCCATTTCTCCTCGAGCACGCGGCCAAGCCTGCCGCCAAGCCGTGTCCCACATCCTACATCCCTCCGGGGACGCGGGCTCCGCTGCCCCGCCCGCTTGGTGCCAATGCCTGACCGCCCTCTCCGTGAGAAGAAAAAGTTCCTAAAATCCAAGTTGAATCCAGAAATTGAAGGCCAAATGTCAAAACCTGAACCTGTTGGTAACGAGATTACTTTCAGCTGCTTTTAGTGCTATTCAGTCACGCGGTGTGTGCCATCGTTTATTTTCAATAAACATCGGGTTCTTGAGTCATTCAGTTCAGTCGTTAATTTACAAGAAGCACGGGATTATTTTAGTATCTGCTTTCTTAAATTTTAACCAGATTACAAGGGAATAGAAACTGCTTAAACTGAAATCATCTCGTAGCACTGAATGCCCCAATCCTGGCTTTTCCCAAGCCAACGTTGCTGCTGAAATCCATCAGAAATTTACTGAGCCTGTAAGTGCAGAATAAATAATTTTTCCTCTACGTACTGAGCCTGCAAACTCAGATTAAATATTTTTTCCTGTATGTACTCAGACTACAAACTCAGATTAAAGAATTGTTTTCCTCTCACCGGTTCCTTCTACACATTTTTATCCGGTCTTTGACCGTTCCCGGCACTGTGGGATGTCCCATGCCTGACTGCACAAGTGCCTGTGTGTGGCTAAAAAGCAGCACCAGAGCACTTTTCCAGACACTCCAAATGCCCTGGAGGGACCGGGGAGCCTCAGCCTCCCTTTGTTTGAGGGTTTTCTGCTGCTCCTGTCGGTTAACCATCACAAGTAATTAAGATCTATAAGATAACGTGGGTCATACCTATGCTTAGGCAGGCTGCCAGGTACATTTCAAACCTCCTGTTCTCCTCCCACATCAATGCTTATGTAACAACAACAACAACAAAAAAGTAGCTGCTGGGCAGACTCTTTTTTTAATTCTTTTTTCTTTATTACTGTGTTCACAGCAGAGTGTCTTCACAACAGGAATATCAACCAAACCTCCATAATTGCAAAGTTTGTGACGGGAATATTTCCTCTGCAGCTCGGACAGTCTGTGCCACTCGTGATCGCACGTCAGAACGATTAGGGAAGTCCCAAATTCTGCTTTCTGGAGTTGCACAATGTTTGATGACAGCAGATTTACATGGGCAGGAGAGGAAACACGGGGTTGCACGGCCATGGGGGTCATGTCTTGGTGACCAAGGGGAAGAATTCACCACTCTGCTCTCATACGGGATTAGGTTCAGCCATTCTCAGATCTTTCTTGTCTCAAATTACTGTTTTAATTTCGACTTTATTTCACATTGTTTCCTCATGGATCGGTTCAGGCCTCCTTTTGTCTTGTGCTGCTCTTTGTGAAGATGCATTTATAATAAAATCCCTGAGTGATTTGGGTTGGAAGGGACCTTTAACATCATCCTGTTCCACTCTTGCCATGGGCAGGGACACCTTCCACTATCCCAGGTTGCTCCAAGCCCTGTCCAGCCTGGCCTTGGACACTTCCAGGGATCCAGGGGCAGCCACAGCTTCTCTGGGAAAGCTGTGCCAGGGCCTCACCACCCTCACAGGGAAGAATTCCCTCCTAAATGTGAAAGTCACTTGATGGAAAGCCCAGCCTGAGTAAGGTGATGCTTTTAGCAGGCTTCTTCGCAAGAAAGCCTGTAAAGCTCTTTAGAAAAAAATTCTTTACTGCTTAGGCAGAAATTCTTCCCCTATTTTAGTACTTTTTAACCCCTCAACATTCCCAGCTGCCCAGGGCCTGCCTCATCCTCTCAGCAGATACAGCCTGTGTGGATTTTGAATTCATGTCCCTCTCAGCTGCTCTCTTGGGCTGAAGTAGAGGCATATTCATGCTGCCCACAGGCAAAATCAATGTATTGTCTGCCTACATAAGCTTGAAATTGTTGAAGACAATCCCTGTTTTCCCTTGGATGATATCCCATCAGGAACAATGGAGCAAGCTCTCTTGTTGTTTACAGCTTAGCTACCATACACAGGGCACAGACCCCAAAATCCACCCATTTAGGGATAGTAAAGCTGAGTTTAAGCATGCAGAAATAATCAGAGCTTCTTTAGTGAGTGTCTGCATATGATACAGAAGGTTATTAGGTCAGAGATCAAGATACACCCAAAGGGAAAGTTTCCATGACTCCTACCCCTACTGTAATATCATTTATCCTGACTCTACCCGTGCCTTTCTTGTGCATGACCTTTCCAAAGGGGCAGAAAACAGGACTCCTTAACAAATACTGGACAGTATTTGCCCAAAGTAAACTCTGAGACAGATTTTTGCTGATACAGTCCCTGAGCAAAAACCTTGGCATGTGGCTTAGGCATCCAGTTAGATCTTCAGTGAAAGGACTGCCTTGGTGTGAGCAGAGAGCCAGAATGCTCAGGAATGCACACATTTCATTTCTCACCTGTAGAAATGGTTCACCTCTAGCTTTAAAACACTCGATTTTGCTCTGCTGGTTTAATGCCTAGAATAATAACAGATCCCAGTTAAAAATCAACAACTCCAATTCCAGTGAGCAAAAAAGTGCTGAATGTGCCTCAAATGTAAAATCAACAAAAATACAGTAATTTTTTTTCCCCCCAAAGCTCAAAGTCCTGTAAGTAAAAGAAATTGCATCCAGTCAAATATTTGTTATGGAGAACCTCCACTCCATCCACAAACTTCAGTGTCATTCAGCTTCCAGGCTTTATGTAAACACAAAAGCAACTCTAAACTTGGCTGCAAGGCTGATCATGTGTCTGGAAATTTGACACTGGTCTGAACTGTGAGTTTTGAAAGCTGTTTACTAAAAACATCTGGGCTCCACTTGCTCTGGGAGTTTACCTAAAAACTCCTTCTTGTCGCTTCTTGGGCAAAACACACTCAGTGCAAATGTTTCAGTTTGTTTCTTTTAGGTGCCCGAATTTTTCCAAGTGGGAAACCCAGGATTCAGGCAACAAGTTTTGACTGGGTACTTACAGCACAGAATGCAAATGACTGGGGTACACAGAGCTGCTGGTTCCTGGAAACGCTCTCCAAAGGGAGACAGACAAAGGATGTTTGACGTTCTGCCGGGAAATTTGTTTTGGAGACTGAACATGAAGCTGTTTTTATACAGGAAAAAAGTCCCAAACACAGAATAATCTGTAGCTTTGCACTACAAGATTCTGTAGACAAGGAGTATAAAACCCTCTTTAGACAGAAAAACTTCTTCTAAGTTGTCACACAGGATTTTTTTTCTCTGGACTATTTTTACACACAGTCTAAATGAAATGCTGTAGGAGACTGCAATTCTCTAATTTGCCCAGAATGCCCTTTAATTTATTTTTATTTCCTTTACAAGTCTTGTAAAAATACTGTTAGGACCAAAGAGTGAGGAAGAACAATGTTAATAATACAGTAATTCTGTCAGCACAGCCAGAAGCAGGATCTGCCGAATTTACTTGGCTGTATCATCCCTTTTTAAACTAATTTCCAGACTGGCTCCACTATCTGTGAGGGAAAAGCTCCATCCCTTATTCCAAAGGCAGTCTGTGCCCCAGGTGCATGTACAGGAGCTTTCACAACATGGATTTGCCAAACTGCAAAAGCCACAATAAGTTTGATGTTGACATTCCACAATCCACAACGTTTGCTCTACTGTCATGATCCTCCTGTGGTGCCATCCACCTTTTTATTCCCTCTCTCAAATTCACAGTGTTAAAAACAAGGGGGTGGGGATCATTCCTGTTCCCTGTTTCCATTGTATTGAACTTTTTCTTCAAACACTGTACAAAAATTGCAAATAGACCACCCATCTAAAGTCAACAAATATGGGGAAATTTCTCAATACACTGCAAAAACCACCTCCTTCTGAGCATGAATTCCCCTGGAAAACACTGGTGAGTGTTGAAGCCCTCATGGATCACCATGAGGTGATCCAGTCAGCTTTGATTCTAGATACATGGGTGAAATGTTCTTTTTTTTAAAAGAAGTTTTACTTGGGAATCCAAGAGACAAACAGGTTTGTCCCTCCCTGAGGCCATCAGGTAATTTTGTGAGTATGCACAAATGTGTTCCTTGGATTTAGTGCAGCACTGAGTTCGAGCAGACGCTAAATCTCTCACAGGAGGCTGCTTTTATACTCAGCCACACAAAAAGGGATGAGCAACCAATGCTTTCAAGCATGAGGAGAAGAAACAAGCTTTTACAAGGAGCTGGCAGTTAAAGGACATGCAGCAGCATGATAAAACACCACAAAAACAAGCAGTGGCCCATGGCTGATCTCTGTTGGGCAGGATGGGCGGGGGGGGCACCCCCAAACTGCTGAGCAGGTCTCTCCAGGAACACATTTCATGGCTTATTCAGAAGAAGTGAAGGGATTCAATCAATGTAGAGGGATGTTCTCAGCAGAGGTGAGGCACAGGGTGAGTTTTCTCTGGGAAAAGCTGGTTCCTGCTGTGCTGTGCTGTGAGGGGACACTGAAAACACTCCTGTGGCTCATGCAGACGTGCAGCCACAACTCCACAGATTCCACACCCACATCCACCTTTCCTGCTCGGTGTAACTTCCTCCTAAGCCACGTTCAGGCGTTGGCATCAAAGTAAAAATACTGAAAAGCACCTCAAGGGGCTCAAGTTGGGCACAAAAAAGTTGTGCTGCTTGTGAAGCAGCCAGGCAGGGCTGAAGTGGGGAGTGTTGTCCTGCAAAGTCACCTCTGCAGGAGCTGGACACTGCTCCTTCCTCAGGGTGGGGGAGCAATCCCCCACTGAACTAACCCGGGGAACAAAGCAAGGAAATTGCACAGAGAGAGAGAGAAATAGAACAGGGAAAATCATCTCTGTTGGGGCGAGAGGTGGCTGTGACACTTTAAATCGGGTCGGAGCTCAGGACCGCGCTGAAGTCGTTGTGTTGAGCTGGGCAGATGTCGAGCCATGCCCACAGATATCAGCGCCCAGCAGGCAATAAAGCAGTGACAGAGAGGCCACCCACTCGGTGGGACAGGCAGATAAGGGGCAAGGGCAGCCCCAGGAGCCCCTCAGCAATCCCACAGGGATGTTTCAGATGCTCTGCTGGGCTGGGCAGAACCCTGAACCCCAGGCAGGGCACCCTGACCTCCTGGGCTCGTGGTCAGTGTCCTGGCAGGATGCTCCCATGAAAAGCTGTGGAGGCAAAGCCCTCAGACTCCCCTCAGACAGCAGCCAGAGGAATGCTCTACCTGGCCTAAGGAATCTTCCACCCAGTTGTTCTCTGAGTAGCTTGCTCAGTCATGCATGGCCATAAACCTGTCTAAATAGGCAGTGATGACCAAGACTGAAACTCAAATCAGGAACTTTCCAGTCTGACAAGTACAAAAAAAACAAACAAAAAATATTTCCGCTCCCCATGTACTTAGCACAGGCCAGGCCCTTCCTTGCCTGCTGTTTGGTGCTCTTGGTTCTTTCTAAAAGCCTCTGAGAAGAGATACAACCCATAGCAGGCTCAGAGGAAAGAAGATTAAACACTTCCACAGCCAAAAAGGCTGCATTCCTCACACAAACACCCCCACACCTCATTTGTCTCTTTTCCCTGTCTCCAGCCACCCTGCTGACCCCTTAGAGTGTCTCTGCAGGCCATGAACTTAGCAGAAAGCAGCACTTTGGACCAGTTTCTTTTGGCCACTGGATGGGTCTGAAAGCTCCAGAGTTACGAGACACACACAGGAGCTCAGTGACTGGAGGGTAAAGGGTGATCACAGAGAATTTCACCGAGATGCCAAGACCCTGAGGAGCAGGGAGGATGTTCAGTCAGGCCCAGAAGGGAAGAGTTCTCTGACAAAGCATTTCTCCAGTCAGGAGGTGCAGGTTGAGCAATGGGCTGACACCAGCTGAAACAACAGCCTGGGAGGGAGCAGAGGGATGCAAAACCATGAGGGTATCTCTGAGGTCACCAAGGGAAACAGTCTCTGACTAAGAAGAAAAAAAGATTTGCAGCACTGTTACTTCATCCAGGGAACTTTGTTCAATCAAGACCAGCAGGCTCAGCATGACCACACAAAAAAAGCTACCAGGCTTTTACTGGAATTCCTGAGTGCCTGTATCACTGCCTCAGCCAGGTTTAACTAGATGTGGACTGTGCCTGGAAAAGACAATTCCTACTTTATTCCCTGCCTGTGTTTACTCTGATCTACTCTGGAGTCACAGGCCCTACTTCCCTCCACATAAATATAGCATTTCTAGAGGAACAGGGAGGCTGTCAGCCTTGGGCAGGAGAAAATATCCACTTCCAGAGTTTTCTGCTGCAAACCCTTCTCCTCCAAATCACCAGCCTTGCTGTCGTGAACAATTTTGTCACCACAAAATTCCTCAGCTGGGAAGGGGTCAATCCCTTCTTGCTGTATTCCATAGGCCAGGAAAGCAGCTCGATCCAGAGAAAGGAGCATTTCCTAAATTTATTTCAACCTAAACTGTCACACAGACACTTCACAGGCCTACAGTGACAAGGATGGCAACACAGCTGGGAATTGCAGAGATTGGAAAAGAAGAAGGAAGGGGACTGAGAATCTGTGGTTTTACAGCCACATCCAGCGTGAGAAGCAGCAGTGCAGAGAGGCTGAGGAATAGGAAGAGAAAGTGACACCACCATTACTTTACATCACCTGGAAACTTTCTCTTCTTGTTCCAGGTCCTTCAGAAGTGGGTTTCTCCATATGTAATTGGGAGAAGACAGTTCTACCCCTTTCCCCATATCACTCTCTGCCAAAACCAGACAGATTTCTGTTTCAGGCAGTTCCTGCTTTCCTGTCAGATGGGAAGATCAGGATTGAGCAACAGCACCTCCAAAAGCAACTAAACCTCGAGGGTGAGGAATAGGGAAGTGGGTGGGATCTCTTCACAACCATCACACGACTTTCATTCATCCTCCTCCTCGGGAATGAGGTAACATTCCATTTTCAGACAATGTGCTTTGCCTGGTATCTACAAAAACCAAACTAAGAATGTCATGATTCATTTAAAAAGCATCTTTATTTCATCTGCAAAAACTTGTGTTATACCATAAATCAGGGAATAAATGAAAGGTTAATTAGCTGTAATTTCAGTTCAGTTGCTCTGTGAGGGATGCTGTCTTTTGCCGCTCTCTCCATGAAGATTCCAGGAATTTTGTTACCATCCCCATCGTGTTCCAGCACTAAGATTACAGTCAACAAACAGGGCCCTGAGAACCTGGTCACAACTCCCAGCACCCTTCCAAGTGACCCTTCCACCTCGTTTGCCTGCCAGAGGCTTCCTGGAAAGGGAGGAGCTTCCTGCTGTGTCCCAGAGCTTCTCCTGCTCACTGTGATCAGGGAAGGAAAGGAAGGGGACAGGGGAGAGAAATGATCAAGAGGAATAGGGATAAGAGGGAAAATCCGGGCCCAGCATGTCAGGAGAGCTGGAAGAGGGGTGGAGGGAGAAAGGAAAGACATCTGGAGCCATTTGCCTTTTCCAGACAGGGAACATCAGAACTAGGAAGGAAAGGGAAAGGAAGGAGGAAGGNGTTCCCAGCCACCACACTCAGTATGGCGTCGCTCCAGGTAGCCCGGGCGAGCCCCGTGGCACAGGAGCGGGAGGCAGCCGGGTTGTCCCGGTTTATCCCGGTTTATCCCGGTTTATCCCGGTTTATCCGTGCTCGTTCCGGCCCGGCCGAGTCGCCACGTGGGGGTGCCCGCGCTGCGCTGCCCTCCGCGGGCCAATCAGCGCGCTCCGTGCGCCGCTGCCCCGGGGCACGCCGGGAGTTGTAGTCCCAGCGGTGCGATGGCGGAGCGATGCCTACCGGCGGCCTCTCCGCGGTTCGGCGGTCCCAGCACTGCTGTCTCCTCACGGCCGCTCGGGGACTTGCAGGGTGGTTTCCGCCATCCCGCAGCGCTGCCGGGGGGTAGCGCCGCGGGGATCTGGCATCGGTGTCGCGTGGGGATGACGACAGCGGGAGGCGCGGGCGGGTGTCATGGCCGTGGGGGCGTTGTTCCCTTACAGCCCCCTCAGGGCGGGGGATGAGGGAGGGCGGTGCCCAGGGCTGTGTAAAGAGGAGCACACATTGAGATAACCCCAATGGAACCTGTGCCAAACACAAGATATTGCAACAGAAGAGTCAGATTGCATCCTGAGTTTTATAAGGAACAGGCATACCCGCAACATTTGGTTCCTCTGAGAAGTCTCCATTTTCAGTGTTTATAAAAGTCCTGATTGTCACAGATTCACAGACTGGTTTGGGTTGGAAGGCACCTTAAAAACCATTACATTCCATGGGCTCCAGAGACACCTCCCACTATCCCAGGTTGCTCCAAGCCCCATCCAGCCTGGCCTTGGACACTTGCAGGGATGCAGGGGCAGCCACAGCTCCCTGTGGAAATCCATTCCAGTACCACACCTGCACAGGGAAGGTTTTTCCCCCCAATATTCCATCTAAACCCACCTTCTGTCACTTGGAAGCCATTCCCACTTGTCCTGTCACTCCCTGTCCAAAGTCCCTCTCCAGCTCTCCCTGAGCCCTTTTCATCACTGGAAGGGCTCTAAGTTTCCCTGGAGCCTTCCGTTCTTCAAGCTGGACATTGCCATAACCACCAACAAGCATTTTGTAGCACAATTAAGCAGAAATAAAAACCTAATTCTGTTGTGGCAGGGGCAACAAGGGCTTGTGGTCCAGAGGCAAAAAGAGAAAATGGAAAAATACATGAAAGTGGTGAAATTGCCAAGAAAGCAGGATGAGAACAGGCCTGAAAGATGTTTGGTGACAGCAGAGCAGGCCATAAAAATATAATAAAATAGATATAAATGATACTATTTTCTCTATAGAGGGTATGGCAGAGCTGGCAAACAAAGGAAGTGTTTTCCCTGTACAAAAGCTTATTGTTTTCCAAGTTAAAAATTAAATGTCTTATCTGATCCTGGGATTTCTCACAAATGTTTTATGTGTTTACTTTCTTCAGACTGGTTAATTCTTAAGTGATTGGTGGAAAGCAAGGCATGAGCATTGTTTTTAAATATTCAAACCCAAATATATTTAGATTTTCTAAGCAACTCCCCTCACACTTCTTTTTTACCTGAAACTTGAATTTGAATTGGACTCAGTCTGCTAAAAAAGGAATTCTTGGTATTATTTTAACCTTCCAAGAAAAAGCACATAATTTAACCCTAACTTTGCAAAAGTTAATACACATTTCTGCTGATGCCAGGATAAATTCTAGGCAGGGCAGAGAAAGGAAGTCTGGATGATCAGTATAAATTCCAAAATCGTAGGTGGTTACCCTCAAGTGAGATAACATAAAGCTGTCTAAAATGGGATTAATAAACAACCAGATTTTACCACCCTCAAAGGGATAAATTTTTTCCCAAAATCCAATCTAATCCTTCCCTCCTTCATCTTAAAGCCATTTAAAGCTAAGTGTTTAAAGGGTGACAACAGAGAGGACAAAGTTTCTTCACAAGGAGCCTTGATTCTATGAATCAATTTTTTTTTTGTATAAGAATTTAAAAATGGGGAGGAAAGGGAGGAGAAAATAGCACTGACATGCCAAATGCAACTTTTTTTTGATTCACAAAGTCCTGGGAATTTTAAAGCCAAAAAGCCAGAACCGTAGCCCAACCTGAATTTCATAAGTGGATGCTATTTTTAGAGGAGAAAAATAAATCATTCACATCCTCTTTTATGTTGCATATTTTCATATCTGGCAGCACCATGAAAATTAAAAAAAAAAGAGAGAGAGAGAGAGAGAAGGGAAAATCTGCCCTGGTTTCATTGCAAGTAATAAAATGCACACATATAGTTGGACTTTGCTTAAGGAAAAAGAAAGGTTTGGTTTTTTTTTTTTGAAGGCACATCAAGAATTTCAGAAATTCTTTATGTTTAGGAATAGATAAATGAAAATGGTCTCTCACTAGTTTAATGAGATTAGCCAAATAATAGGCAAAATCTGATTTTCAGTGGCAAAAGCAAAGTGTAAATACCCAGAAGATCACTCACACGGGAATTTCATCGATAGAGTATTTTTCCTCGATTTATTTGGTGCTGTCTGTACGTACACCCCCGGTTCCAACAGGGCAGCTCCACTTCTAGGAATATGAGAGGAGCTCTGTGGTGGTGAGTCAGTCCAGGAGTATTGATTTCTGAGAGCAGCCAAAAATAGACACTCAGAGAAAGAGGAGCAGAAACTGGGTGAGTGTAATGTGATCCTTCCCTGCTAAATTTTTCCAGTGCTGCCAAAGAAAATCACAGCTGTCTCTTTCCAGTGTCAGAGGTTACTGGGCATGAGCAAAATGAAAGAGAATGTCTCGGTTTTGAGGAATATTTAGGGATTAGCACCTCGATTCATGAAGGGATGATACAGCTGATGATAAAGAGTGAACCTCTAATGGACACTTCCCACTATCCCAGGCTGCTCCAAGGCTCATTCAGCCTGTCCTGGAACACTTCCAGGGATGAGGCAGCCACAGCTGCTCTGGGGAAGAAGGAGAAAAGAAGGAACATATTCTTTGCGAAGTTACCCAGTAACTCAATCCCAGCTTTTGCTGTGAGCCTTGTTTGTTCCACTGGCAGCAAACAGCTCCTTACAGTGGATCTTTTTGGGAACACATGGCTCTGGTGGGTGGGAGAGGGAGGGAACTGTAGCAGAACTAGATTTGATAATCCAACCCTTCCTCCTTCACAAACCAGGAGAGGCATCAAAATCTCCCAACTTGGACACACATTGGAATTCAGGGTCTAGTTGAGTACCTTGGAATTCAGATGCCTCTTTTAAAAGTCATCCAAGGTTTGGAACTGCACACAGGCTGATGTCCATCCTTAGGCATCTGTCCACCTAACTCTATTTAGATTCCATCACCTCTGGAACGGGGAGCATTCTTCAATCCTGCAGGGAGCAGCCACCCAAGGCCCTTAATCTTAACAAGCCCTTTTGGGCATCCTGAAGAAGCCTCTAATTATCTTAAAACCTTCTTAGGAAGCTCCTGGTGGGTCTCCCTCATCCTTCTAACAAGTCCCCAGGGGCAACTTCACAGGCACGGAGGAGAAGGAAAATTTCCTCCTTTTTAAAGAGAATGAAAACTTCCAAAGCAGTTCAGTTTGTCACAACTTCTCCACAGCTTGGTAGGAGAATTCATGGCTTGGCCAACACCTCTCCAGTCCTCCACTTGGTTGGTGCAGAAGTTGTGGCAGGAATTTAAAGGATAATTGATCCTTCATCATTATCCTTCATCAGCTGCACCAGCAGCTGCCCCTGGCCAACAACTTGTGGTTGGCAGAAGTCTCTCAGAACCTTGTGGAAGTGCCTGGGACATCCCAAGGGGGCCATAAACAGCCTGAAATAGATTTCAGGTTCCAGGGGTTCTAGTCAGGAGTAAAGTTATGCATAAAGACAAATCCAACTCCTGTGCCCTCATTGTGCTGCCATTCAGAGCCCTGGAAGAGCTGGAATGAGGAATTTTTTTTGGCAGATGAATTGCTTTGTAAATATCCTGCTCACAGTTGTAATCTCGTTCACACTGACAAATTTTCTTGCATTCCAGACACCTTAAGGCTACAATTAATACAAAGTCTCATCACAGAATGGAAATATTTAAGAATTCAGAGCCACTTGTAGCTAAATAAAAGAGATTTTATTAAATCCATCTCATCAGAAACTTTGGGGGTCAATCAAGTGAGAATAATCTCAGCATTTTTACAGGATGATTTATTATTTCTCTACAAAGAAGAGAGGTGGTGAAGAGAGGGGTAAGCTGCAGAAAGCAGCATCACCTCTCTTCCCATTAGGATTTGATGCAGCAAGGAGAAAAAAAATGGGGAAAAAGAAAAATGTAGTGGCAAGCATGGCTGCAGAGATGGAACTCTGGAGATTCCAGCAAACAACAGACACCCAACAAACAGAGAGAGAGAGAGAGAGAGAGAGAGAAGAGAGATTTCAGGGCTGATCCATAAAACATAATTTAATATATTTGGAGTTTAATTTTGAAAGGGATATAAACTGTTTTCATACGGTGTATCTAAGTGTGCCTGAGTACCAAGTCCCAGAATTCCTGCCTTAAAATATGCATCCAACACCTGCTGCTCTCACCTCAGCTTCCTCAGCGCTCAGTGGAGACCAACATTCCCAGCTGGACTCGTCTCCTGTGAAAATGACCTAAAGCTGTGCCATGCAATTCTGGAAGTGCACAGCTCTCCTTTCTAACTGCAGAGGGAGCCAAAAGAAGGAGTTTTCAGCCCAGAAGAGGAGTTTTGCGCCCAGAAAATGAATTTGGATTCTAGCATCTAATTTTTAGATGTCTGAAAGTTAGAGAGGGTCAGTTACAAACTGTAGTTTCTACCCGGCTGATGGTGCGGACTGAGTGGGGTTTTCTTGTCCTGTTAAAGCCCTTCTCACCTGGTTGATCACTCTTTTTAGGGCACATTTTATCTCTTTGTTCCTGAGGCTGTAGATGATGGGATTTAGGAGCGGGGTGAGCATTGCATAGAGCATGGACATGACCCTATCCAGATGCAGGGAATAGGCGGAGGAAGGGCGGACGTAGGTGCAGATGGTGGTCCCGTAGAAAAGGCAAACTATGGTCAGGTGAGAACCACAGGTGGAGAAAGCCTTGTGCCAGATCCCAGGGGAGTTCCTGGCCAGGATTTCCAGGAGGATATAGATGTAAGAGACCACAGTGACCACGCAGGCGCTGCTCCCCAGCACCCCGGCCACCACCAGGATCACCAGCTCTCTGCTGTGGGTGGATGAGCAGGAGAGGGCCAGCACAGGAGGAATGTCACAGTAATACTGCTGGATTTTGTTGGGACCACAGAAAGAGAGTGTGAAAACCAGAGAGGTGTGCAGCAGGGAGTTCAAAAGCCCTGTTGCCCAGGTGCCCACGGCCAGCTGAGCACACAGCTTCGTGCTCATGATGCTCGGGTACCTCAGCGGGTGGCACACAGCCACGTAGCGGTCGTAGGCCATGACAGTCAGGAGGAAAATCTCCGTGCCTACCACATCAATGAGGGCAAAGTGCTGGAACAGGCAGCCAGAGAAGGAAATCTCTTTGTGCTCCAGCAGCAAGGCCCCCAGCATCTTGGGCACAGTGATGGTGGGACATAAGATATCCAGCAGGGATAAGTTGCCGAGGAAAAAGTACATGGGGCTGTGCAGGTGGGAGTCAGTGCCGATGGCAACGAGGAACATGATGTTGCCTGCCATGGTGGCCAAATAAATGAGCAGAAACAGCACAAAGAGAAGCAAACGTATTTCTGGAGCATCAGAGAGGCCCACGAAAACAAATTCGGATACTGTTGAGAGGTTGACCCTCTGCATCTTATCTCTCATTGGGAACGAGGCAGAGGTTTCCCTAGAAAAAAGAAGGTGTAACTTCATTGTAGCAGTGTCCTTCTTGTTGACAGGGTGACCAAATTACAATAGAATTTCCAGGTACTCTTTGTCTCCTAAAAAAGGCAAAGACTCCAGGAACTTCTCTTCGAATTCGGTACAGAGACACCTCATAGGACCCTTTGCCCTTCACCTCAAACTTCGGGCTGTTCAATTGGACCAGGGCCAAAATGTCCCGCCTGAGCCATTGGGTAGGAAAAGGACAGAACAAAAGATTTGATCGCTTTTGTGGGGTGCTTAGCAGGAGCAAGGATCTCTTGCCCTGGCACGGCTTTTCTCTGTAAAAAGTTTGTTATTTTCTGTTATTAAACCCTTTTCTGTTTCAAACACCCCCACAAGAGCCATCCTACTAATTTAATGCTGTCCGGGTAGCTGAGCTATTCCAGAGATAAAAAAATCGCTAAGAGCTCACAAAATCTAACTCAAAAAACACTCTTCACTTAATCACGATTTCACCCCCATTTTAAAGATTACGAGGGTGTTTTTTTGGTCCGTTTTGAACTTCAAAACCATTTCCACGCATTGTTGCACTCAAAATCTAAATTTTACCCACATATTCCTAATGCAAAAAGGCAAAATGTAGGTATTAAACTCCACAGTGATTAATGTAAAATGGTAATTTTTGCAAGTTGTCTGAGACTGAAGAGCTGGAAGTTGAAGTTACCTTCCCTGTGGTATCCAACTTGGACGCAGCTCCAGACAACACAACGGGGCTTTCAAAATTCTCTGAGTAAGGGGAGTGTGGTATAGATCCCTAAAATTCCTTTCAGCATAAATTATTTAGTATTAATAATATCATTAAAAGGGTCTAGATTAGTAACTGAAGCTAAAACTTACTTTTTAAGGGAGTAATGCTGTCAGAGAAGAATTAAATCCCCTCATAATCAGATAGTGCATTTTGGGGTTTTTTTCAGCTTTTGGATGGGGCTTGGAGCAACCTGTTCTTGTGGAAAGTGTCCCTGCCCGTGGCAGAGGGTTGGAATCAGCTGAATTTTAAGGTGCTTTCCAACCCAAACCATTCTATGATTCTATCATAAAAAAGTTACAAATTGGCATCCCATTAAAGACTCCCTATTTTCCATAAATTTTACCCTGAAGATTTCTATAATACCATTAATACTTCTAGCATCTATCTGGACTTTCCCCCCCATCCCCTTTCCCCAGTTCAAAGAAATCTAAACATGGCATTAAGGGATCTTCTTATTTACCCCACGTTACTCCATGGAATGTAGCTCAGTATTTACAGTAAGGATTTACTTACCAGCCCTACAGAGAGGGAAAGCAAAATTCAGTTCAAATGCCTCCTTTTTGGGAGACTTTGGGATTGATTTTGAGATGGTGGGAATATTGTACCACGTTCTCATTTGTAAGAGACACAGAGATAAATAGATTGATGAAATATTTCATCTGGCCAGGCTCCTCTGTGGTCTCACGTTCTCCCAGAAGCTTGAGAGGGAGCAAGGTCAGGGCTTAAACTACATAAGAAATAGTTCACTCAGCACAAATAAAAGGGACATCACTGGTTCATAAAATGGGGAGCTCATTCAGGTGAAATAGCACAGAAACAACACAGAAATACTCACTGCTGCACAGAATTAATTACAGGTGATTTATAGTTGTCTGTACCTCCAGGAAACAAAGCAATAATTTGTCTTCTTTCTACATGTGACATAAAAATGATTTCACTCATAAGGAAGAAATGAATCCCGATAGAGCAGCATTGGAATATTCACACAGACACCTGCCAGCACTGGCACAAGGGCTGGCTTGGCTGCAGGAGTAGGCACCTCTCTTCTTTAATGAGGTTTTATAAATATGAGGGAGTGTCTGGGGACAAGTGTGTCTGACACTTTTTTTGGATGTTCCCTTAATTGCATGTTTGAGGGGTTTTTCAGAACGTTGCCAAAAGGGGCTGGAAATTGAAGGAACCAAAATTACCAGCACTACTTTGAAGAGCTAACGAAAATTCCCCTCTGGTTCCATTAAGCATCCATGTGTGATTTATGGGAGTGCCACTTCCCATGTGATGTCCAGGACTGGGAACAGGCCTGTTCCTATTCCAGCAATACCTGACCATAAAGTCTACACTGTTCACATGAAGGACTCTGGCTGTCCATCATTCTTCCAGCCTCTTTGCTGTGTTTGCAAACTGCTGGAAAATTAAAGATTCTGTGTCTCAAATTGGCAAACACTGATAGGACAGGAGGGAATGGTTTTAAACTAAAAGATGAGGGATTTAAATTGGATATTAGGAAGAAATTCTTCCCTGTGAGGGTGGTGAGGCCCTGGCACAGGTTGCCCAAAGAAGCTGTGGCTGCCCCATCCCTGAAAGTGTCCAAGGCCAGGTTGGAAGGGGCTTGGAGCAACCTGGGATAGTGGAAGGTGTCCCTGCCCATGGACATGGGGTGGAACAACATGAACTTTAAGATCCATTTCAACACAAACCATTGCAGGACTTTATAAACTGGAATTCCCCAGGGGCCACACAGCACAGGCCTATCCTGTCATGAGAGTGGCAGAGCTGTGCCTGGAAAAAATCCCCGTGGTCCAGACCTTTCCCTGTGTGCTGCAGTGAGCCCAAGGACCATCAGGCATCACACTTCCCATGGAGTTTCACAATAAGGAATTTTGCAATCAGCTGAGATGCCAGAAAGAGATACAGCAAAGAGATCCATCCCTCACCTCTCCCTTCCAAGCCAAACAATTCTGTGATTCTGTTCCCCTCCTAAATCTTAAATGTTTCTTTTGGGGTGAGATGCATTAGCCTCATCAAGGTGCCAGTCACCCAGACTCACAACTCAGCATCTGGGTTGTTTATTTGGGATAATCTTAGCTGGGTTATTAAAAGTGAAAACACAGGATAGTTTTTGAGATAAGTGTTCTGCCTCAGGGTAAATACATAAAAATTATATTGCATTATATTTCATTATAAAAAATTCATTTAAAAGAAAACACCCCAAAACTAACAACAACAAAAACATCTCTATTTGCAGAATCCAGATGTGCACTAATTGATGATATCGTGGATTAGACCCCTGTTGCCCACCCCTCCCTGCCATCCCCACTGTAATATAACCAAAGTGATTTGATTTTGTCCACTTCTGGGACTACCCAGCTTTGTCATTGTTTGAGATTTCCATCTGGGAATATTTATGATGAGCCCAGACTGATTAGAGTCTGCTGAAAGTGCTCCCTTTTCTCTGACGTCCATTTGTGTTTCAGTCCCATAGTCTTGAAATAAAATTGATTAGCCTGGGATCTCTTCAGGCTTCTTGGGATTTAACAAAAGCATTGTAGAGATCCTGCCAGTTCTCAAAGGATTTTTTTTCCCCTTTGAGGCCATTTTTCCCTGTCCTCTGGGTGAGGGCAATAAATCTGAGGGTGAGCTCATAGAGCTGATAATTTCCAGGAGAGAAAGAACTCGGGATTTTAATGGTGCGCAGTGGAGCCAATTTACACACAAGGACAAACTCAGCTGCCAAAGCTGCACCTTTGCAATTTGTCAGGCACCAACTTTTTAACAGCATCTTCTGAGGCCTTGTTAAAGTTGTCCCAAGATGTTTCCAGGGGAGAAAAATCAATTATATTAAATTGTTTGTCTTCATAGATTGGTTTGGGTGGGAAGGGACTTTAAAGCTCATCCCATTCAACCCCCTGCAATGGGCAGGGACATATTCCACGGGATCAGGTTGTTCCAAGTCCCTTGTATTGAAATCCCAGCTCTCAAAAGTCTGGAAATTTTATTTATTTTATGAAAATTGGAGGAATTATTCAAATCAGTGCACTGTTGATGCCCCCACTTTATACCTGGTGAACAAATTGACACCAGCAAAATAAATGGACCAGAGCTCCAATTTGCCTTGCATTGATTTATAAATAAAATATTTATAAAAGCTGTATTGGAATGTTAAAAAAACTGTCACAGTGATAATTTTTTTCTTAATTGAAATTTACCCTAACTGACCTAAAAACCATTTTAACTTTTCAACATTTTTCTCTAATACTAAAAAAAAAAAAAGCTCCCTTCCAGCCCAAGCCATTCTGTGATGATCCTGAGTAGAAATCCACTATTAAAAATAAATCTCATTTGCACAAGGAAGGGAGATGTTTGGAAATCTCTTTTAACCAGGAGGATCAATGACTCACTGATGCTTCTGATCCTCCTCTTCCTACAGGTGTGGGAGTGAGGGCTAATTTAAGACAGCGAGGAGAGACAGGCAAAGTGGAAATCCTTTCGCTTCCTCTGCAGCAATTTAGATTGGATATTAGGAAAAATTCTGTCATGGAAAGGGTTTTCTAGCCCCGGAACAGCCTACCCAGGGCAGTGGTAGATTCGCTAACCCTGAAGGGATTTAAAAGCTGTGTGGATGTGGCACTTGGGGACATGGGTTACTGGTGGCCTTAGCAGTCCTGGGGAATGGTTGGACTTGATGATCTTAGAGGGCTTTTCTCACCTCAGTGGTTCCATGATTTTACTTAGATGGATGAATCCAATCCTAAATCATTCTAGCACAGAGAAACTGATGGTGTTTCCCTTATGGCAACCACTGAATTTCTATCCCTGATGGATTTGGTGATTTAACTGCTGCCCTCATAGAGGCAGTTTGGGTTGGAAGGGACCTTATAGACAATCCCATTCCAACCCCCCTGCCATGGGCAGGGACACCTTCCACTATCCCTGATTCCCACATTGCCCCAAGCCCCATCCAGGTTGGCCTGGAACACATCCAGGGACAGGGCAGCCATGGCTTCCCTGGGAAACCCATGCCAGACCACGACAGGGAAGAATTTCTTCCCAATATCCCATCTAAACCCACCTTGTGTCAGTGTGAAGCCATTCCCTTTTGTCCTGCCCCCATGCCCTTGTCCAAAGTCTGTCTCCACTCCTTCTCCTTCCTCTATATATTGTGCTTTGTATGATTTTAATAATTTACTTCTGTGAGAGAATTATGAATAAAAATATTCTTATATGTGTTATATTGTCTCCCTACAAGGAGAATCTGCACTATCTCTATCTTCCAGTGTTGGTGGGTGACTTTGGGGACACTTAGTGCATGTGCCCCGCCATCTGCTGTCACAGCACAGGGAAAAGCACGTCAGAGAGGGAGACAAGCCTCATCCTGGATTCATTTATTTTTTTGAAAATTATGATCCTACATGAGTGGAAGTGTTTAGGAAGTTTGGGGTTTTCAGCAGGGATTTTTAATATTAACAGTTAAATGTGTATTTAAAAGTATTTATACATAATTTGAAGTCTGTGGGCTTTAGCCACTAAGTCATTATTGTATAGGAGCAGAGTAGGAATGTGACTCCAGGTGTAACTCTGGGTGTAACTCCAGGGTTCTGCTAGCCCACTTTGTCTCAGGAGGCTCTGCAGCGCTTCCAGAGTCTCCACATGGATTCCTTCACCTCGCTGCTCCGCAGGGTGTAGATGAGGGGGTTCATCATGGGTGAGAGGATTGTGTAGATGACACTGACGTACTTGTTGGTCGTCACGGCCCCGGCGGGACGCAGGTAGGTGAAGATGCAGGGTGTGAAGAACAGCGTGACAGCCATCACGTGTGAGGCGCAGGTGGACAGCGCCTTCCAGTGCCCCCGGGAGACGCGGGCCCGGACCTTGGCCAGGATGAGCGCGTAGGAGGCCACCAGCACCAGGAAGCAGCCCAGGGAGATGAGGCCGCTGTTGGAGGCCATGAGCCACTCGGTGAGGGTGGTGTCGGCGCAGGCCAGGCGGATGATGGGCAGCACGTCGCAGAAGTAGCTGTGGATCGTGTTGGGGCCGCACAAGGGCAGCCGGAGCACGAGCACAGTCTGCACGGTGGAGTGGATAAAGCCCCCGATCCAGCAGGCAGCGAGCAGGGCCCAGCAGGCCTTGCGGGCCATGATGGCCGTGTAGTGCAGGGGCCTGCAGATGGCCGTGTAGCGGTCGAACGCCATCACCGTCAGGAGGAACATCTCTGAGCAACCCACAAAGTGCAGGAAAAACAGCTGGGCCATGCAGCCCTCAAAGGCAATGGCCTTGTGCCCTGAGAGCAGGGCCACCAGCACCCTGGGGGCGGTGACAGAGGTGTAGCAGATATCGATGAAGGACAGATTGCAGAGCAGGAAGTACATGGGCGAAGAGAGCTTGGGGTCAGTCCTGACTGTCACGATGATGAGGAGGTTGCCCAGCAGGACCATGGCATAGGCCAGGAGGAAGAGGGTGAAGAAGAGGAGTTGCAGCTCCCGGGTGTCGGAGAGCCCCAGGAGGATGAATTCAGTCACCCAGGAGGAGTTGTCCTGTGCCATTGCTGCAGCTCAGGCTCCCATGGCACTGGTGGGAGGGTGGCCAGGAAGGGAAGGGAAGGGAAGGGAAGGGAAGGGAATGTGCTTCAGCTCCAAGGTTCATGGATGGTGTGAGCAGGATGCATTTGCTGCTGCAGGAAGCAGTGTCATGTCATAAATGATGGAAAGCAGAGTTTACAGTCACTCCCTCTTCTGTCTTTGTTCAGGTCTCTGGTCCCTCCACACTGACCTTCTCCCCTGAACTCACTCTGACCACCTGCATTGTAGTTCATGTGCTCCCATTCTGTCAGGGAGAAATCAAAGAATCATGGGATTGTTAAAGTTGAAAAAGCCCTGTAAAACCATTGAGTCCAATCATCCCCCCAGCACTGCCAAGCCCTCCACTAAACCATGTCCCCAAGTGCTACACCCATACTGCTTTTAAATCCCTTTAGGAATGGTGATTCCAGCACATCCTGCTCTCAGATAACAAGAGCCATGAATGCTGGAAAAATGCTGTGCTGTCCTTTTAACTGCTAGAAATTTGAGGGAAATGCTGCCATTCTCAAGCATGAGCTGTTCCATGTTCTGATCCTAATAACACTCCTCCAATTTATTGAGGAAAGGGTTCTCCAGTTAGCTTATCCACTCTGAAACTGGGAATACCTGCACGGAAACCAGGTCTGGGAGGTTCCTCACTGGAGAAATTGGGGTTTCTAACACAGCAGAAGCTGCAAAACCCTCCATGGTTTCTCCACCTCTCTATTTTGTAAAGGAATTTTAAAAGTTCTTCAGTAGACAAATACACTCACTGTCCTGTGGAGGTTAAAGTGGGACCAGCAGAGGAATGCACTTGTCCATTTAAAATTCCTCCAGGAAATTCCCTTGCTGCTCATTTCTGCCGAGGAGTTTATAACTCAGCAAGCAGGAGGTTACAAGTAAGAAACCAGATGTCTATGATGCTAACAGCATTTTAAAAAGCTGCCTTAAAAGATGCAAAAAGCCAAATCATTAAACAAGGGACATTAACAGGACACACAGATTGCTCTCTGATATACTGAATATCCCCTGTATTTCTTCTGCTGTCTTTTTGGGACAATTTCAGTTTAAAGCCAATGCTTCCCTGAAGGAGTAACAGTGAAATCCAAGCCAGAATATGTCACTGAGCTGTGTAATAACAAGCTCTGATTATTTAGCTGAGGAGGGTGGTAGAAATAATATCCAGGTCCTGGCTGTAGTGTGGAGCACCCCATAAATACACCTGTAGTGACACTGGGGTAGTGAATGAGATATTGCTGCTTTACTGACAAACACCCACAAATCCACACTTACAGCATTCCCATGCAGAACACAAGGATCACTGTGTGTGATATTCCTGAAAGTGCTCAAGACCAAGCTGAACAGGGCTCAGAGCAAGCTGGTCAATGGACCTGCCCCTGGCAGGGGGTCAGAACAAGATGAGCTTTAAGGTGCCTTCCAACCCAAAACATTCTGGGATTCTAAATCTGTAACCTGATTTTTTAATGTGGTTTTATTTTTTTTCTAAATTATAAAATAGACCTCCCAAAAGTCACTCACCAGCAATGCTGCTTTGCAAAGTCAGGATTTCAGTGGAGCCTGAGCAAAACAATGGAACAATCCCAGAACACTTCCACAGAGCTCACCTGCTGTCGGTCCTCTGACAACCTCCCCAAACCACTTCAGGGGTTCCATCAGAACCTCTCAGTTCCATCAGAAACTCTCTGCAAGGTGCTGCTCAGAAGTTATGAAAGCAGCTCTGTATCTCTGCCAACTCTGAGCCCTGAAAAGAACAGCCCAACCTTCTTTATTTCCCATTCTGAGAAAAAAAGCCCAAAACAAAACCAACCAAAAAACAAATAACCTCCAGGAGCATCTTCAAGTACAATTATTTCTGTAGTAGAAATAGTTCAAGTAAATCACACAACAGAAGCACAAGGCTATCAGGAGTAATGAGATCCCAGAGGCAAAGGGAGTTTTGTTAGAAATCATCAGTGGGCAAGGAGCTAAAATTGTTCTTTGGGTAGTTATTAGTGTAGTCCCTGGAGAGAGACGTTGGAATAAAGATGTCTCTGACATAGGACATTTATATAAATTCATATAAATGGATTTTAATAAAAAATTTTAAGAAAATAAATTTTGCTTTCTGTCCTAAGCCAGTATTTCTCATCTACAATCTTATTTCTTACTAGCCTACACGCTGACAGCACAAAGCAAAAATATCACTGATGTTATCCCTTAGACACCTCTAACAACCTCACTTGCAACTTTAAAACAAGGAGTAATTCAGGAGATAATTTCAAAAAATGCAGAAAGGTTTGTAGTGAGCTTTCCTCGCTTAGCAGGTATTTTTACTGACACAGGAAAGCACAGAAGCAGCTTTTGAGCTCAAGTATGAAATTCTTGTAAGAATTCTTGGCAAAGTGTAGAGGAGCCTGACACTGTTTCCAGTGACACCTTCCATAAGCTATGGGTGAATATTTGCTCAGCAGCACCCAGAAGTGAAACCTCTAAAAAAAAACCCCACTAGTATTCACCTCCAAAGCATTTAAAAATACATTTATTTTATTTAAAACTGTCTTGGGCAGAGATAGGTGAAGTAGATAGAATTATAGAATAATTATGGAATTGCAGAATAGCTGTTTGGGTTGGAAGGTACTTTAAAGGCCATTTCATTCCAACCCCCTGCCATGGGCAGGGACAACTTTCACTAGACCAGGCTGCTCCCAGCCCCATCCAGCCTGGCCTGGAACAGGGCAGAAAGGATTTGTTGAAGTGAGAGAGGAAGCGGAGAAGTTTCCCCTTCTGTTCCTTCATCAGCAAACCACCCAACTAGCTCTTATATCAGTTTGTTTTGTTTTGTTTTGTTTTGTTTTGTTTTGTTTTGTTTTGTTTTGTTTTGTTTTGTTTTGTTTTGTTTTTCTTATGGGATGCTCTACCTGGACAACATTTTCAATATTTTTAACAGTATTTAAGCACTGGTGTTGCAGTTGCTCAGGAGGCCACGGTCTGGGCCTGCGCTTGTTGACAAGGAATAGGAAGGGAATGCCGGAATTCCCAGTGTCTTTCCCATCATGAAAAGAACTTTTAGTACCTTCCTAATTACAGCAGGAGCCAAGAGCCAGAGGTTCTTTGAAAGGAACGTTTTGAGGCATTGTAACAGAAGAAATTACAGCAAAACATGCTTGATTTTCTCCGATCCTTTGGGAACATGACCACAGCCCTACCCATTCCCATTTGCACTTCCCACTTTCCTCCTGCACAGTTTCCTCATGGCTCCCTTCACCTCCCCATTCCGGAGGGTGTAGATGAAGGGGTTGAGCATACAAGTGTGTAGAACATGGCCGTGCTCCTGTCCTTGGACACGTCACCAGACGGGCGGATGTAAACAAACGTGGTGGGCCCAAGGCACAGGATCACCACAGTGATGTGGGACCCACATGTGGACAGGGCCTTGTGCCACCCCGCCAGCGTTTGACTCCTCAGGGCACCCAGGATGACCACACAGGACGTGACCAGGATGAGGAAGCAGCTCAGGGATATGACTCCACTGTTGGCCACTGTTGTTGCTCTTGTATGAGGGGTTTCCAGTTGTGGTGGTTGTTTCCCTCATGCATAAGGACTTTGAGTCCATGTATCAAAAGGCTTAAGACAGTTTTATTATGATTGACCCCATGTTTCAGGCCCGAGGCTTAATGCTTAGTACAATGCAGCCTAGTACAATCTTCCTTACAATCTTGGTACAATGCTTTCTTCTCAGTGCTTAGTACAAGGAATGCCTAGAGCTCAGTGATGAGAACTCTCTATATCATTGGTTGACAGAGAGATAGAGAGACCCGTATCTCCATATTGTGGAGCAGGGTAGAAAAACAACAGGTGTTATTTTGAGAATACAGAGATTGTTTATAGAAATTTCTGCTGTTCCCTAGAGAGAGAAAAAACCCAGCAAGCTTGCAGAAATTCAGAGATTATCAACACGACAGGCCACCGCAGCCAGGCCAGGGGGAGCAGGGGGCGGACATCACAGAAGTAGTGGGTGACTTTGTTGGGGCCACAGAAAGGGAGCAGGGCGGTGGGAAGGGTCTGGAGGGTGGAATGCAGGAAGCCCCAGCCCAGGACACCCCCACCACGCAGCCGCACAGGCGGTGGGACACGAGCACAGGGGAGCGCAGGGGAGCGCAGGGGAGCACAGATGGCCATGTAGTGGTCGTAGGCCATGGCAGAGGATAAAAACCTCTGTGCAGCCATAAAAATGAAGAGCTGCCCTATGCAACCTGCAAAGGAGATGGTGTTATTTTCCACTAGGGAGCCAGAAATCATTTGGGGAGCTGTAATGGAGGAGTAACAAACATCAACAAAGGACAGGTGGCAGAGGAAGAAGTACATGGGGGAGTTCAGGTGCTGGCTGCCTGTCACAGTGAGAACTATGAGATTTCCTGCCACCGTGTGCGTGTAGAAAAGCAGGAACACCACCAAATGTATTTTCTGCACCTCTTGGTTCTCTGAGAGGCCCAGGAGGATGAATTCTTTCATGCTGCTGGAGCTTTCCTTGCCAATCTACAGGGAAATGTGCAGTGCAGTGCAGAGCCTGGAAATGTGGAAAGATAAAGACAAAATGATTCATCAATTTTTTCATTCTTAAAATTAATTCTTTATCAGAAGTGCATTCTCTCTAAGAAATACATAGGATTAGAAATAAGTTTATCAAGTGTTCTTAAATGTGTTTTGTTTTTTGTTTGTTTTGTTGTTGTTCTTCCACCTCTACATATTTAATTTGCCTTTTATGAGACACAGCCATAGAATCATAGACTCATGGAATGGTTTGGGTTGGAAGGGACCTTAGAGACCTTCTAGTTCCAGTCCCACTTCCATGGGCAGGGATGCCACCACTGGATCCCTCTGGGATTGGATTGATCTGATCTAGGCTCCGATTTTTTGATTTTAAAACAGAGCAAAATCAGAAACTCCTATAGAGGCAAAAAGCTGGTCAAGCACCCACAGGAAATGCTGAAATGTAGAAAAACTAAAATTGCTCTCAAACTTGAAAAAGTGAAGCCTAAAGAGGAAGTTGGGAAAGTTTGGGTCTTCTCCTGTGCTTGCAGTTTTACTGGCAGTTTTACCTCATTTTTTTTATGAGATAAAACATACTCAAGAAAGGGGATAAAAGGGGGGTCTTAACTCTAAAATCATCTTTTCAATCACTGACTAGAGGTGCATGATATAGTGCAATCAATTGCAATATGAAATAAATACAATGTGGACTGTTATAATTAAAAAAAAAGGATAAGGAATTGCACCACCTCCTTATTGCAAGGGTTTTCCCCTAAAATCTCAGGTGGTTAATTGAAAAATAATTCCATAACCTGATTTGGGACTGCAAGATCAGTTCTGCACATGGCTACAGCCAAAGAGAGCCAGACATAGTTGACAACTTCAGGGGAAATTACTTTTTGTATTTTCACATTTTTCAAGAAGAAGGGCAGGGGGAAAAAAAGAGGAAAGGAAAACAGGAAAAGGAAAGAAAAGAAGAAAGGGAAAAGATCCTGGAAAACTTACCTCCTCTGTGTTTGGAGATATAATTTTTGTGTAAGAACTCTAAGATTTTATGTCCCTAACATCTCTCTTTCCTGGTAGAGATTTTAAAGAACATAGAACAGCTTTTGAAAAGCTTCCAACACTTGCTTAGGAGGTGCATTTAATTCCTACCTCATTTAATTCCTTGCTTTCCTGTATCACCAAGTGTATCCTGGCTTTTCCTGCCCATGTTAGAGCTGCTTGGAGGGAGTGTGGGCACTGAAGGGTGCACACACAGCCCAGCAAGCAGAGAGAAAAAAAACTGTTTAAGTAACTTTCCTCAAACCTCTTCAAGGAAATCTCCCA
Source organism: Dicaeum eximium (assembly GCA_013396995.1). NCBI lineage: Eukaryota > Metazoa > Chordata > Aves > Passeriformes > Dicaeidae > Dicaeum > Dicaeum eximium. The sequence continues at coordinate 531,567 of VWZP01003418.1, forward strand.
GCTCCAGGGTTATTCCCTGTTTACACAGACCTCCTCCACCCTCTCCAAGGAAATCTCCCAGCTCAAGGGCTCTTGGGGCTGGAGGAGGGAGGTGTGAGTGCTTAGTAGTGGGAAGGAGAAGAAATTAATTTGTCCTGCCAGGGGAAGTTTAGATTGGATTTTAGCAAAAATTTCTTCCCTCACAGGGTGGTACAGCCCTGGCACAGTTTACCAAGAGCAGTGGTGGAGTCACCATCAGTCTGGAGGGATTTATAACATCTAGATGTGGCACTTGGGGACATGCAGTGCATTAGTAGTGGCACTGCTGGGGAATGGTTGGACTCGACCTTGGGAGGGCTTAACAATTCCATGATTCTTGGAAATAACAGCCAATAGATTAGCTGAATATTAAATTGGGCAAGTATGTGATGTGACCTGGTTAAGTTAACATTCCCAGACTCTTGACAATAATCCAGGCTTTGTATGTTTCCCAAGTGTAAAGGCCCCTTAGATCCACAGCTAAGGCTTTATAGCACTGTGAGTAATAAAAAAATTGTGAGGATTTTTAAATCATTGTATATCCCAAAAAAACACCACAAGCCCTCATGAAAAAAAACAAACAAACTGGGACATTTCTAGTAGTAAGTAAAAAAAAGAGAAGGTGGCTTGGGTCACTTCTTGATGACCCTCCAGGTCCCTATTTTCCATGAAATTTCATCCCTGATAGCCCAGGGAATAAGGCCTTTAGCAAGAACTTGCATGTTACAGCAAAGGTCAGTGAAGTAAAAAGTAAAAAAAAAAAAATCCTTGTTTTACAGATCGGGAAACTTGTCCCTCTTGAGGGAGGGGACATCTGTGGAAGTCAGCTGAGTTGAGCCTTTGCCACTCCAGGCTTTCCTCTGGAAAAAAAATGGATTTATTCACCTAATCAGTTAGGGCAAATGGCTTTAAATGACAGAAGATGAGTTTAGATGGGATACTGGGAATAAACTCTTCCCTGTGAGGGTGGTGAGGCCCTGGCACAGGTTGCCCAGAGAAGCTGTGGCTGCCCTGTCCCTGGAAGTGTTCCAGGACAGGTTGGAGCACCCTGGGATAGTGGAAGGTGTCCCTGCCCATGTGTCCCTGTCCTTACTTCAACTCTAACTCATCACTGTTCTGAAGTGTACTGTGTATTTTCAACTTGAGATTTAGGTGCATCAATAAATAGTTTCATCCACTGCCCATCCCTTTGTTTTGCTGACATTTACTGAAATTCAGAATGGCCCAAAAACAACAAAGGCATTTTGAAAGTCTCCCAACATGGAATGCCAGCAATCCATGCAGAGAAAATGGAAACCCTCAAATTAATGAGGAGATTAAGTAGTGCTCTGCATAAAAATAGTCTTTTAATTTAAGTATAATTTTACACCATAGCCTGGAGTCCTGGCCAGGTTAATGAGGGTTGCCAGTAACCACTATAGGAAACAGGATTGGGTAAGAAAGTAAAACCAGTTGTACAATCTTTGGGAAAGGAAGAGGAAGAACAGATGACAACAGAAGCTAAAGATGTACAAATGCATTTCTGGCATGCTAAGCAAATTTGGGCTGGATCTGCTCATTCCTGTGCCCACTGACACACATGGCAGTGATTTGGGTGGCCTCACACTCCTGTCCCTTTACTTCCCTGGCCCAAGGCACTGAGAGGGGAGGCTGGCACCTACCCAAAGTAGTTCCCTGTGAGGATGTCAGGAAAGGAGAAAGGTATTTTCTCTGTTTCCATGCCCTTTGGCAGGTGGATCTGGGTGGCTCATGGACATGGAGTGTGCATGGACTAGGCTGGGATGTTGTGGGTGGGTGGGTGGTGGTGGGTCCTGTCTGTTTAGGAGACACAAGGTGAGGAAGAGCCTGAAGCTCTGTTCAAGGGGAAGTTGTGAAACTGGAAGTGAAAGCCATGAGGCTGGAGGGATTTTGAGAAATCAGAAGTGCTTGAGGTGCTGAAGGACTCTGCTGAAAGCCTGTGGGGTGTGAAGGTGCACTGAAAGAGCTCCTGACCCCAGAGCTCCATGCTGAGGACAGCATAAGCAGGGTTTGGGCATCTGGAACTGCTGAGGTGGGAAGTTCAGGGGCAAGGTTGGATGAAGCAGTAGGGACTCCATAAGGTGCTGAACTGTGCTGGGAGAGGCTGTGGGTCAGGAGAGGACCCACTGTGGTGACGGGAGTGTGACAGCTGGGCAGGGACAGGAGGCAATGAGAAGTGCTCAGGGAGGTTGTGAAACCTCCAGCAAAGATGTTACAGGAGAGGACTTAAAATTTCTCTACCTGAGCAGCACTAAAACCTCATCTTCAGGGGCTGTGAAACCAGAGCATCTCAGAGCCTCGAGTAGGACACAACACCAGTGCAAAGTTTGTATGGACAGCTCTTGCAAGAATGGCTGAGGAAGGGAGAAGTAGTAAAAAAATGATGTTTCCATTACACTGCGAAGAGGGGAGGGGGAAGCGGTTCAAATCTGAGTGATCATACCCACACTGAGGAGGTATTTCCTCCATGAGTGATTGGCTGCCTGGAGGGTCACGCTGAAAACACCATGGCTTTTTAAACAGTGGCTGCCCAGCCCAGCACTGCAGGATGACACAAGGACTCGAGCTGCACCCTATGTCACACAGTCCAGGGGAAAACATTGCTGGGCACAGGCGCTGAAATTCGCAGGAACGCAATAAAAGGTGAGGAATTCAGAAATGGGTCTTTGCCTTTGCACTCTGATAGTTTCTGTCAGGCTTTGGGGAAGGGAGCAGAAATAAAAACAGTGGAGGAAAAAAGATCAAGTATTTACTTCCTTTGCTGGACAGAAATTTACTGTAGGTCAGGAATTGATGATAATAATTTTCAATATAAGGAAAGCTTCATTCCAGGAACTCTTTTCCCTGTACAAGTGCTCTTGAACTCTCTAAATGCACCTCTGTAATATAAAAAGTCATTACTCAGAGACCTGGCATTGCAGCAGCATAACTTTCTGTCCATAGTCTGAGAGACCTTTGTGGGGTCAGGGTTGTTCTGCCTCAGGAACTACAGGCAGGATTTGCAGGCAAACCACAGGGAGGATGTTTAATCTCAAGGAAGAAAGAGACCACCTGGACTTAGGCTGCTGCTCTTTGGGGAGAGCTTTCACTTATTAGTTACATAAGGAAGTAGAATCACATCTTGAATGTGTCTTGGAGACAGGAATTCAGTCTTTCCAAGGGAATATGATAAATAAATGAGAATGATGAGTAACTTTTGCAATGTTCTTCTCCACAGCCTGCAGAAGTAAGAGAACGATTTCATCACTTCTAGTACAGCAGAAGGCAAAACTATTGATGTTTTGTCATTTACCCATTGCAGCCATTTCTGTTCCTGTCAGTCTTTATGCACATAAAGCACCTTCCAGTGCCTAAACGTCCTCCAAGACAGCTGGAGGTGGACTTTGGAGAAGGGCTTGGAGTGACAGGACAAGGGGGAATAGTTTTAAACTGGGAGTCAGTGGATTTGAATTAGATCTCGAGAAGAAATTCTTCCCTGTGAGGGTGGTGAGGCACAGGTTGCCCAGAGGAGCTGTGGCTGCCTTATCCATGCAAGCATCCAAGGCCAGGTTGGCAGGGATTTGGAGCAACCTGGCCTGTGGAAGGTGTCTCTGGCTGTGGCAGGAGTTGGAACAAGATGAGCTTTAAGATCCCTTCCAACCCAAACCATTCCATGATTCTATGACATGATCAATGGCACAAAGCCATTTAACAGTGGGAATTATCACCTGTCATTCCTTGAATCCCCAGTGGAGAGAGACACACCGGTAGGGGCTGCAGACAGAGCTGAGACAGAGCTTAGGTGACACTCAGATGTTCACACCCTCTTCAGGTCGAGTCAAAATTTGCTTGCACAGAAGCCAGGAAACCACTTAACCACTGGACCTTCCTCTGTTCTCACAGCAGGAAAGCTGCGCAGAACTTGAGGCTGTTTCTGCTAATTTCTGCAAGAATGTGATCATTTGTGGCTACCCCTGGAGCAGGTTGTGAGGGAGGAACAGCCACAGGGCTGCTCTCCAGAGTCTTCACGTTAGAAGTGCTCAAGGTGCCATAAGAGCTGAGGATGGGATCATGCAGCTCTGCAGTGCCAGAAGTTCCCTGGTTTCAGTCAACCCTAAAGGAAATTATAGAATCCTCAAATAATTTGGATTGAAGGGGACCTTAAAGCCCATCCAGTCCCACCCCCTGCCATGGGCAGGGACACTTTCCACTAGCCCAGGTTGCTCCAAGCCCCATCCAACCTGGCCTTGAAATTCCCTGCACCACACACTTCTTTTCCCTCTGTCCATGGGGTCAGTGTGCCTGGGGTGCTGGGATGGAACAGCAGTGACTCAGTCTGTCACGTTCTGGGTGCTTTTGGAAGTCTGTATCCATGTGTGCTGCCACACCACAAAGAGAGAACAGGGGATTCTTGCTGGCTACATGGTTCAGTGATTCACACCTTCCAAGAAAACCCCATTTCTTGTTCCTCTGCTTTTTTTAACTTATCTGCCTCCAATGTCCAAACTAACAGTTGGTTGGGAGACAGTAGAACAAACCTCTGTATTTGTTCTCATCAAACAAAAAAAAAGGTGTTAAACCCATTTTTTTTTCACCCCCGAGATTCTCAATCAGATCTCAGTACCATGGGGAAGGAAACTGGGACCTAACTCATGGAATGGTGTGGAAAAGTTATCAGAGCCACAACTTCCATGTCCTGTGAGAACGAGATAATCTGTGGTTTCTTACATGTGGTTCTTGCAGTTTCTGAGGGAGAAGATGAGGGCTCTGCCAGACTAAAATGTTTATTTGTTACTGTACATGGGACCCAGGAAAACCACATCAAATGGCACTTTATTAAAATAGAAATCCCTCGTCAATATAAAAAAGTACCAGTTGTTCTCATGGAATCACAGAATTCCAAGGAATTCCATGGGATTCTGTTTCCATGGAATCACAGAGTGGTTTGGGCTGGAAGGGATCTTAAAGATCATCCAGTTCCAAGCCCCTGCAATGGGCAGGGACACCTTCCACTATCACAGTTTACTCCAGCCCGGCTTTGGACACCTCCACAGATGAGGCAGCGACAGTTTCTCTGGGCAACCTATGCCAGAGCTTCACCACCCTACCAGGGAAGAGTTTATTCCCAATATCCCATCTAAACCCACACTGTCAGTGGGAAGCCTTTACCCTTTGTCCTGTTACTCCAGCCTCTTGGTCCCTTCCAAATCAAATTATTTTAAGATTCCATGAAATCAAGTTCTAGTGACAAAGCCTTGGAACAAACCAAGGAACCCCTCTAGAAAAGTCACCCCGGAGTTACCACCTCTGCCCTCTCTGCTCCCAGGTCTGAATCACCCATTATGAGACCCTCAACCACACCAATCCTGCTTCCAACCACAGCCATCCAGGCTCCTGGGATAAACCAGAGCGGGGCTGTGGGACAACCAGAGCCATCCTACACTGTCCTCAAGTTCATGGAGAGCTTCTGCCTGCTGAGTGCTGCCTGTGGGATGGTGGGGAATGGCCTGGTCCTGTGGTACCTGGGATTCCACATCCGCAGGAACCACTTCACCGTCTACATCCTGAACCTGGCGGCCGCTGACTTCGGGTACCTGCTGTGCATCGCCGTGGAGACCGTGCAGTACCTGATGCAGTTCAACGTGGGGGTGCAGTTCGGGATTTTCCTCTTCCTGGATCTCTTCATGTACGGCACGGGCCTGTACCTGCTGACAGCCATCAGCATTGAGCGCTGCCTGTCCGTGCTGTCCCCCATCTGGTGCCGGACACACCGCCCAAAGCACCTGTCTGCTGTGGTGTCCGGCCTGCTCTGGGCCCTGTCCCTGCTCCTGAACACTCTGGGATATGTTCTGTGCACCCTTCGTCCTTCTCCCAGGGTCTGCCAGCGCCTGCTCATCGCCATCGGAGCCTTGGATTTTCTTGTCTGTGCGCCCCTCATGCTGCTCTTCAGCCTCACCCTCTTTCTGCGGGTCAAGTGCAGCTCCCAGCCCTTCCAAACGGGCCGGCTCTTCACTGTCATCATGCTCACCATCCTCCTCTTCCTCATTTTCGCCGTGCCCCTCAGTGTCCTCATCCTCCTGGACTTCTTGGGCCACAAGTTCCTGTATTCCCCGGAGATCGGCTTTGTGCTGTCCTGTGTCAACAGCACCCTCAACCCCATCATTTACTTCCTGGTGGGAAGCTACAGGGATCGGAAATTCAGGCTCACCCTCAGGCTGGCATTCCAGAGGGCCTTCCAAGACTCAGCAGATGACAGAGATGAGCGGGAAACGCGGGACACAATAACCATGTCCTCCTAAAATCCTGCCTGGAATGTCTTGGTAAGAAGAACTCCATGGTACTGGGGAAGGTTCATCTCACCTGACCCTCAGTACCCTCTTTGTAGGTATTTTAGGTCATTATTTTAAGTTCTCATTGTTTTAAGTCCCCATTATTATATCTTAAAGACCCCTTTTTGTGTCATTATTTTAAGTGCCCCATAAGGCACATAAGCAGCTAGGACACATAAAAAGTTCCTGTTTCTTTCCAGTGACTTTTAAATAATACTCATTTGATAAGGATGAAATGTCTTGGTGTCTGAATTTCATCAAAGAAATCCTGCTCAGGATAAATCCTTGTTGTTCATAAACTCATAAATTCTGTGCTGCTTTTCACTCAGATCTCTGAAAATGAGCAATCCTCCTGTCGGAAGCAGACATAAAATTCCTGGAAGGAGAATCCATCTATCCCTCTTAATTTAGAATTCCCATGTCTGAGAACACACACAGCTTTTTGTGGCTCAAAGAGCCATTCTGGGCTTCCTAATGTGAGCATTTCAAAGACTGAAAAGATTCACATCCACCAAGTCCATTTCTTCTCTGAAGCAGAGATGTTTCCACACCACAGAGCAGAAAAGGGCTCCAACTCCTTCCAACTTGTTTTAAAAATTTATTCAGTGAGCTTCATCTTCCCTTGTCTTGCATTTCAAAGAAATACATTGCTGGAGATTATTACTTTATATTATTGCATGTTATTTTAATTTTCTCCAGCCCTTGGGAGAGTTTCTGCATTTATCTACATCATGCATTGGGTTGTAATTTCTTCCTTTAAAAGGACAGATCGGAATCCATGGCTTTTAAATCTCCTTTACCAATAGAAATAAATCAAAGGATAGAGGGAAAAATACAGGAAACAGAACAAGGTAAATAAATACCACGATTTGCAACAAATTATTGTCTAAACCAAATCCTTTGAGGGGCAAAATGGGATTATTTGTGCTATCAGACTACCTAACATTTATTCTTTTAATGAAAATTATTGGAAAAAGTCAATGTGGGTAATTTTCTTTGAAAAACCTCATAAATTCTTATCCAAAATGCTCTCTTTTTGATACCTCAAATGATTTTATCATTGGGACAAACAAAACATTTTTGTATTATTAAAAAGACCAGAATTCTGTTTTTTGTTTTTGTTTTTTTTTTCCCCAAAGGGATAAAAATTGTATTTAAAGTTGTTGTTGTTGTTTTTGTTGTTATCTGATTTATCAGCTGCTAAAACCACACAGAATATAAACTCAGATAAATAATTTTTTTTTATTTAAGGCACAGGAAGAACCTTCCAGTCAGTGTCTACTGAAAAAAGGACAGAAAAGCCAAGTTTATTTTATAACAACTAATTCCAGGTGGTTTTTGGTATAACACTGCTGTGCTTAGGTAAATAACATTTCCTCCAGTGATTCCAAAGGGAGCAGAACCAGCCCCTGTGTGACTGACCCAACGATTTATAGGGATTTAGCACAATAGGGATATTATTCATCTGTCCTGTCCAAGCAAATCCTTTGTCATTCTCAATCTTTATTTTTTACTTTCTCCCTTAATTTCTTATTTTCTTTCAGTTTTTCTTTCTCTGCTTCTCTCTCATTCATTCTCTTGCTTAGTTTTCTTTCTTCTTTCTTGTATTTTTCTTTATTTTTTCTTTCTTTTTTATTTTCTCTCTCTCCCACTTTCTCCCTTTTCCCCTATCTCTCTCTTTCTTTCTCTCTCTCTTTCTCTCTCTCTTTCTCTTTTTTCCTCTCTCTTTTCCCCAAATTTTAATTTTCACCCATCTCTTACACCCTTACACCCCAAATCCCACCATCACCAAGTCAACAGCCCTGGCTCTACCCATTTTTGCAGTCTTTACTTCATCAACAGTTTATTCCCTACGGATGGGGCACTGAGAGTTTTTCCATGGGGAATACAGCTGGGGAACTGGACTGAGCCTGGCTACACTGCTTGGAGTGCCCTTGTCTTCATACTTCAGGCTGTCTCTGAGGTGCCACATCTCTCGGTGCCATATGTCCAGAAGTGCCTCACAGAGCTGTCACCTCCACCACAGTGTCCCCAGGGCCGTGGCTCCCCTCGTCACTCCCAGCTTTCTCCTCAAACACCCTCCGCAGAGCGACTCTGACGGAGTGCTGGAAGCGGCGCCGCCGGCAGCTCCCCACCAGCATGTAAATCACCGGGTTGAGGGTGCAGTCCAGCAATTCCATAAGCAAGGAGGTGTGTTCGGGAAATAACTCAATGGAATCAGGAAGGTTGAGGAAAACCTCCACGCAGAAAGTTATGCCAAATGTGAAGAAGAACATCAGGACATTGAGCAGGATGGCCACAAAGAGCTTCCCTGGCTGCCGCCTCTGGGAGCCACAGCGCAGCTTGAGGAACAGGAACAGGTTGGAAACCAACATCATGAGGGAGAAAAACACGGAAATGGCGAGGGCTACACCTGCAAGGATTGTCTCACCGTCTTCAGTATAGGTGAAGGTGAGGTAGAGGGAGAAAGCAAAAACCCCTGCCAGGGCCCAGAGAGCCCCACTGACGACGCCCGAGAGGTGCCGGGGGCGGTGGCAGCGGTACCAGATGGGGCAGAGGACGGAGACACAGCGCTCCACGCTGAGGGCTGCCAGCAGCCCCAGGCTGCTCAGGTCAAACAGGTGGCACAGAAACCCAAGGGCAAATATAAATTGCCTATAGTCATGAAAAAAAGAAAACAAAGACGTGCAAAACGCTGTTAAGGACAGAAAAGCCAACATGACCAGCAGAAACAGGAGAAGCAGGGAGAAGTCAGCAACAGCCAGATTCAGGATGTAGACAGTGAAAGGGTTCTGCTTTGTGTGGAAGCCCAGGAACCACATGACCACCCCATTCCCTGCCAGCCCACACAAGGAAATCCCCAGGCACACCCCTGCAAAGGCAATGAAGGTGTAGGGAATTCTCAAGCATTCAGATATCAGAAATTCCTCCAAGTCCAGAAGGCCATCAAGTGTATCATTCATGGTGAGGTTTGTTGTGCTGTTCTCCTCCATGGTGAATGATCGTGCTCCCAGCAGCCACCTTCTCCCTTTCCCACCACCTCCTAGGGAGAGATGGGGAACCAGAGGAAAATAAGGGACATCAGCATTCCCAGCACTTCCCATCTGTCCACACAGCCCCACGCCAGCCCCAGGAAGAACCCCCACCCCTGCAGTGCCCAGGACAGGCTCCCACCCCTCCAGCCCTGACCCTGGACAGCAGACATCTCCCACCAGTCCATCCCTGAATCCTACCTCCAGTAGGAACAGCGCTGTCACAGCAGCACCAGGAGAAAGGACTTGGGGATGGCTGCTGGAACCACTGGCTGCGCTTCAGCCTCGTCCCTTGTGCCTCGGTGCACCCCTTGGCCCAGAGATCACATCCCATGGTCAGAGCTCCTCTCACAATCTCCCCACATCAGTGACAGCTTCCCCTCACATGTCCCAGGGACAGAGATCTTGTCAGGAGGGGGTGGCTATGTCACTGTCTTCCTCTCCTTGCCCCAGTTCTTCATGAGGAGCTGCTGATCTGTTATGATCCCATAAATGCAGGCAGTCTGTCTTTAGAATTTTAAACATCATTTACTGGATCTAAACAATGAAAATGAGAGAATGGCACAGATAATATTATGTCCTTTCAGGTTCTGGGAATCCTGGGTCAAAACCCTCCTCTGGTGAGGGCAGATCTTGTCCATGGAAGGGGTACTCCACTAGTATCCTTTCAGCTATGACAGGGTTTTCTGAACCCCTCAGAAATTCCAGACGTCATTAGATGTCAGCAGAGCTCCTGAGCAGCAGCCATGTGGATAAGCTGTCCTTGTGTCCACTTGCTATGGGAAGTCACCAGTGCCGAGACACGGGACTGCACAAGGGCTTTGCCCACTAATCCATCCTGTCTAATCCAAATCATCAACCTAATCACCCCTGCTGGGCATGTGTCTCCTCAGAGATTAGGTGTGTGGGCTACATGGGGCTGCCAAAGTGCTCTTATCTCCAAGTGGTTCCTGCCACAGAACCTCAGCCTTTCACAGCATGGGGACTGGCCTTTTATTGCTTATTTTCTGCCCCTCTTTCATGTGCTTTCCATCTCCTTTGGAGTTGTATCCTGTGCTTGTCATGCCCAGAACTGATGGATATGTTAATGCACAAGGTCCATGTGCTCTCCACGGTGTCCAGCCTGTAGCTTCAGGATTTGGAGCTAGAGGAAGACTTGAAACAATGAGGGAACTTAGGCTCAGCATCCATCCATGAGAGGGAGATGGAGAAAGGTAGAACTCCTGGGAGTTTCTCCCAGAAGGAAGTTGGAAGAAGTCTTTGAGCATGAGTTACCTCTCACTAGAGACACTGAGCAACTTGCGTTATTGCATGTCTGCATATCAGTGATTTCTCAATCCTGAAGGTCTCTGGCTCATCTCTCTCATCCCTCTGCCATCCTCCATCCCAGGGAATGATTCATATCCCCTTCTACATTGATGGATGGACCACCTGGCAAATGCAGTGAAAGCCAGAAGCCCCTTCCATGGGGGGATGACACTGGAGGGTGGCAGAGGAAGGTGATGATGCGGCCACCCCCTCCTGACAAGATCTCTGTCCCTGGGACATGTGAGGGGAAGCTGTCACTGATGTGGGGAGATTGTGAGAGGAGCTCTGACCATGGGATGTGATCTCTGGGCCAAGGGGTGCACCGAGGCACAAGGGACGAGGCTGAAGCGCAGCCAGTGGTTCCAGCAGCCATCCCCAAGTCCTTTCTCCTGGTGCTGCTGTGACAGCGCTGTTCCTACTGGAGGTAGGATTCAGGGATGGACTGGTGGGAGATGTCTGCTGTCCAGGGTCAGGGCTGGAGGGGTGGGAGCCTGTCCTGGGCACTGCAGGGGTGGGGGTTCTTCCTGGGGCTGGCGTGGGGCTGTGTGGACAGATGGGAAGTGCTGGGAATGCTGATGTCCCTTATTTTCCTCTGGTTCCCCATCTCTCCCTAGGAGGTGGTGGGAAAGGGAGAAGGTGGCTGCTGGGAGCACGATCATTCACCATGGAGGAGAACAGCACAACAAACCTCACCATGAATGATACACTTGATGGCCTTCTGGACTTGGAGGAATTTCTGATATCTGAATGCTTGAGAATTCCCTACACCTTCATTGCCTTTGCAGGGGTGTGCCTGGGGATTTCCTTGTGTGGGCTGGCAGGGAATGGGGTGGTCATGTGGTTCCTGGGCTTCCACACAAAGCAGAACCCTTTCACTGTCTACATCCTAAATCTGGCTGTTGCTGACTTCTCCCTGCTTCTCCTGTTTCTGCTGGTCATGTTGGCTTTTCTGTCCTTAACAGCGTTTTGCACGTCTTTGTTTTCTTTTTTTCATCACTATAGGCAATTTATATTTGCCCTTGGGTTTCTGTGCCACCTGTTTGACCTGAGCAGCCTGGGGCTGCTGGCAGCCCTCAGCGTGGAGCGCTGTGTCTCCGTCCTCTGCCCCATCTGGTACCGCTGCCACCGCCCCCGGCACCTCTCGGGCGTCGTCAGTGGGGCTCTCTGGGCCCTGGCAGGGGTTTTTGCTTTCTCCCTCTACCTCACCTTCACCTATACTGAAGACGGTGAGACAATCCTTGCAGGTGTAGCCCTCGCCATTTCCGTGTTTTTCTCCCTCATGATGTTGGTTTCCAACCTGTTCCTGTTCCTCAAGCTGCGCTGTGGCTCCCAGAGGCGGCAGCCAGGGAAGCTCTTTGTGGCCATCCTGCTCAATGTCCTGGTGTTCTTTGCCTTCGGCATCCCTTTCTCTGTGGACGTTTTCTTCAATCTCCCTGTTTCTGGTAATTTATTCCCAGAAGACCCCTCTTTGTTGCTGGCATTGCTGAACTGCACCCTCAACCCGGTGATTTACATGCTGGTGGGGAGCTGCCGGCGGCGCCGCTTCCAGCACTCCGTCAGAGTCGCTCTGCGGAGGGTGTTTGAGGAGAAAGCTGGGAGTGACGAGGGGAGCCACGGCCCTGGGGACACTGTGGTGGAGGTGACAGCTCTGTGAGGCACTTCTGGACATATGGCACCGAGAGATGTGGCACCTCAGAGACAGCCTGAAGTATGGGAGCACATGTCTCTGAACTCAGTCCTGTTCCTGTATTCCCCATGGAAAAACCCTCATTGCCTTGGCCCCAGGGAATAAATTCTGATGTACTGACCTTTTTCATTTTGTAACTACCCCCTAGTCAGATTTGGATTTATTCCTTTGGTTTCTTTTCAATGCAGTAACTCCGGACACAGATTTTGTTGAATAAACAACATTTGGGCTTTTCTGCAGAGCTTGTCCCTGGGAAACAGTGTCAGAAACTGGCTCAATTCCTTAGTTTTTCCCATTCTAAAGCCTCTGGCTTGTCTGTGAGGAGGGCAGGCACCTGTCTTACTCCATACCTTGTCCTAAGGCTCATGTCTGCAATGGCTGGAACGAGCCATCTGCTGACAGTTCCAAGACCTCCTCATTCCTTCTGGGAACAACAGTTTGTGTCAGGTTCCTCTTAGCAACCCTAATGCTGACATCTTGTCTTTGAATGGGCTTAAATTGCCCCCTCTCATTCCACAGGTGGATTTTTAGGAAACAGAACAAAACCTGTGATTTCTGTTCCAAATCTAATTTTGGAACGCGTATACCACAATTTCAGTGGTACTGGACCTTCACCATGAAATTTCCAAGAGGATTAATGCAATAATAAATTCTGTGCATGAGCTGGAGCACAGGCACACAGCAGAGGGATGACTTAGGATTTCAGCAATGTAATTTGTTCTGAGAAGAGGTGAACCAACGCTCTCTTGGCTTTAATCCTTATAAAGTTAGAGGTTTCATCTGAGGTATCTTCTACACTCCCCTGGGAGTCAGACAGCAGCCTAAAATGAATGCCAAGGAATTCCTAGAAAGCTGAGGTGAGATGATTCCTACCCAGGCTGACATGCCTCAGGGATCTGGGATGCTCCTGCTGGAAACTGGCATGTGTGGTGGCCCGGGGACCAGGACTGTCACCTCTCTTCCCTGCTGACATTGTGTTTGTGTCCCCAGCTATGGAATCTCACATTCCCTCAGCAGGCCAATCCTTTCAAGGGCAAACAGTTCATGATCCATGAGCTAAAGGCACTCCAGGAAAGGTGAAGAGGGACTTTGGACAAGGGCATGGAGTGACAGGACAAGGGGGAATGGCTTCCCACTGACAGAGGGTGGGTTCAGATTGGATATTGGGAAGAAATCCTCCGCCGTGAGGGTGGTGAGGCCCTGGCACAGGTTGCCCAGAAAGGCTCTGGCTGTCCCATTCCTGGAAGTGTCCAAGGCCAGGCTGGATGGGGTTTGGAGCAACCCGGGATAGTGGAAAGTGTCCCTGCTGGCAAAGGGACAGTATGGGATCAGGTAAAAACAACCACAAGTGTTCCCAGGACTGAGGAGCAGGAGGAGCTCTGGTGAAGGGCTGGAAGGGGGTTCACAGCACGCTGGTCTCTGATAGCTTTCATTGCATCATCAAGGGGATTGCAGTAATTAGGGTGGGCTCTAAGTGCTGATAACCTGGATGCAAACAACTGATTGCTGTCCTTCCCTTGGGTTGTTTGAGACTGCCCTGGAATGACAGAAATGGGAATCCATGGCCCAGGGCTGCTCCTACAAGCCCAGGAGGGGTTTTGGCAATGATTCTGGAGCTCTTCCCAGAATGGGAGCTGCTCTGACAAGCAGCCAGATGCTTCACCTGCACTGCCAGCATTCCAGTGTGTAGTGGATTTGGTTTGCTAATTTGATATTTCACTCATTTTGAGATTTTTTAGCTCATGCACTGATGAGTGTGGTGGGTGTCAGTGTTGGCTAATTACCAGTGCACTCATTTCTTTTTGTGAGGTAGGATTAGGAGAAAGGCAAAGCATGTTAAAAACTTTAAAAGAGTATAAAGAAAAAATTATTAATAGTAATTTAAAAAAATAGTAATAAGAATTAGAATAAAACCTTTAGAACACTTCTCTTCTCCCCACAATCTTTTCTTTCCCACTAACAATGTAAAGAAACAAAACTTAAAATTTCGGTCAGTTTACTACTTCTAAAATAGTCTTTCTTTAGTTTACTTAGAGAGAGAAGTCTCTCCTGTTAATGTTATGGAGACTTCTCTGCAAGAAAAAAAATATTTCTCTCATAGTTCTCTTATGAATAGCAGCTGTCTGGGGAAATTTGTAATCGTGAAGTTTCTCATTTTTAGTTCTAAGATTAAGACATCTAATAATTCCTAAGACTTTTCTTTTACTGATTTCAATGTCTTTATTTTGCTTCTTTACATAGCTGTTTTTGTGTTTCTTCTCTTACTCGGGGGAGGATTGAAGTATTGAAAGAGTTAACATCTCGCCGGGGATTTCTAGATGTTTCCTTGACTTCAGCTAGTTTCGGTAGCTTGTAGTGGGAACTGCGGTCGGGGCTGCGTCAGGATCGGCTACATAGCTAGTCTTTAGTTTTTGTTGTATTTAATTCTAGCTACAGAACCACTCTACACGAGCTGTAAAGCTGCTTCTCGTCTCAGCCGCGCGATGCAGCGCGGGGCTGCGCTGAGGGGAGGGGACGCCGCGGCAAGAGGCGAACAGCTGCGGCCTGGCCGGGCCTCGGCGGGGCCCCGCGGCCTCCCCTCAGCCTGCCCGCTGCTGGGGCTTGCTGCAGCCGGGACACGGGACACGGGACACGGGACACGGGACACGGGACACGGGACACGGCCCCGCGGCCTCCCCTCAGCCTGCCCGCTGCTGGGGCTTGCTGCAGCCGGGACACGGGACACGGGACACGGGACACGGGACACGGGACACGGGACACGGCCCCGCGGCCTCCCCGCAGCCTCCCCGCTGCTGGGGCTTGCTGCAGCCGGGACACGGGACACGGGACACGGGACACGGGACACGGGACACGGGACACGGGACACGGCCCTGTGGGCTCCCCACAAAGGCCCCATGGCACAGCTTATTTAGCTTAGCTCAACTGTGGCTTCCTCCCTCTCCCTCTGCCCGGCAGCCGGTGGGGAGGGGTCAGTGGACAAGCCGACAAAGAGGGGCCGAGCCGGGCAGTCTCTGGATTAGGCTCGGCCCCTGTTGCGTCTTTACCGACCCGAAAAAATAGAGAACTTTCTCGAAATTTTTCATCCTTAACATGTGTTTTTCACAGAAGCGTATACAACTTTTTAGTAGTTTCACAAACTATCAGTTACACAAAAACTTTTATATCGCATCTGTAAATGCTTCTAACGCAAAACCACCACACAGTGCCACCAGCACCACCAGCATCCCTCTGCTGCTGGAGGGACAATGACCCCTCATCCACAAATTCACAAGTGTTATAAACTGGTGGTATGGTGACTGGCTCTCGCAAATGTTGAATGAATACTATGTGTGTTATAATGTTAAAAGAAGCTCTGTTAAGATTTGGAGTTCTTCAAATATGAGAATTGTTTAATGTTGAAAGTTGTAATGCTGATCTCTGACCATTGCGGGGAGCCGAAGCCAGAACTGCACAAGCTCCGAGAAGGGAGGACGAAGGAGGAGCTGTGTTGGAAAAGCGGAATGTGTGAGAATGTGGGGATTGGCTTACAAGAGTATCTGAGGCCTGTTACGGCCGTGAGCCGTGGCTCTGGCTGTGCCACCTGGACCTTACATTCTCCTTTGTTGTAGTTTAAAAAACTTTTTAAAATTTGGATCCCAAAGGAGCAAGAGGGACCAGGAAGCGCCTCTGATCTGGACAGACCCCTTTGTCTGCTCCTGCCCCACAGTGAACAGGTCAGTGGAATGTTTTCCTTCCCCCCTACCCCACCTTCCCCTCCTGCAGCAGCTGCTCTGCTCCTGCCACCCTCTCCCAGTGACCCCAGTGCCCTCCCCAGCTCCCCCCTCCACTACGCTGTGATTTCCTGTCTGTATCTTGGCATTGAAATCGGCTGAAATAAACTTTCACTACAATAAACAATGGGAAACATTAGGAAGCTGGAATTCTTTACCTCCTCAGGACACACAGAAGGATCTCTCCCTGATCTCTGTGTTTGGTGAGACTCTACAACACGGGTTTTAGCCATTATAACCACACATCGTCATTAAAGTGTGTTTCTTATCTGATACACAAATATCATTTTCCTAAAACGAATTTCCATGTGTCCTCCTTCTACTGGAAGTCCTTCTATGATCTTGGAGGATCATTCAGAGGGGTCTCTGGTGGTCGTATTCACTGAGTGGTGTGATATTAAAGGTGACTTTGCCTTTACCTTTTCCTTTGGCCATGCGCTGTTGCTTCTTGTTACAGAACTTGTCCCAAAACCACTGCAGGCCTCCTTATCTGTTTCTGCACTGGCTTCAGCCACGATTATCATTCTGTGTGCTCCTGAGGAACACAGGGGAGCTGGGCTTTCCTCCTCTCTCCTGGGTGATTGAACACCATGGGCAGGAGGAACAGAGACACTGCCAGGGGGGCCCAGGTAGAGTGGGGGAGGAGTGGGGCTGTTGGGGGGAAAAAACATCAGTGCTGGGTGGGTTCTGGAGTGTCAGAGCAGGCTGGAGGGGTCAGATGGGGTTGGAGGCAGTCTGGTGTCCAGCAACCCCAAATGTCCCCACTGGAGGAGAGCAGAGCCTGAGAGGCCCCACTCAGAGTGGGGGAGCAGCTGCTGTCCGGGAAACCTGCGGGATGCAGTAGGACAGGGTGAGGATGGAGAGTGGGGTGGGAATGGAGTGCAGAGATCAGGACAGGACAGGACAGGCAGCCGATCAGCTGTGCTTCCTTGGGCCAAGACGGGATTTTGGGAATGATCCCAGAGCTCTTCCCGGAATAGGAGTCAATTCTGAGAAGCACGCAGCTGCCTTATCAGCACTGCCAACAATCCAGCACTACCAGCATCCCTCTGCTGCTGGAGGGACAATGACCCCTCAGGGAAGAGAAATGAGGAATGGTAGAAGCCTGTCGGGACAGGGAAGGCAGTTGGAGAATGGGACATTTTTCAGAGAAGGAGTGTTTCTAATCAGAAGAAAATTAGGAGCCGTTTGCACAATATTTAATTTGGAGATTTTGACAAAAGTAACTTCCTCTGTAGCAAACCACTCACGATAAATAACCCTGAGGAAGTGAAACAACAATGCAAATTCTGACTCCCATGTGACTCCACTGAGCCCTAGGAAGTAACATCAGAATAGCGCACGGAGAGGAGCCAGAGGGACGGGAGTGGGGAGCTCCTGGTGATCTGGGGATGTTCTTCTGCATGGTACTGACATGGGACAATCCACTTTGGGATAGGGATTTCAATAGAGCAAGAGATACCAGGAAACACCACTGATCTGGACAGGCCCCTTTGCCTGNCACCCACCATTTCCACCACCTTTCTCCCCTGCACATCTCACTCCTCTCCACTGGATCCTTCCTACTGCAGGGAGCTGCGGATGAGCTTTGTGATGCATTCTGGTAATCTCCAAGCACTGACTCCCCATCCACTCTGACCGCCACCAGGGGTCACATCCCAGTGCCTGCCCAGCATCCATCCATGGAGGTGAGCACTGTGTCCCCACTTTTCACCTCACTGACTGACGGACCTGGCCCGTGTGAGATCAGTGTCACCAACGTGGCCATACACATTGTGANNNCAGTCACAGGAGCAGGAGCAATGTCGGGTGGCTCTCACCTCCATGTACGCCCTCAGCCTCTTCCTGTTTTCTACACCCATCGTCATTTCCAGCACAATCCTCTTCCTTCATTTCAAGCCTGGCTCCCAGCAGCAGCAGCAGCACAAGAGGCTCGACATCGTTATCTTCATCATTGCACTCTTTAGTCTGCCCCTCAGTCTCTGGTATTTCCTGCAGCAGCTCGGTTACACCATTGTGCCCTCCCAGATGGTTTTCCTGCTCACCTGCATCACCAGCAGCATCAAACCCTTCATCTACTTCTTGGTGGGGAGCTGGAAGAGAGACTACTCCATGTGGAGCTGCTGGAGACACTGCTCCATGGAGAGCTGCAGGAGGCACTGCTCAAAGCAGTCCCTAAGGCAGGCCCTCCACAGGGTGTTTGATGAGCCGACAGAAAACACGGCCTGCAGCGATGATCCCGTCATGGACACGGGGGTCTCAGTCTGCTGATCCCTTCCAATGCCCTGCTGAAGGACCATGGGACAGTAGCTGAGGATTCCTTGAGTCACCTGATGAATAAATATCCACAGTGTCACCCGTGTTGTGCTGGTGCATCCTCCACTCCCTTTTCAGGCTGCACTGGGGTCTGATAGGTGCTTGTGAGGCCTCAGCCTTGAGGAGCAGAGCCTGGGCTCAGTTCCTCAGGAGCTGATCAGAAACACTCTCTGCACTCAGGAACTGCTGCTGTAGAGCATTCCATTGCTGCCAGCATCACCAGCATCCCTCTGCTCAGGGAAGAGAAACAAGGAATGGTAGAAACGTGCTGGGAAAGGGAAGGCAGTCAGTCAATAGACATTTTTCTGGGAAGGAGTGTTTCTTATCAGGTGGAAATGAGGAGCCGTTCACAAAAACAAAGACTACTTGCTTCGTGGGGGGGAAAAAAAAAAAATCAAGACTGTGGAGCTCTGACTTGGCCAAAGTTATAAAAGCACTTCCGACTGCCCTGTGACCCCACTGAGTCTTGGGGAGCAACACCAGGACAGGGCACAGAGGGACAGGAGTGGGGACCTCCTGGTGATCTGGGGATGTTCTTCTGCATGGTACTGACCTGGGCCTATCCACTTTGGGATATGGATTCCAATAGAGCAAGAGATACCAGGAAACAGCACTGGTCTGGACAGACCCCTTTGCCTGCTGCTGCCCCACAGTGAACAGGTCAGTGGAATGTTTTCCCTCCTCCCTACCCCACCTTCCTCTCCTGCAGCAGCTGCTCTGTTCCTACCACCCTCTCCCAATGACCGCAAAGCCCTCTCCAGCTCATCCCTCCTGCTCTGCCCTGAGCTTCCCTTCTAGATGCCCTGACAAACATCCCAACCTTCCCACCTCCCTCTCCCAACCCACAATTTCCACTCCCCTCCTCCCCTGCAAATCTCACTTCTCTCCACTGGATCCTTCCCACTGCAGGGAGCTACTGAGGAGCCGCATGTTCCATTCTGGGATTCTGCAAGCACTGACTCCCCATCCATTCTGACCGCCACCAGGGGCCACATCCCAGTGCCTGCCCAGTGTCCATCCATGGAGGTGAGCACCGTGTCCCCATCTCCCGCCTCACTCACTGAAGGAGACGATCTGTGTGAGATCCATGTCACCAATCTGGCCATACACAGTGTGACACTGCCCGTCAGCCTCTGTGGTGTGGCTGGGAACGGGGCTGTCATCTGAGTTCTCAGGTTTCGCACCCAGAGGGACACCATGAGACCCATCACTGCCTACATCCTTGACCTGGCCATCATCAACTTCCTCTTCCTCATCTTCATGGTCTCCTCCACTCTGCTCTTCCTGCTGGAGGATTTGCCCTGCTCTGCCATCATGTCCTCAGCATATATAAGCTTCCTTTTCCTCCTCTTGGTGATGTTCTACATCGTAGGGCTGTACCAGCTGACAGCCATCAGCATTGAGAGGTGCAGGTCCACCCTCTGCCCACCTGGGCACTTCTGCCACCTTCCCCAGGACCTGTCATGGGTGGTGGTGAGTGCCATGCTCTGGGCGCTTTCCATCAGTGTCATCGCTGCCATTCCTGTGGTGACTTCCCTGTGCAAGTCACAGGAACACAAGCACTGCTGGGAGGCTCTCATCTCCCTGCAGAAGGATCTCTCCTTATTTCTCTGTGTGTCGTGAGACTTTGCAACAGCATTTTAAGCCGTTATACATATATATATAGAACTATATATATATATAACTATGTATATATATTTATATAACTATATATATCCATATATGTATATATATCCATTATGACCATACATAGACATTAAAAAGTTTTTGTTACCTAGTACGTAAACACAATTTTCCTTGAACTCATTTCCATGCATCCACTTCATTCTGGGCCTCCTTTCATGCTCCTGGAGGTTCATTGAGAGGGGTCTCTGGTGGTTGTATTCACTAACTGCTGTGATATTAAAGGTGACCTTGCCTTGAACTTTCCCTTTGGCCATGTGCTCTTGCTTCTTGTTACAGAACTTGCGCAAAAAATACTCTGGGC
Source organism: Dicaeum eximium (assembly GCA_013396995.1). Lineage (NCBI taxonomy): Eukaryota > Metazoa > Chordata > Aves > Passeriformes > Dicaeidae > Dicaeum > Dicaeum eximium. The sequence goes on from VWZP01003418.1 coordinate 552,011, forward strand.
CCCTTACCACTTTCCCCACTGCTTCCAGCCCACTGCATTTATCGTCCTATGTCCACACCTTTATTTTGTTTTATCTTTCTGCACAGTTAGTCTTCAAGCAGCTTCAGCAGAGTCCAAAATGTTTATTCTCTCTTATTTATCAATCCCGAGCAAACCAGCCCAACCCTCCCACCTCCCTCTCCCCACCCACCATTTCCACCACCTTTCTCCCCTGCACATCTCACTCCTCTCCACAGAATCCTTCCCGCTGCAGGGAGCTGCTGAGGAGCTGCACGGTCCATCCCTGGATTCTGCAAGCACTGACTCCCCATCCACTCTGACCGCCACCAGGGGTCACATCCCAGTGCCTGCCCAGCATCCATCCATGGAGGTGAGCACTGTGTCCCCACTTTTCACCTCACTGACTGACGGACCTGGCCCGTGTGAGATCAGTGTCACCAACGTGGCCATACACATTGTGACGCTGCTCGTTGGCCTCGGTGGGCTGGTTGGGAACGGGGCTGTCCCCTGGCTCCTACACGTTGATGCCATCACTTACTTTGTGGCCTTCAACCAGGCCAGCATCGACTTCCTCTTCCTCATCATCATGGTCCTCTCCACCCTGGTCTTCCTGCTGGAGGAGGTGTCCTGCTCTGCCATGATGCCCCTGATGTATTTGCGCCTGCTTTTGCAGCTGTCTCTGTTCTCCTACAACATGGGGCTGTACCGGCTGGCATTCATCAGCATTGAGAGGTGCAGGTCCGTCCTGTGCCTCTTTTTCTGTGGTTGCCAATTTCCTGAGCACCAGTTGTTCGTGGTGATGAGTGTCCTGTTCTGGGCCTTCCTCTTTGTTGTCATCACTGTCAATCCCATGATGACTTCCCTGTGTCAGTCACAGGAGCAGGAGCAATGTCGGGTGGCTCTCACCTCCATGTACGCCCTCAGCCTCTTCCTGTTTTCTACACCCATCGTCATTTCCAGCACAATCCTCTTCCTTCATTTCAAGCCTGGCTCCCAGCAGCAGCAGCAGCACAAGAGGCTCGACATCGTTATCTTCATCATTGCACTCTTTAGTCTGCCCCTCAGTCTCTGGTATTTCCTGCAGCAGCTCGGTTACACCATTGTGCCCTCCCAGATGGTTTTCCTGCTCACCTGCATCACCAGCAGCATCAAACCCTTCATCTACTTCTTGGTGGGGAGCTGGAAGAGAGACTACTCCATGTGGAGCTGCTGGAGACACTGCTCCATGGAGAGCTGCAGGAGGCACTGCTCAAAGCAGTCCCTAAGGCAGGCCCTCCACAGGGTGTTTGATGAGCCGACAGAAAACACGGCCTGCAGCGATGATCCCGTCATGGACAAGGGGGTCTCAGTCTGCTGATCCCTTCCAATGCCCTGCTGAAGGACCATGGGACAGTAGCTGAGGATTCCTTGAGTCACCTGATGAATAAATATCCACAGTGTCACCCTCGTTGTGCTGGTGCATCCTCCACTCCCTTTTCAGGCTGCACTGGGGTCTGATAGGTGCTTGTGAGGCCTCAGCCTTGAGGAGCAGAGCCTGGGCTCAGTTCCTCAGGAGCTGATCAGAAACACTCTCTGCACTCAGGAACTGCTGCTGTCCAACGACCTCCTGGGGTTTTATGAACAGCCTTGGAAACGATTTTGCTTCCCACAACATCCCTGTTCTCACACTTTCACAGGGACTTGTAGGCCTGACTCGTGGCCAGGGTGAAACGTTGTTGTGACTGAAGCCCATCTCTTGGGGCCCTGTAAGCAGCAGTCTAAAAGGAGACCCTTGGAGCTCTCCTTGACCCCAGCAGCGCTGACCAGGAGGTCCCTCGGAGTGGGGCCTGTCCGAGCTGGGATCTCTCCTGTTTGCTGCCCTCAGGTGATCCCCGAACACTGACAGGTCCTGGGCCGATCCCCCCAGTGCTCGAGGCTCAAGGCTTGGCAGAGTGAGGAGATCCAAGGGATTCAGTGTGAGCATTTCACTGTGTCCAAGGGGAATTTCTTACAGGGACCTTGCACTGACTCTTTCTGTCTGTGTGCACTCACGTGTGCATCTGTTATGGCAAATGTGGGAGAAATGCTGCTCTCTGAGGTGTTTTAGTACCTGAGACACCTGAGTGAGTCAGGCCTGTAAGCAAGGTTAAGTCATGAGCTACCATTTCAGCTAAATGCTGTTAAGTGCTACTTCTTTGCGAAATTGTAATTTTAAGGTTCAAAAGCATGAATTTCTGGGAGGAGAAGAGACACTGCTCATGGTCCTAGGTGGAGCTGGGCTGTCGTAGGGGAAGGGCGGCCCCAGGGCAGGTCTGGAGGTTGTCAGAGGGGTCCAGAAGGGTCGGAGGGTTCAGGACATGTCTGGAGGAGGTTGAGAAGGGTCGGGATGCCATCAATCCCAAATGTCCCAACTGGAGGGCAACAGAGCCCGATGGGCAGCGCTTCAAGGCGAGGAGTGGCCACNGGATGGGATGGGATGGGTAGAGGGGTGGAGATGGGAATTGGAAGTGATACCGAAATCAGCTGGAATAAACTTTTAAACAAAAGTGAAAGCATTAGGAAGCAGGAATATTTTACCTCCTCAGGACACACAGAAGGATCTCTCCTTGTTCTGTGTGTGGTGAGACTTTACAACAGGGACTTTATCCATCATAGCCACACATAATCATTAAATTGTGATTCTTACCTAATACATAAATGTCACTTTCCTAGGACTCGTTTCCATGAATTCACCTCTTCTCCAAGTCTTTGATGGCCCTGGAGGATCATTGAGAGGGGTCTCTGGTGGTCGTATTCACTGAGAGCTGCGATATTAAAGGTGACCTTGCCTTGAACTTTCCCTTTGGCCATGCGCTGTTGTTTCTTGTTACAGAACTTGTCCCAAAATCACTGCAGGCCTCTTAATCTGTTTCTCCACTGGCTCCAGCCATTTTTATCTGTCTGTGTGCTCCTGAGGAACACAGGGGAGCTGGGCTTTCCTCCTCTCTCCTGGGTGATTGAACACCATGGGCAGGAGGAACAGAGACACTGCCAGGGGTCCCAGATGGAGCGGGGCAGGATCATGGCATGCTGTGGGGGAAAAGGGGACCCCAGGGGCATCTGGGGCATTGGGTGTTGGTTTTGGAGGGGTCAGGAGAGGGTCAGAGGGGGTTGGAGGGAGTCTGGTGTCCAGCAACCCCAAATGTCCCCACTGGAGGAGAGCAGAGCCTGAGAGGCCCCACTCAGAGTGGGGGAGCAGCTGCTGTCCGGGAAACCTGCGGGATGAGATAGGATGGGGTGAAGATGGAGAGTCAGGTGGGGATGGGGATGGGGAGCAGGGATGAGGATGGGATGGGGACAGAATGGGGATCAGTTGAGATGTACTTGCTTGGCCCAGAGCAGGTTTTGGCAATTATCATGGAGCTGTTCCCAGATTGGGAATTGGTTCTGAGAAGCACCCAGCTGCTTCATCAGCACTGCCAGCGCTGCCAACATTCCAGTGCCACCAGCACCACCAGCATCCCTCTGCTCAGGGAAGAGAAACAAGGAATGGTAGAAACCTGTTGGGAAAGGGACAGCAGTTAATGAATGGACATTCTCCTGGGAAGGAGTGTTTCTTATCAGGAGGAAATGAGGAGCCATTCACAAAGAAAAAGACCACTTGCTTAGTG